>JBCEWE010000477.1:707500-1142500 GCA_039877035.1 Silurus lanzhouensis
TTCTCTCATTTCTCATATTCTACACATAATGACTAGCAACTTAAACTCAGTCCTGAGTTTTCTTAACTCTTTTACTTTTCTTTATCATTGTTTCTATCACTATCTCTATATCTGCCTCACTTTATGCTTACAGAAACATTAGCACACGTATGCATGTATAGATAATTACAACCTGTTGACTTACTTACAATAAACACCTTGTTGTCATTTGCAGCTGTGCTGCACTTTTCTAGACACACTAGGAGATTAGATCATTTATTTGGCGTATAACAATACAGAACTAATATGGCATAAAGTTCAAGGCAAGGCTTGTAATTGAAGTCATTCACCAGATTACATAATAAAATTATTTATTTATAATCTATTTATTATAAGATAAGAACATTGAGAGTGGATAAAAAAAAATGCTTTTCCTAAAAACATTATAAATTGCGAAAAAAAACCCATAAATGATTCTTTAAGCTTCTTGTGTATAAAAGCATTTTAATATAGCTTTTGTTTTGTTATATGACGCCTGAGTCTGAATTAATCAGATCAGATTAATCCAATTATTAACATGGAATGATTTTGTTGTATGTATCCTAATTAGACACCAGCTTATGGTGTTTAATCCAATTTTTTAGTGTGAGTATTGATACTTTATTTATGTGTGTGCTGCACTCTGTACTGTGCTACTGTTTGCATGTAGGTTGGCCAGGTATTTCTAATACACTTTTTTCCACCCTCTCTTCCTTTCTGCAGAGGATGAGCTGCAGTTATTTACTCTGCACTATCCTTCTTTTCGTGGCCGTCCTGCTTGCCATTACAGTAACAGGCACCATTCTGTTCCTGAACCACTCCCAGTCTCCGCCTATTTCGGATGGCCCGCCACATATCACTACCAATCAGGATGAGGCCAATGCTTTGGTCACAGTTGAGCGAGGTGATGGCTCACGCATCAACATTTTTATTGACCCAAACTGCCCTGACTACAACAGCAATTTCCTGCGACTGGAAGGAGTGCAGACCTCCCTACTTCACTCGCTTACGGATCACGACTCAGACCTCAAGTCAGTCAAAGGCCAGGACCGGGCGCTGCTGGTCAACCTTGCTGAAGAGGTTGCAAAGCTCTCCGCACATGCCGGCCAGTTAAAGATGGACTATGAGTCTCTACGGAGGGGCCAAAGCAACTTAGGACAGGACCTTAACACTCTGCAAACTGAACAAGGAAAGCTTATACAGGTACATTTCTCTAACTGTGTTCAGATACTGTCAGTGTTACTCAGTATTACTGGCTACAAAAATGACACAAAATGTTGTTGTGGTTAATTAACAAATCTGATTATACTGAATATACACATCTAATTTCATATTTGCGACTAAAGAATTAATTTAGATTGTCAAGGGGCCAAGTTTTTGTCTTTGAGACACATTTTGTGTGGAATTAGAGGTATACTATATGGACCAAAATTTGAAAACACCTGAGTATAAGATTTGTATATGCTTTTAAACATGTAATACCCATTTTCTCTCATAATAACCTTAACTATTCTTGAAAGGTGTCCAACTCTCCAACTTTGTACTTTGTGGTAACATTTTTGTATAACCACATATGGCTGTAACATATTAGATTTTAATATAAAAACTTCTGGTACTTTATAAAGCTCATGTATCCCAACAGAGCTCTCGTGACCCATGTATTTCCTAGGATAGAGCTACTTGACATAAAGGCTGATACAAGCCATCTGTCAAAATACAAAAGTCTCAGCAGAAATGTTACAATTAGTCAATATGGCAATATCTAACAACCTTTCTAAACTTGTAACCATAGAGAATGCTAGATCTGGGGTGACTACATGTCAATGAAATATCAGAACCTACTTGTTACATCTTTCTCTATGAATATATGCCATGCTACATCCTGTAGTAGTTTTATACTTTTTTTGGCTAAACATAAATCGGAATTGCATGTGTGGTGCTACCAAATGTTAAGTGAATTATCAACACTCAAAAGTATCATTTTGAATTAACACCCCCTGCATCTTATGCCAGTTTTTGGCAAACTGGGATTGACTTACCCTGCTGCACTCACATAACCCGGTGCCAAAAAGAGATTAGAGAGCTGTTAATCACTATACAGCATCTGTGCAACAGAGGGCGATATACAATATTACAACCTGAATTACTTTTTTAGATTTGTAAACAAAGTTAATGGCCTGTGTTTTAATATTCAGGTTTATCTATCTGGAATGCACTTTTTCTAAACAGTTTGTATAGGCCTTTGTTGCAAGGATGGGGGATCCTTCATACCACAAATATGAGAACAAGAATTTATGCTGCTTGAAATCTTTTTTTTTTTTATCTTATACATATAAATTATATCTTATACATATTAAAAGTATAAAGTTCTTGTATGTGACCTCTTACATTCCAGGTTGCATTGATTCAGCTATACTATAATTCAACTATATTTGGCTAAACAAGGCATACCGAAAAAACAAAACAAAAACAAAAAAAAACAGATTTTTATGTTCACATTTATCATTGCAATTTGAAGTGCATAGCAATAATACTAAATATGTTCTATACAAGATTCAAAATACTTAAAATGTTTAAACTTCCTGAAAAGCATTTCAGATCAACAAATAAATATTTTAGACATGAATTTTTCCCTTCAGAAAGTTTTTAATGGCTGTGTCTAATGTCATAATACAATTATTTGAGCCAAGTCTCATTCTGGTTCTCGGTGACAGATTCTGCTCTAGAATAAGATCAAAGAGTCTGTCACTCTTCACTATTTAATCAATTTGTTTATCCACCTTGTGAATCTACTGATTGAAATTATAAAAAAATAAATAAAAAAAAAACAGCTTTGCTCTAATCTCATTGCAATCTGGTGGAAAGTAAAGCTCCAGACTCAAACAGGCAACACTAAATGCACAACTTTAGATTGACACAAATTTCTACACTGGAGACAATTCATCCAGGCACTTTGAGCACCACTGTGGGAGACTCCTTACTGCTAAAAATGCCACACCCAATTTTTCCCCTGGTTTTATGATCACATTTGCTTTAAACAAATACCTTTTAAGTCCTATGAACAGAATACTAGCTTAGAAATTTATCTGCCTAATGTACCAACATATTGGCACAGATTTTGTACGAGAGGTTTGAGGGTGTATTCAATGCTCCAAATGATTTCAAAGGTCTTCTTAGTGGAGTTGAGATCAGGAATCTGGGATGAAAACATGAGTTCTTTCTCTCTTAGTTTGGCAGATAATGTTTTAAAAGACTTTGTTTTGTGTAGGAGGCATTCTCATGCTGGAACTTGTTTGGGCCCCTATGTGACTGTGAACGCAAACCTACAAAAATATCCTACACAATTGTTTGCTTCTCATTTATGCTAAATTCTTCTGAGTAAGAGCTAAGAAAGAAAGAAAAATGTCAATGCAGAACAAGTTGTCCTCTTTTTTGGTCTATTTTTCTGTCCTATTTCTAGGCTTAGGCCTTGTTAGCCGTGATATTCAGTATGCTTTTTATGATCATATTGTTCCCGACCCCTTTAGCTACTGGGCTACTGTAAAGGTCAAGGTGACATGATTCAGTGAGGCACATTATAGGAGGCATGACAGTGACAATGATCCTACAGTACCTACCTCTAGGTTATAAGATTGCTATGACACACAGGAATACTGCAAAAGATGTTCTATAAAACAAATGCACCTGGCAAACTGTGTGTATTTATAATAGAAAATACAAAATACAGACTGTGTTGAAGTTATGAATATGTACATACTATATATATATATAAAATATGGTTTTCCTAGGGAATTTAAATTAAGGCAGATTTAGTGTTTTGTTTGCAAATTATATGGGAAAAAAATCTTAAAATTATAAATGGTTCATGAAAAAGCTTAACAACGTTTTTTGAACTGTTTTAAGCTTTCCTCACAATGTCCAGCTTTTCTTGAAGTCTGTCTTGTAAATGTTCTTGTAAGTGTATCTGCGACCAAATCAATTTTTTCACCTCTGTCAGCCATTCTGGAATGAAGAAACAGCTTTTAAATCCACAAAAATCTATTTGAGCTTTGCAGCAGATGCAGATTGCGAGTCTGACAAACAGATGCTCTGACCATCCAATCAAAAGATGTGAAAATCCCGGTGTGTTCTGGCACCTGTGAGAGAGCCTTGGAGTGGCCAAATTGCAGTCCGATTGGTTAAAGTAACAGCTTCACTCAACATGGAGTTTATACTAAAATACCCTGCAGTGCTTACAATGCTGGCCTTATGGCAATACATGATGTGATACAGTGCCCTCCACAATTATTGGCACCCCTGTTTAAGATGTGGTCGTGGACTTCTAAAAATTCTCCTTTTTTTTAAAACAACATAGAACCCAAATACACAAAAAGAGAAAAATCCAACCTTTCATTTAAGTACATAACTTTGGTGGTAAAAAAAATCACACATTTAGAAAAAAAAAAAATACTTGAAATCATGTGTCCCACAATTATTGGCACCCCTAACAATTCCTCTGAAAAATTTAATTTTTTTTTTATATATATTTTTCTGTAGTTGCTAAGGTTGGTCAGGGTATCTAGGGACTTTTAATTAGTAATTCATGATTTCCTGTTTCCCTGGGGTATAAATATGACGTGACACAGAGGCCTAATTCTCTTACCCATTTGTCAACATGGCAAAGACAAGAGAACACACCATTCAAGTAAGGCAGATGTGTGTCGACCTTCATAAGTCAGGCAATGGCTACAAGAAAATAGCCACTCGCCTTAACTTGCCGGTATCTACAGTCAGAGGAATCATTAAGAAGTTTAAAACAACTGGAACAGTGACAAACAAGGCTGGAAGAGGTCCCAAGTTTATCTTGCCACAACACACAGTGAGGAGGATGGTAAGAGAAGTAAAAAAATTTCCCAAGCTCACCGTCACACAATTGCATCAAAGAGTGGCATCTTGGGGTCACAGAGTCTCCAAAACAACCATCAGACGCTCTCTACATGCCAACAAGCTGTTTGGGAGGCATGCAAGGAAAAAGCCTTTTCTCACTAACACTCACAAACGTAAACGTCTGGAGTTTGCTAAGCGGTACTGGGACTTCAACTGGGATCGTGTGCTTTGGTCAGATGAGACTAAGATTGAGCTTTTTGGCAACAAACACTCTAAGTGGGTCTGGCGTAAAACAAAAGATGAGTATGCCGAAAAGCACCTCATGCCCACCGTGAAGTATGGTGGAGGATCTGTGATGCTGTGGGCCTGTTTCTCTTCCAAAGGCCCTGGGAAACTTGTTAGGGTGCATGGCATTATGAACGCTTTGAAGTACCAGGATATTTTAAATAAAAACCTGATGGCCTCTGCCAGAAAGCTGAAGATAGGTCGTCATTGGGTCTTTCAGCAGGATAATGATCCAAAACATGTGGCAAAATCTACACAAAAGTGGTTCAGCAGTCACAAACTCAAGGTCCTCCCATGGCCATCTCAGTCCCCAGACCTCAACCCAATCGAAAACCTGTGGGGCGAGCTAAAGAGAAGAGTGCATAAGAGAGGACCCAAGACACTGGATGATCTAGAAAGATTGTGCAAAGAAGAATGGTCAAAAATCCCTCTCTCTGTGTTCTCCAATCTTGTGAAATGTTATAGGAGGAGATTAAGGGCTGTCTTGTTGGCAAAAGGAGGTTGTACAAAGTATTAACATCAGGGGTGCCAATAATTGTGGCACACATGATTTCAAGTTGTTGTTTTTTTTCTAAATGTGTGATTTTTTTACCACCAAAGTAATGTACTTAAATAAAAGGTTGGATTTTTCTCTTTTTTTGCATTTGAGTTCTATGTTGTTTAAAAAAAAAGGAGAATTTTTAGAAGTCCACGACCACATCTTAAACAGGGGTGCCAATAATTGTGGAGGGCACTGTAGCTGAAATTTGATTGGATAGAAACTCCAATGTAATTGGAGTTTCACTCTGTAGTGCAGCAGCAGCATACCTGACAGAAATGCTATAAAATTTAGAGAATCAACTTCTGGGAGAAATTATATACATATATAAATATGTATATTACAAGAACATTTACAAGACAGACTTCAAGAAAAGATGGACATTGTGAGGAAAGTTCAAAAAAAGTTGTTAAGCTTTTTCATGAACCATTTATAATTTTAAGATTTCTTTCCCATATAATTTGAAAACAAAACCTTAATTTAATATATAATATGTACATATTTGTGTCCTTATAACACAGTTTGTATGTCTGTATTCTGTATTTTCTATTATGAATACACACAGTTTGCCAGGTGCATTTGTTTTATCATTTTTATTATATGTTTTATATTTATCTTTTGCAGTATTCTTGTGTGTCATAGCAATCTTATAACTTAGAGGTAGCTACTGTAGGATATACAGTATATATATATATATATATATAATATATATATATATATATATATATATATATATATATATATATATATATGAATTAAATATATTAATATTAATTAAATATATATATATATATATATATATATATATATATATATATATATATATATATATATATATACTGTATATATATATATATATATTTTTTTATTTGTATTTTTTATTTTTTATTTTTTATTTTTTTTTTTTTTTATTGACAATGAATTAACGACATTGTTACATGAGGTGCACTTAATTAGCTCTAGTTTTGTCTATGCAATTAATAGACACGGTTTCAATACATATACAGTATAGCATATGTTATGAGGATAGGTGTGCATTCTATTTTCCCAGTTACATTTAGAAACTCTCAGATGGCACGACAATTCATCACTTTTTCTGGCTTTTTGGAAATGTAATGCATTACAATGTGACTGATATGAATGAAGGTAAAGCATGTCATTATTCAACTCTTCGTTGGTTGATATATGCCGAAACCTCTCCAGTTTTTTAAACGAATCTGTAGCTAAAAAATGCCCTAAAACAGTGATTAAATAATACTGCACAGGGGATATAGGGTAACTGATGATCCATTCCTTTCTCTTAGCATAGAGTTTCCAGTGGTACTGAAAAACACTTTCCCGCCCCAAAAATGTTGGCAAGCAATATTTGAATCTGCCTTATTTTGATTTTACTTTACATTCCGTCTGTATCATATTGTACACACAATATACATACAAATATTTTCTCAATTATGCAATGATTGACAATACATGAGACAGAAGCTCCGCAAAATACATGCTTATTTTGCATAGTCAGGAGTGTGCAGAAATATATTCATGCCTTTAACTTTATTAAAAAAGTTATGTATGCATTTGAATGGGTATAAACTGCATACAAAGTTCATAAATAAGGCCACTGTGTTAAAGCTTGTTAAAGGCAAGGTATGTTTTCCAAACTTTATATATCCGGTTTTTGTAAAACCAATAGTCTCACTTAAATTCCTTTTAGATTTATATACATGCCTGTTTTTGGCTGATAGAACTTAAACCAGTGTGTTCTTGTGCTGTTGTAGCCCATGCGCCTCAAGGTTTTAACATTATGAAATGCTTTTATTCTTACTATGAATTGAGGAGGTACCATAGACTTCCTGTCACCTTGATTGTGTCTGGCCACAGACCTGCTCGTTAACAATGCTAACACATTGGTTGTGTTTTTTATGGCATTCTGTATTACAGTCTATAGATTGTAAAGTGTTGAAATCTCAGATCAGCATTGGAGCCACATGGTTAGGGCCATTTATAGAGACTGATTGACTGTGCGTTAATTTGTTCATAAATTCTCATTTCTAGAATTAGCACTGAATTTTGTGTGTGTGTGTGTGTGTGTGTGTGTGTGTGTGTGTGTGTGTGTGTGTGTGTGTGTGCAGAGAGACCCTGCATCATCATCTCATCTCAATTGTAAAAAGATACTCCAGGTGTAGTCAAGTAGAGGCAGATTATTTATCATATAAAATAAGACACACCCAGCATAACTGGACACACGCCCACACAAGTATATTTTCCATTTAAAATGGGTCAAAATCTATTTTTACGTGTATGTGTGTGTGTGCGTGTGTGTGTGTGTGTGTGTGTGTGTGTGTGTGTGTGTGTGTGTGTGTGTGTGTGTAGTACCTACAGCAGAAGACTGCTCTGTATAAATATGCAGCTTTTGCCTGTGTTTTTTTTATAATCTCGTGCACCTTTTGTGCTTATAACTCAGTCACTCTCTTACTCTTTTCCGCACGTTTAGCAGGTTGAAGTCTCTGCAGGATCTGATAAATGCACATACCGTATAAAACATACCGTTTAGGGATCCAGGGTAGATTTATTGCTGCTGACATTTCCATGCAACAACAGCTGGGCTTTTTTTTTTCATACATTTTGGAAACATTTACACAGATGACAAGCTACTTCTCCAAAGAGTTGGATGCTTTGCCTTTGCTGGAAATGTGTATGTGTTTTCCTCAATACACATAATCACAATGGGTTTATTGTACCTAGAGTATAGTATTTTAAACCTTTATTATTTTTAGAGATAAAACTTAACTAGAATATTTTATTCTATTAGAAAAAACTTAATATAAACAATCTAGTGACACAGGAAATGGTCAAGTGCAACTGTGAACACATTGAACAAAAAAAATTACATTTATATTATTATTATTATTATTATTATTATTATTATTATTATTATTATGTGTTTTTTATTAGTAGTAATTCCCTTTTAATAGAACAATTCTCACTTATTTTTATTAGTTGAATGTATGATGTCTAGCTTAATGGACATTCCCACAGGTCAACTGTAAAGTCTTCATGTTTGCATGCTTCTTATTTTATGCTAGATTGCTCATAAATGATACTTACAGTAAACTTGTGATATCTGTGACTTCAGAGTGACCAGTCACTGCTTTTCCTGCCATTAGAAGGATAGAACAACAACAAGTAACAAAATGATTGTGTTGGAGCTCCAAACATTTGTACTAAAGGGGTTAGATTGCTAAAAAAGGAAAAGAAAAGGACAGTGAGTGTTAAGCCGCTCTATTGGGTGGTTGAGCCATCATATTTTTAAGAGCTAAAAAGAGCTTAAAGCTAGTGCACTGGCAAGCCTGGGTGAAAGAATGACACTCTCACTGGGGTTTGACATTCACAGCAGTAGGGCTGCTGTAGTCAGCAAAATAGGTCTTTCATGATGGATCATAGACATAGAAGGCTAATTAGGGTGCCAAGCACTGTAAGTGTGTAGGTGCCATATTGTTATTCTACCTCATTCGGTTTCTTTTTCTGGGTAGAGTGTACAGTATATGGCAACCCATACTGTAGAACCATCAGGTAAAATGTTGTGGTACATTCTGATTAAATTTGGCCCAAGTGCTGCCTATGCTCTAGTGCCACCATGGGAAGAGATTTGGGCCTCATTTAGAAGAATTTTCAAATGTACAATTTGTGAACCATGTGATCAGTATGTAAATGTGGTAAATGTGTTAAGTTCAACACATCATATGACACCCATTTCCAACTTGATACGTAATTACATTTCCCAACATCTTCCCAACATGGAATATTTAAAATGGTTTGGCTGTAATAGGATTTAAAAGCATCAAAGTTATGATGGTACCTTATATTTATTATACCTTTTCTTTTTCTATTTCTTCTTTTAGATATGTATGTTTTCATGCGCTCTGTTGACTTGAAATGCTTTTTGATTATGGCTATTCTTTGCATCATTTCTTGATTCTGCCAAACAGTTTTTCTCCTTTGCTATTGACTACAACTAGGATTTAGTATATACCTGATAGAGCACATGCTGAGCTTTCACACAGTCCTACATTCACTAATCCCACATTAAAGGTATAAACAATAAGATAAATTAAATCATGTTAACAAAACCTACAGAGAGCTGATCTTTTCACAGGCTCACATTGTCATGTGTGTGTGTTTTTCTGTGTGTATTTTCCAGCTGCTTTCAGAGAGCCAGGTTAACATGGTAAAGGTGGTGAACTCGGTCAGTGATGCCTTGAACTCAATGCAGAAGGAGAATGGAGGCTTAAAGGCTCGTGTGAAAGCTGACTTGCAGAGAGCTCCAGTCAGAGGATCTCGTTTTAAAGGCTGCTCTAATGGTAAAAGCTTTTTGTTTTGGCTATATTTTTGTCCATTAAAGCCATTGCATTCATCTTTCATCATCTTTTGATTTGTTTGATTGTTGTTTTCTCTCTCTCTCTCTCTCTCTCTCTCTCTCTCTCTCTCTCTCTCTATATATATATATATATATATATATATATATATATATATATATATATATATATATATATATATATATATATATATACACACTCACACACACACACACACACACACACGCAGTGCAACCTCGATACTCGTGGAGTTACATTGTATGACCCCTCGCGAGGAACAAAAAATTGTGAGGTTTTGGCTCTAGTTTTGATAATTACATTTTTTAAGAGGAATTGTACAGTTCGTGTTTTTTTAAACAATTTTTTGTTTTTTTATGTAATTTATTAGTACAAACTCTGTTTTGAAATATTACTCTGAACTTTCAAGCCATTCGCGGCTTCTCGCGAACTATCAGATTTACTCTTAAAAGTTACTCTTAGTCCGGTTCCAAATGAAAAGTTGTGAACTATTGAGGTCACGAGTGTCAAGGTTCCACTGTACATATAAAAAATATATATTATATATTTCTGAGAAAATGTTATTTCTAAGAAATGTACCCATAATAATAAATGCAATAATAATAAGAAGAAAATTATACACTTAAATATTTCATACAACAAAAGAAAAACACTACAGGTATCCAAGATGGCTATATGAAATAATATACAATATTAATATGTTCTAATTAAATATCAGATTATTAAAGGTTTGTGTGTAATCTGTTATTTAAAAAAAAAATGTTTTCATTAAACGGCTTTATTCTGGTCATGGTTGCTGTGAATCACCGGCCAGTGACTGAAAGGCAGAACTACAGTAGTGGCAATTTATTTTGGAGCCAAACCACCCACCAGATTTTGGGTGGTGGGAGGAAACTGGAGAAGACAGAGAAACCCCTCTTGAGAAAAACACAGATCAGGCAAACTGTAGCTGTGACATGAGATTAGCCAATTCTAAAAAAAACATTCATTTTACAACTACAGTACTCTAACCATAAGAGTGAAGCAGCTAGTGTCATACATGCATCAAATTAGTAATATTTTTGTTTCATTCTCTTACCTGTGGTATAAGAATCCACATATCCCCACAATGCACCACAGGCGATTTATGCCAAGTTGTAATATCACAAGCTGCACATTACGATCTCTACAACCGAGTAAATGCCTTTTACTCATCTGATTATGAACGCAGTAACAATCTGGGAAGCAGAAAATGTGAAACTCAATTTCATGGAAAACTGATTCTAAAGTGATGAAGTACACTATCTTGTTATTTCTTTTTTACTGTTGTATTATCTGAGCTACCATTAGCTTGATAACTATAAGGTTGTTCTTATTTACTATGCAAGAGGGCAGAGATATTTTTAATATAACTATGAATTGGAGCAGGCTTGATGTTGGGTGCCCTCTCCAGTAGTGTAAACAGAGTTTTTATGATAAATATATTGTACAATTGACAGACCGACATAACATAATTTGAACTGACCGCAAGTTAGACATTCAAAGTATATTCAAATAATCCAAATTTTTCTCTCTTTCTCTCGTGCTTTTTCTCTCTCACAGGCTCACGTCCGCGTGACTGTAGTGATATCCTTGCGAGTGGTCAGCGGGAAGACGGCGTATATTCAGTTTTTCCCACTCATTACCCTGCGGGGTTTCAGGTCTACTGCGACATGAGCACAGACGGAGGAGGCTGGACTGTGAGTCCTACTCTTACACATTACACCCACTTATACACTGTACATGACCCTTCATCTACTGTACCATAATTAATTTTCACAGACTATTTGGCATGGCTTTACTGCCTGAATGCATGTATTCCCCCAACACACACACACACACGCGCGCACACACACATACCAAAGTGAATCACTTGCCCACCCAAAAAGCTACTCAGCAATCAATCAGGGATTATGAGCAATCAGAAACTGTTATTCAGGGCCTGTGATTACACAAGCATGGGTTCTGACGTAAAAGCATGCAAGTGAGTGAGAAAGAGAGAGCGTGTCTAAGGAATGCGTTAACACCAAACACAAAGAGAGTATTAAATGTGAATAATTTTCACCTATTCAGATTTAGCCTTCAAAAAAATTCTTATAAAACAGTTGAATGTGCATCCCAGGAAACAAGGATTAGATTTAACAAGGAAGAAATATAATAAGACATTAAGAGCAGGATTTAAATAGAGAGAGTATGTCTAAGCTCAAAACATGTACACACATTAGGTAACAGACTAATGATTGGAAAGGGGAGGAGACGAGATTAGAAGCTAAGGAAGCGATATGTATTATACAGATCATAATGAATCACATCACATTACACTATGTACTAGGGGAAATGAAAGTAAAAAGATGCTTTAATAACTACGGATCTGTGAAACCGAATGTGGGTCCGGTTGGATTTTTTTTTTACAGCAAAGAAACAAGTTAAAAGCCTCCAACATTCACAGTCATACAGAAAACAGAAAAACATAATTCTAAACTCTACTGGGTGTGTCCACTAGAACAGTTGTCATTTCTTAAAATATGGAAATCATATCAGATATGCTTGTTGGTTAATACTGTTCTTTTAGTATTTGAATATCCTTTAAGTACATATTCTTCAAAAGGCTTTCAAAATGAGCCAAACAATTTTTCTGGCTATAAAATACCTTCTGTTTAAATCTAAAGTAGACAGAATTTAAATTAAAGTTATAATTGAATGTATTATTTGGATATTGGTGTACTGTTTATTATTTTTCAATGCTACAAACCTAAAATGTAAATTTACTTGCTGGATATTGATCTTAAAATTCTGAAACAACTGGATAGCAGCAACCAAGATGGCACCTTCACATGATGAGTGATTTTTTTTTCTAGTATTCATAATATGTTGTGTTTGTCAGACACAGGAAGCTACTGTTAATAAGACTAAACGTTATTTAGCTTTCAATTTGCAATCTAATACTAGTGAGCCTTAGTTTTAAGTGTATTAGAGTTCCTAAGAAATAAAATCGAACAGATTAAAGTAAAGATTGAGGGACAACATGTTTTATGTTGACGGGGAATGATGAAGTTAACAATGTGAGAAAATTGAGCTTTCCTTGGCTGATGTTCTGTCCCAATAGACTTAGAGGTAAATTCTTTTTTATTTTTTTTTATTTTTTCTTTTAATTTTTTGTCCATGTCTGTTGTTATTTTTTTGTGTCTTCCACTACTACACTACCATGTTATAAAGTCCCTGCTAAGAAGTCTCTTTTATTTTCAGTGATTAGGAACGCATAATGGAATTTCACATTTGTAATTAATTAGCTCATAGAAAGAAGCGGATTCTAAACCACATTTTTCATGTTTTCCAGACAGAACAAGTCAGTAAAGCAGACATCACAGGCTCAGTGGGAGATCTTCTCAGCATGCTGGTTAGGGACGTTCCCTGTTTTAGTTCAGTCCTGCCAGATTTGGCATAATTTCATTATTTGTCTGATGCTACCCACACGCACACATGCCGAAGGACTTTAGTTTTGAATTTAGTATATATATATATATATATATATATATATATATAAATGCAATCAATGAAATGATTCAGATCATCAAGTTAATTGTAATATTACATAAAGAAACCGATTAAATATAAAATGCAGTTTTTATATAAAGATATAGTTTATTAAGGGAAGAAAAGTGTTCCAAACCTAATTAGCCTAATGTGAAAAAGAAAAAGTTATTGACCCTAAACCTAATAACTACTTGTGCCACCCTGCACCCTGTTTGGAATAACTGCCAATGGGCCTTTCACGTAGCTGCGACCTTCACTTGGGACTTACCCGACTTAATCCACCTCTTAATACCACCACTATCATATCATACACTATCATTAATACCACCATCAATACAATACAAAAATGCAATATAACAACGCGTGTCATTACAGAGACAGAGACATTTTGAGTATGGAGGGTGAATACAATTTTACTAAAGCAAGCTACAAACCTCTACATTACAACTGCAACTGTGTCACCCACATCATCTGGAGCAGTTCAGAATCAATATTTGTCTAATAACATAACAAAAACATAAAAAATAAAATATTTACCAGACATGCATAGTCCTAATTTGCACCTCTCCTTAGAGGCTGTAAGCTAGTGGCACCACTCGTATTCACTGGTCTGGAAGTAGCGAACAAACCCTCTCCAGGGCTGAGAAAAGCCAGCTAGCTTCGGGGTTGGCCGACCTCTCCTCATAATGTCTAGCTTTTCTTGAAAATTTATTTTGAAGTATGTCCGAAACCAAATCAACTTATCTTCCTTTGTAGGCATAAAAAAGTCTAACTCAGATATATTAATTTGTGCAGAGTGCTACAGACTTGTTTTGACAGGAAAACTTGGCTGTAACAGTTTCCCTCTGACCAACCAATCAGAAGATGGAAATAAACTGATGTTATTCTGGGCCAAAGAAATCATCCACATACACATAATGGAAGCAGTGTAGCCAAGAGAAAAAAATAAACTGTTGGGAATAAATTAATTAAATTTCATAGAACAAATATTTTTAATTTAGGTTGTAAATGTAGCTCAGTGTTTCTGATAGTGTTTAGGCCAGCAGAGAAGGCTTTGCTGGCCCTGACCGCCCATTACTGATATATACACACTATATTGCCAAAAGTATTCGCATGCGAATGAACTCAAGTTGCATCCGATTCTTAATCCATAGAGTTTAATATGATGTTGGCCCACCCTTTGCAGCTATAACAGCTTCAACTCTTCTGGAAAGGCTTTCCACAAGGTTTAGGAGTGTGTTAATGGGAATTTTTGACTATTCTTCCAGAAGTGCATTTGTGAGGTCAGACACTGATGTTGGACAACATTTACATTTACATTTGCGGCATTTAGCAGACGCCCTTATCCAAAGGGCAAGAAGGTCTGGATCACAGTCTCTGCTCTAATTCATCCCATAGGTGTTCTTTAGGGATTCATCACTCCAGAAAACACGTCTACTCTGCTCTAGAGTCCAGTGGCGGTGTGATTTACACCATAGCATCTGATGCTTTGCATTGCACTTAGTGATGTAAGGCTTGGAAGCAGCTGCTCGACCATGGAAACCCATACCATAAAGCTCTCTATGCACTGTTTTTGAGCTATCTGAAGGCATATAAAGTTTGGAGATCTGTATTTATTAACTGCAGGAGGTTGGCGACCCCTGTGCATTATGTCTGTCAGCATCCGCTGACCCACTCTGTGATTTTATGTGGCCTACCACTTCAAAGCTAATTTGCTGTTGTTCTTAATCGCTTGTACTTTTTTATAAGACCATTAACAGTTGACTGTGGAATATTTAGTAGCGAGGAAATTTCACGACTGGACTTATTGATGTCACACAGTGTGTGTGTGTATATATATATATATATATATATATATATATATATATATATATATATATATATATATATATATATATATATATATACACTGTACATATACACAAAATGGTATCAAAAAGTCTTGAAACTAATGGTGCTATTCTGACTATGTGCTTTACCACGTTTGTGATTTCATCATGGACAGCAAGTTAGAACAAAGAGAACAAAGTTTAAATTCTCCATCAGATCTTCCACAGGGATATTTGACATACAATGATGAGTCCTCCAAGGTGTTTTGAGTGTCATGCGTGCTACAAGAGCAGAAGAACATCACTGGAAGATAATGATAATCACTGGACATCACTGGAAGATAACTTAACTCTCCAGATTCGACTCCTTAAACTTCATCCTCTTCCTGAAGATGAAGATCCGGTTCAAAGATCACCGTTTTGACAACATTTTCGAAGCATGTCAAGCACCTTCTGCAATTCGAGTAGGATCTCCGCAATGGGACATATTCCAGGAGTGGCAGGAACACTGGGAGCACTGTATTGTTTGCAAGGGGACTATTTTTGTAGTGTGTAAGCGTAGATTAATAAAGTGTGTGGATGAATGGCTTCTAGCACACATTTTACTTGGTATAAAACTATGTTGCAAATAAAAAAGTGACAGTCAAGATTTATTTTCCAAAAAAGTCTGTACATTATACATTATACAGTGCCCTCCACAATTATTGGCACCCCTGTTTAAGATGTGGTCGTGAACTTCAAAAAATTCTCCTTTTTTTTTAAACAACATAGAACCCAAATGCAAAAAAAGAGAAAAATCCAACCTTTTATTTAAGTACATTACTTTGGTGGTAAAAAAATCACACATTTAGAAAAAAAAAAAAAACTTGAAATCATGTGTGCCACAATTATTGGCACCCCTGATGTTAATACTTTGTACAACCTCCTTTTGCCAACAAGACAGCACTTAATCTCCTCCTATAACATTTCACAAGATTGGAGAACACAGAGAGAGGGATTTTTGACCATTCTTCTTTGCACAATCTTTCTAGCTCATCCAGTGTCCTGGGTCCTCTTTTATGCACTCTTCTCTTTAGCTCGCCCCACAGGTTTTCGATTGGGTTGAGGTCTGGGGACTGAGATGGCCATGGGAGGACCTTGAGTTTGTGACTGCTGAACCACTTTTGTGTAGATTTTGCCACATGTTTTGGATCATTATCCTGCTGAAAGACCCAATGACGACCCATCTTCAGCTTTCTGGCAGAGGCCATCAGGTTTTTATTTAAAATATCCTGGTACTTCAAAGCGTTCATAATGCCATGCACCCTAACAAGGTTCCCAGGGCCTTTGGAAGAGAAACAGGCCCACAGCATCACAGATCCTCCACCATACTTCACGGTGGGCATGAGGTGCTTTTCGGCATACTCATCTTTTGTTTTACGCCAGACCCACTTAGAGTGTTTGTTGCCAAAAAGCTCAATCTTAGTCTCATCTGACCAAAGCACACGATCCCAGTTGAAGTCCCAGTACCGCTTAGCAAACTCCAGACGTTTACGTTTGTGAGTGTTAGTGAGAAAAGGCTTTTTCCTTGCATGCCTCCCAAACAGCTTGTTGGCATGTAGAGAGCGTCTGATGGTTGTTTTGGAGACTCTGTGACCCCAAGATGCCACTCTTTGATGCAATTGTGTGACGGTGAGCTTGGGAAATTTTTTTACTTCTCTTACCATCCTCCTCACTGTGCGTTGTGGCAAGATAAACTTGGGACCTCTTCCAGCCTTGTTTGTCACTGTTCCAGTTGTTTTAAACTTCTTAATGATTCCTCTGACTGTAGATACCGGCAAGTTAAGGCGAGTGGCTATTTTCTTGTAGCCATTGCCTGACTTATGAAGGTCGACACACATCTGCCTTACTTGAATGGTGTGTTCTCTTGTCTTTGCCATGTTGACAAATGGGTAAGAGAATTAGGCCTCTGTGTCACGTCATATTTATACCCCAGGGAAACAGGAAATCATGAATTACTAATTAAAAGTCCCTAGATACCCTGACCAACCTTAGCAACTACAGAAAAATATATATATAAAAAAAAAAACAATTAAATTTTTCAGAGGAATTGTTAATTATGTGTCCCACATAATTGTGGGACACATGATTTCAAGTTTTTTTTTTTTCTAAATGTATGATTTTTTTTACCACCAAAGTAATGTACTTAAATGAAAGGTTGGATTTTTCTCTTTTTTTGCATTTGGGTTCTATGTTGTTTTAAAAAAAAGGAGAATTTTTAGAAGTCCACGACCACATCTTAAACAGGGGTGCCAATAATTGTGGAGGGCACTGTATATAGGTTGTTTATGAAATATTTCATATAGTGTAGAATTGTAGTTTTGTTTAATATATGTAATCTAATATCTAAAAGTTAAGATGAACTTTTAACATGTCTAGCAACATGTCTACATTATATTCAACTATTTTCTGCCTATGATAAATGGCAATGTACTAAATGTATTAAATCTCAGTAAATAAATAGGCCAATTCCTATTAGTAATGCCAACATATTGAGCATTCTTACTGTTAGCATACTTGTTAGATCTAGCAAAATGTTTAAATGAGTGACATTGCTTCATTGTATGCATATACAATTTGTATGTAAAATGCCAGTTATAAAAATATTCAGCTTCCACTGCACCTCTGAAAAAAATACCCAACAATAGGAGTAAAACATTATGTAGGGCTAAAAATCAGTGCTGAACAGTAGCACATTTCAGATTAACAAGCCATTCCTCACACTTTTAAAGTGAATATATAAGCTATGTGATAAGAGAACCTGTTGGGAGACCACATCCATAACCCCTATGGTAAGAGTTCTCTCACTGTGTGTCTGTAACCATAGGAAAATTTTTCTTTAAAAAGGTAAGCAGGAAAAAGGAACATATATTAGGGGAAAAAAAGATTCCTAAAGATTACTGCTTTTATTTTTCATACTGGGGTACATTCATAAGCAAATACTTCTGTATTTTTATTCTAGTTATAATACTTTACTGTGGT
Organism: Silurus lanzhouensis; assembly: GCA_039877035.1. Classification (NCBI taxonomy): domain Eukaryota; kingdom Metazoa; phylum Chordata; class Actinopteri; order Siluriformes; family Siluridae; genus Silurus; species Silurus lanzhouensis. The sequence continues at coordinate 725,998 of JBCEWE010000477.1, forward strand.
AATATGTAAGCAGTGTATTTATACTTTTGCTAAAGAGATACAGATGGAAAATAAAGGTGATTCACTTTACTGAGCTTCATATTCAGGAAACAGGATAATTAAACAAATGTTATACAGTAGTCATATGTTATAAATTTCTAAAGAAATTCAAACACAGAGGTTTTGGCAAACTGTCAACCACATAAATATGAACAGAATAAATGTAAACTGAAATGAAATCTATGCCTATGCTCAAATTTACTTGAAGTTGAAAGTAATGAACGCTCGTATTGCACTATAGGCCAACACGAACACACCTACTCGTAGCATGTCCACCTTATAACACTCTCCCAGACTAGCTAGTGCTGTAACATGTACTTTTACAGTGCAAAGCAATCAAAAAATACAGAGCAGCATGCACAAACTTCATTCCTTTTTTTTTCTTTTACACACATATGGACTGACTAGAAAGGCTCCACTCTTCATTGTTGACTGGTGTCTGGTGGACTACTCCTTCAGCTAACTGTAAACAGAGGCTTTGACAGAAGAGATTTTTTAGCATCGTTGGGCTTCTATCAATATCAATCATGTGTGTGGGAGGCAGGGAAAACTAGCATTATTTTGACTCAATGAGTGAATGCGATCCGTGTGGGCACTGAGTAGCAGCAGCAAGTGACATGCTCAAAAATAAGTTACTCATAACAGTCCCGCTCACAAGTTTTCTCAAGACCAGGGACATACTAAGGATGCATTTTTTTTCACTTGAGTGAAACCTTGTGCTGAGATCAGTCTAGAAAGCAATAGACTTTTTTTTATTATTTATTTATTTATTTATTTATTTATTTATTTATTTATATATTTATTTATTTATTTATTTATTTATAATGGAAAATAAAGGTTTTTGCTACATGAAACAACGTGCTGTAAATGAACACAAAATGATGCAAAAATGACTAGAACACTTTAAAAAGTGCACATGAGCATTATTAATTTGTCCTTGGGAATAAAACACATTAACCTAAAATCTAAAAACTAATTTTACACAAATAGAAGATTTCTAAAATGAACAGAAATACAAATATCACATTTGAGGCATGTTAGTGCATGCCTATCAATCAACTAACTGGAAAGGTTAGCTCAACTTGCTATGCTTATGATTTAGAAATGTATGATAACTGATTATTGAGATAAAAATTCATCACTACTTATGGAGTATTTCACTTTTAGGATTGACCTAATTCACTCACTCATATGCAACACCTCATACGCATGTGTAATTTACATTTATAGCAAATTGGCAGATGCTTTTATCCAGAGCAACTTTAATAAACTTAAAAAATTTAACTTCTTACAATCAGAAGTCCAAACCATTGTCTTAACCACTAAACTACAGTACCATTTCTGTAAGGGTGCTGAGGGAAGGTTGGTTGATTAAGTCAGACAGCAGCTCCTATACCACCATCTCCTCATACAGATGTGTAATGCCTTAAAAAAAAAAAAAATTATATATATATATATATTCATATATGAATATATATATATATATATATATATATATATATATATATATATATATATATATATATATATATATATATATTCATATCTACTAACACTACGAACACTAGCACTAACTAACAGCAGAGATTCACCAGTATACAATCCAACACCTGTAGCAGCTGTAAGCCTTGATTTTTCCGACAGCGGAAGTGGCGGAAAAATCAAGGCTTACAGCTGCTACAGGTGTTGTATTGTATACTGGTGAATCTCTGCTGTTAGTTAGTGCTAGTGTTCGTAGTGTTAGTAGGGGCGCGGCGCGGCTTTGGGAAGAAAAGCAGCCGTTGAGAGAGTGCCGGTGGGAAGGCACGTACCGGGAAACGCATGCGCGATAACAACGACCGCCATGAACCAACATATAGCAACAATAACGGACAGTGAGAGTGTGGAAGTTTAAATAGGAGCTGGTGATAATGCTAAACGAGCACCATATGTGCGCGATTGAAGCCGGGAGCTTCAGAGAAAGCGGCCGAGAAAGCACCTGACACGCTGAAGGGGGCCGAAGGGGGCGTGGCAGGTGGATTCCTGACAGATAAACATATACTGTATGTATTTTTATAGCATGCCTTCATCAAACAAATCGCGGCAACGCTGTTGTGTAAAAAAAAACCTTCAAAAACACGTGAATGCACATTCTCATTTATTAACGCACATCATGTACATAAAGAAATTTTTATGCACGTTAATATATTGCCGCCACTTTGATTTTCGTTTATCTCGATCATCGGTTACCTCGATGCTTTTTGGCGACCCCCTAGGACATCGACATAACCGGGTTCCACTGTATACAATGAGGAAAATAAGTATTTGAACACTCTGCTATTTTGCAAGTTCTCCCACTTAGAAATCATGGAGGGGTCTGAAATTGTCATCATAGGTGCATGTCCACTGTGAGAGACATAATCTAAAAAAAAAATCCAGAAATCACAATATATGATTTTTTAACTATTTATTTGTATGATACAGCTGCAAATAAGTATTTAAACACCTGAGAAAGTCAATGTTAATATTTGGTACAGTAGCCTTTGTTTGCAATTACAGAGGTCAAACGTTTCCTGTAGTTTTTCACCAGGTTTGCACACACTGCAGGAGGGATTTTGGCCCACTCCTCCACACAGATCTTCTCTAGATCGGTAAGGTTTCTGGCCTGTCGCTGAGAAACACGGAGTTTGAGCTCCCTCCAAAGATTCTCTATTGAGTTTAGGTTTGGAGACTGGCTAGGCCACGCCAGAACCTTGATATGCTTCTTACAGAGCCACTCCTTGGTTATCCTGGCTATGTGCTTCAGGTCATTGTCATGTTGGAAGACCCAGCCTCGACCCATCTTCAATGCTCTAACTGAGGGAAGAAGGTTGTTCCCCAAAATCTCGCAATACATGGCCCTGGTCATCCTCTCCTTAATACAGTGCAGTCGTCCTGCCCATGTGCAGAAAACCACCCCCAAAGCATGATGCTACCACCCCCATACTTCACAGTAGGGATGGTGTTCTTGGGATGGTACTCATCATTCTTCTTCCTCTAAACATGTTTAGTGGAATTATGACCCAAAAGTTCTATTTTGGTCTCATCTGACCACATGACTTTCTCCCATGACTCCTCTGGATCATCTAAATGGTCATTGGCAAACTTAAGACGTGCCTGGACATGTGCTGGTTTAAGCAGGGGAACCTTCCGTGCCATGCATGATTTCAAACTATGACGTCTTAGTGTAATACCAACAGTAACCTTGGAAACGGTGTTCCCAGCTCTTTTCAGGTCATTGACCAGCTCCTCCCGTGTAGTTCTGGGCTGATTTCTCACCTTCCTTAGGATCATTGAGACCCCACAAGGTGGGATCTTGCATGGAGCCCCAGTCCAATGGAGATTGACAGTCATGTTTAGCTTCTTCCATTTTCTAATGATTGCTCCAACAGTGGACCTTTTTTCACCAAGCTGCTTGGCAATTTCCCCGTAGCCCTTTCCAGCCTTGTGGAGGTGTACAATTTTGTCTCTAGTGTCTTTGGACAGCTCTTCGGTCTTGGCCATGTTAGTAGTTGGATTCTTACTGATTGTATGGGGTGGACAGGTGTCTTTAGGCAGCTAACGACCTCAAACAAGTGCATCTAATTTAGGATAATAAATGTAGTGGAGGTGGACATTTTAAAGGCAGACTAACAGGTCTTTGAGGGTCAGAATTCTAGCTGATAGACAGGTGTTCAAATACTTATTTGCAGCTGTATCATACAAATAAATAGTTAAAAAATCATACATTGTGATTTCTGGATTTTTTTTTTTAGATTATGTCTCTCACAGTGAACATGCACCTACGATGACAATTTCAGACCCCTACATGATTTCTAAGTGGGAGAAGTTTCAAAACGGCAGGGTGTTCAAATTCCTCACTGTATATATATATATATATATATATATATATATATATATATATATATATATATATATATATATAAATAAAATATACACATACAGTGGTGTGAAAAAGTGATTTCTCATCCTGATACAGATTTTTTTGCATGTTTGTCACACTTTAATATTTCAGATCATCAAACTAATTTAAATATTAGTAAACACAAAAATCCAAAACTACATGGCCCTCTGTGAAGAAGTGCTTGCCCCCTAAACCTAATAACTGGTTGGGCCACCCTTAGCGGCGACACCTGCAATTAAGTGTTTGCGATAACTTGCAACGCGTCTGTTACAGCACTGTGGTGGACTTTTGGTCCACTCATCTATGCAGAATTGTTGTAATTTAGCCACACTGGAGGGTTTTCGAGCATGAACCACCTTTTTAAAGTCATGTCACAGCATCTCAATAGGATTCAGGTCAGGACTTTGACTAGGCCACTGCAAAGAGACTATATTTGCCCAGTCTCTTTCTTATGGTGGAGTCATGAACACTGACCTTAACTGAGGCAAATGAGGCCTGCTGTTCTTTGGATAAGTCGTCACTGTGCGCTTGAGGTAATTTTGGTCGGCCAGCCACTCCTTGGAAGGGTCTCCATTGTTCCATGGTTTTGCCATTTGTGAATAATGGCTCTCACTGTGGTTCACTGACGTCCCAAAGCTTTAAAAATGGCTTTATAACCTTTTCCAGACTGATAGATCTCAATTACTTTTTTTTTCTCATTTGTTTCTGAATTTCTTTGGATCTCGGCATGATGTCCAGCTTTTGCTAGAGAAATTGCTTCAGAGCTGCGTCAACAACGCTTTGGGAACGAGAGTACAATACCGCCAGACTGACCAGTCCCTGCCTAGTGTGGATGGACAAACTAGCCCGAAGGACAGAAAAGCCAGGAGTGGCCCTAAAGTCAAGGTTAAAGGACCTGACGAAGGTCAGCGGCGTGAAACAGCCCTCAGCATTGACCAGGCCTTAGAGGCCGCCACACTTCCTCATGCTTTTGGCACGGTCGATTTAGGTTGTGGGGTTCGCAAATGGATCTGACAGAGAGAATGGAGACGGGCACATGCCTTTCTTCTTCCTTACCTGCCACATCCAGTACCTTCTCTCAGGGTTTGGCAGCCTGCTTTTTGTTGTTTTTTTCCCCCACAGAGAGGGTGTGGCACTCCACCTCTTTTTCTCTGGTGACGGGGATGAGGGGGGCGTGGTAATGGACGAACCTGTGGACTTATCTCTGCAGCCAGTTTGGAGAACTTTTGGAGGTAGTTACTCAAGCGGTTTTGAAGCCAAACCTCGCTTGGCCAGCTGAGAAGCAAGAAGTGTGTCCTCAAAATATACAAGATGATCGCTTCCTGCGATCTAGGTCACTGCAATCCTGCAGGGGCCTGCCTTTCTTTCCTAATCTGCACACCAAGGTGTCCATCATGAAATAATCTTCTTATACAGCCCATAGCAGACAAACAGCTGGTCTGACTTCCTTCACAGGGCCGTTATGTGGACATATGTGTCCAGTGCAAGCAAGCTCCAGTCCGATTAAGCTTCTCCTAGTTGTGGGTTCAAAAGGGAGGAATATAGACTGCCTGGAGCAAGAATGGTCATGGAGCAACAGAGGGCAGCTTAGGAACATACCCTGGTTTGCACTGGCCATGCCTGGGGTAAACTCTAGAAGAGACAAGGCCCGAGAAAAAGCCTGAAGGTCCTCGACTCCTGGCCAGTGCTCAAATTGAGTCAAGTCTTATGGGGAGTCCCCAGTTGGTGTGCAATTCATAATTTTTTACTAAAATAATCTTGGGGACCCTCTAAGTAAATTTTTTACTTGCAATAGGGGGTCCCTAATGCCTTATGGGGGGATCCCAAATCCCCCCAGCACCCCTCAATTTGAGCACTGCTCCTGGCCCCTTAGCTGTGCCCATCCACACTAGGCAGGGATTTGTTAGTCTGGCGGTGTTGTTCTTTCGTTCCTAAAACGTTGTTAATGCATGTTGTGTGTGCGTGTATTATCTGTAATATTGACTATTTCGACCATTGGAATTTCTTTTACAGTATTTATTTATGATTATGGTGATGTCGATGTAGAATAGCATTAGAATTATGTCGGTTGAAGGTTCTAAAAAAAAAACAAGACAGTTTGTGTCTGTGTATATGGGGGGTAGTGGCATAGAAGTTTGATACCGTTTTGCACAGGGTTGTAAATAAATAAATAAATAAATAGTGAAAGTAAATTTTAGGTTTTTTAGGGCACTTCACAATTTAAGCACTCCTGGTGGAAATAATGATTATTCAGCTTTGCTGTCTGCCAAAATGTACATTTTCTTTCCAATTGAGTAAAGTGAAATGATATTAACATAAAAATGAGCTTTGAGCTATAAAGATAATAGCTATATTTCTGTGGTCACTTTTTTCATGTACTTTTGTAATTTACAGTCAGAAGTATTTGTTTCATGATGATTGTTACTGATGTTTAGGTTCTGTGTTTTTTTTTCTAACATTGTATCAACAAGATATACACTGTGCTGAAAGCTGCGTGTGTGCTGTATTTCAGAGTGCCATTAATCAAAAAAGTAATGTTCATGCATTTATTCAGAAGGAAGGTTAAAAATGAAGGAAGTTGAAGAAGATGGAGTCTGCAAGGAATGAAGGAATGAGTTTTGAAAGTTTGTTCAGAAAGAAAATTGTGAAAAATGTTAATTCAACATTTATTCTGTGACTTACAAAAGTGCTTGTTCAGTACCAAATTCGATACGCCGGTCCAAACATCTGCATGTTTTCTCACCTGCCAGAACCCCCTCTTAATGTAGATGTGATGCTAAAACAGAGTGTGAAAACACCACTTATATCTCTCCGCTTCAACATATATAGGAAGGGTGTAATGCAATCTGAGAGGGCAATGTAATTTGTATCTATTAAATGCTATTATATATTAAATAATTGCTCCGATCGATAATTGAGGGCAGCTTATGGTTAGTTTATTTCTTTTAAAAAATGCACTGACCAAGCATAGCATTATGACTGGTAAGTGAAAACATTGTTTATCTCTTTATAATGGCACCCGTTAGTGGGTGGGATGTATTAGGCAGCAAGTGAACATTTTGTCTTCAAAGTTGATGTGTTGATGTGGGGTGTTCTCAGTCTGCAGTGGTAAGTATCTATCAAAAGTGGTCCAAGGAAAGAACAATGGTGAACTGGTGACAGGGTCATTGGCAGCCAAAGCTCAATGATGCACTTGCAGAGTGAAGGCTGGCCCATGTGTTTCGATCCAACAGAGGAGCTACTGTAGCTCAAATTGCTAAAGAAGTTAATGCTGTCAATTGCCAAAGGGTCAGGACTGTTTTGGCAGCAAAAGGGGGACCAACATAATATTAGGCAGGTGGTCATAATGTTATGCCATAAATTTATGTCTGGTCATTGTGTAGAAAGTGTATGTGGTTGTGGACACCAGTCCAACACAGCATATTGTGTTTTTTTTTTTTTTTAATCTGAGCAGAATATGGGCTTTTGCACACTTCCCAGTGGAATGTTAAGGACAAGAGGATGAATAGCTAAGCAAAAGCCATAGCCAGGCCCACCTGCAAGTAAAGGTTTGAATTTGAATAAGAACAAAAATGGAGCTGTATAAAGATAGAACAAAAGAAGAAAGTTGTAAAATAGATAGAAAGATAGGAAGAACAAGGAGTACTAACCTACTCTTGTAGGTTAGAGTACCTACAAACGAATCCTTAAACCTTCATCTCTATTCATTACCTATCTACTTACTCATGTACCTTCCTACCAACTCACCTACATTCTTACCCACCTACTTGACCAACCAACCTACCCTCACATTCAAGTACGTTTCTACTTACGTCCCTATTTATCTACCTTACTTTATAATTAGCTCACCTACTGTATACTTATACTTACCTACTATACACCATTAGTTACATACTTACCTACATACCTGTCTACTTTTCTAACTTTCTATTTACCTTTCTTTATACCCGCCTACCTACATTACATTTTTCATATTCCATATTCTTTACATATATTGTGCCATCTACATTGTATATCTATTTGGGATATCTGTCTGTCTATCTACTGACCTACTCAAATACTTACTGTAATTTCCGGACTATTAAGCGCACCCAAATATTAACCGCACCCACTGAATTTGACAAAGATTTTTATTTTGAACATAAATACACTGCACAAGTCCATAAGGCTGGTGCCCACACTGAAACTAATGAACTTTACTCAGGCTTTAACGAAAGACAGTGTTTGTTACACGGCTTGTATCTAAACAGTAGCCGACCAAGAAAGTCATTGTTCACTGTCTTTCTCCTTCCTTTCACACCAATTTCTCTTGGGAGTTTATCTTTTGGCATCGTCGTGTGTTTAAAAATCACCATCGGTGGAAGCTTTTCTACCGATGCCGTGCAGCTCAGAACACAGGTGAAGTGCATTTATTCATGCCCGGTTGTTTTCAGCGTGACGAATGATTCACATTTCCTGTTGACAGTCCGAGTGAGTGGCAGGTCAAACGTCAGAGGAACTTCATCCATATTTATGATGTGGTGCGGCCCGATTCAGTGGGAGCGCGATTTAATATAAAGAGTTTCATATCCATAAATTATCCGCTTTATTGTTTAAGGCGTGGGGTTCAAAGCGTGGGAAAAAAGTAGCGGCTTATAGTCCGGAAAATACGGCACTTTTTTTAACCTATCTTTTTCATCTCTGCCAGCTGTGGATAGAAAATTGTGAATTCCTTTAGCAATAATCAATAGCACCAAACAAATATATACAAACATAAATACCTACATACATATCTACAAACTGTACATATACAAACAAACATGTATGTATATGTACAAGTAGGTTTTTATACTGTAGTCATTAAAGTTTACTGTACATTGTACTGGGTACAGTTGTGTATACAACAAGTCAATCTCCATTACATACAGTGTGTAGTATAGAAATCATTCAAATGTAAAACAAAAAAAAAAAATGAGCCCAGAGCAAATAATATAAAACTGGGATATAGAAAAACAGAGTTTATTTTTTTTTCAAATAATAATATATATTGTCAGATTTATAACTATAGTAAAAAAAAAAAACTTTAACCTTAAACCTTGATGGAGACATGCTAGGTCAGAAAATTATTAAACACTTTTTGTGTCATTTTTGTTCACCTCCCTCTCTTTTGCCATTTGGCCTCCCCTTTTTACTGTCTTTCATTGCTTTTTCTACCCCTTCTTCATACTGAATGAGCCATAAGTGGCAATAAGCAGTGCCAGTTGTAGCTTGTGCCAGATCCCTGTGCCATTTTTTAAAAGGCCAGCTTTCTCTCTGCCAGTAATGGATCAGATACCGATCACTAATTGCTGCATGCTGTAAATAGCTGCTCAATTTTTATGAAGTCAGATATGGAAGTCACACCTCAAGCTGCTTTTGCATCTTTGGGGTTTTGTAACGTGTGTGTGTAACGTGTGTCCCTCTCTGAATAAAGGCTAATAGGTGCATTGTCAACACTAAAATGCCCTAGATCTGACTGAATTTGATCAAATAAATGTCTTTTTAATTAATTAATTAATAATACAGTACTTACTCGTCTACCCATTCTGTAAAAGTTTCTCCGAACTGCAGCTTTAGTACATGCTGTAATCTTTACATCCTTACACTAGATTCTTGTAGTTTTTATTCTTGTACCTAGGTACCTTTCTTTCTTTTATCTTTTCACGATTTAATGTGCACCCTGATGTGATTAATGCACAAGGTTCCTACAAACGTTTATTGTCCAGGGCCATTTTTATTTCCTGTGGTCAAGTGGCTTTGGAATAACACCTAAAGACCCCAGATACCTCCATCCATTTGTCCTCTCTACAGCATACCCTACCCTATATCCTGTGGGCCAATGCATGTCTTTGAACTAGGGAGGAAACCCTAAAGGATGGGGAATACATGCTACTGGATTCAAACTCCCAAGCCTGGAGGTTCAAGGCAAATGTGCTAACAACTAAGCCAGCTGAAATGAAATACAGAGATCTATATCCCTAATGTAAGCAACTGTTTAATTAAATTGCTCATGAGTATAATTGTACTTGGTTGATAAAGCCAGCTCTGATTTTGAACTATAGAAATGTTTCCTGTTCCTCAACTATTTAGGCTTTTATAAAGTCCACAGTCTGCTTGTATTCACTCTGACATGGGTTTATGTCATTAGCAGTGCTGGGTATTTGTGAACCTGATGTGTGTCTGAATTTGTAGTCCCTATGTCTTTTTGGGTCATTCTCATTTTAAATTATGTGTGAATTCACCTCTAAATGCACACTGTTTATGCCAAACCTATGCACCAGAAAGCAAGCAAATGCAAACAGAATTTGTGCCTATTCATATTATTATAATATTAATATCTAATATCAGCGAAAATCAACCTTTTTTCTTATTTTGTGTCACCTGATCTTTATCACTTTGACAACTTCAACATCTACATTTTTCTGGTTTTTAAGTACTAGTGTTTTTCCACACAAATTCTTACTAATTCCTATTGCATTTAGAAAGGAAATTCAGCTGTGTGTTCGTGATCCTATATCCACCCATTGATGTTTCTTAAGCAGCACACTCCCACAGTGCCACAGTGCCACACTTTGCCACAGTGATGAGAGAATAGATATGTGAAGAAAGTTGCCTGATATTTCACTGGGGCATGAAATTAGGGGCAAAATATGAAGCTTTGAATTTCCAATGAGCAATTATAATTAGTTTTGAATGAATTACTCCATCTCTGCTAACAGTTAACATCAGCTAAAAAGTATCCATTCCAAAGTATTGTTTATGCTGTACAATAAATTCGCTTTTCAAAGAAGAATAAAGCTGAAGACTGGTTTAAATAAAGTGAGGAATTTATATTAAACATACACTATAAGGACAAAAGTTTGTGGACACCTGACTACAGTATAAGCTTTGTCAGACTTTATTAACATCATGTATAGTTGAACCTTCACTCTTCTGGGAAGAGGTTTCACTTTATTTTGGAGTGTATTTGTGGAGATTAATGTTTATTTAGCCACAAGGGCATTAGTAAAGTCCGGCACGTATGTAGGGTGAGGAGGCCTGACATGCAGTCAACATTCCATTTCATCCCAAAGGTGTTTAATAAGATTGAGGTCAGAGCTCTATAGCAGGCCATTTAAGATCTTCCACACCAAACTATGTAAACTATATTTTTAATGGAGATCACTTTGTACACATTGATATTGTCATGCTGTAACAAGTTTGAATCTTCTAGTTCAAGTAAAAATTTTAAAATACAGATATAGAAACTTGTCGCATTCTAATTGCACATGAAAAAGACACAACTTTATAGTCAAGAGAAAAAAAAAGTGATAATATAAGAAATAAGGAAAATGAAAACGATGGGAACATTGTTGTCGTTAATTATAGTAACAATAGAGTGCATGCTGAGCTTGTTATTAGATGAGAAACAGAGCCTCAGGCTATACGTAAGCTCATTAAGAAATGGAGGAAAGGCATTTTTTACACAGGGCTCGCAATTAAAAATAAAAATGTTCATAATTTATATGTATTATGAATGTTTAACATCTATGATGTGCTATAGTTCTTCAAAATGCTTTGTAATAACTAGAGGCATTTTTTAAATCCAAGACACACACCCACACACAAATGGTTATCTGCATTGCAATATCTACTAAAATATTATCATCGCTTTATTTCTAGTGAACTTTTTGGCTCTCACATGTACTGTTCAGTTGTCAGGGAACCACTGGCCACGCCTTCCCTCAGCACCCAGCACGCTCGCAGCGCCTTTACCCACTTACTAATCACCGTCATCTGTTTCCCATCATCTCTCCCCCTCTACTTACATGCTACAGTGCATTCTTGAAATCATTCATGGACTACCCATTTTATGGACTTTACCCATATCCTGGTTCTATTACGGACTACACCCGTTTTCCGGTACGGCTACTTGGCTGTGTGTATTCTGTTTAAAGACTATTAAACCTTATTAGTTATTTTGGTTTCGTCTGCTTGATACCAGCCTGACATCAGTGACATCAGTATTTTTACATTCTTATGATCAGGTACACTGACTAGGCATAACATTATGACATTAATGTTATGCCTGGTCATTAACAGCCCAAACCAAATTCCTTGTGTGTTAACACACTTGGCCAATAAACCTGATCCTGATTATAACATTATGTCTGGTGGGTGAATAAAACTGCTCATCTCTTCATCATGGCACCTTATAGTGGGTGAAATATAGTAGGCAGCAAATGAAAAAAATGTCTCAAAGTTGCCATGTTAGAAGCAGGAAAAAATGGGCAAGTATAAGGATTCGAGTTTGACAAGGGCCAGATTGTGATCGCTAGATGACTGGGTCAAAGCATCTCCAAAACTGCAGCTCTTGTGGGGTGTTCCCAGTTTGCAGTAGTCAGTATATAGCAAAAGTGGCCCAAGGAAGGAACAGTGGTGAACTTGGGGCAGGGTCATGGTGCGGCCAAGACTTATTGATTCACATGGTGAGTCAAGGCAGCAAAAAGGGGACCAACACAATATTAGGCAGGTGGTCATGTTATGCCTGATTGGTGTATAGTGTCTACTGTATACCTAACAAGCATACTACCTACTTTGTTATTAGCTTACCTTATTCCCTGTCTCGATATTTTGCAAGGTTGCTAGTTACGTATTGAGCAGGAAGTTATGTTAAGATTATTATTAATGTTATTACTATTAGTAGTAGTGGTAGTGGTAGTAGTAGTATAAGATTTGACCTGGCATTCAGATTCCATTTAGATTTAGCATTTTTATATTAATGTGAGCTTCATATCTTCCAATTTTAACGTAGAAAAGCACTGGATTTGTCCTTATTGATTTCCCCTTTATGTTTACCACAATTTTTGCTGTATCTATATTGCAGAACTGTCTGCTGACATTCTGGGCATAAAGTATACCGTCATTTTGACTTGATCCTTTTGAGCCTCCAAGTGGTCATTTAACAAACTTCGCTGGAGCCATAAGATAATAACAGGAATTTTTTTGTTAAATGGAAAATCATATTATATTCCTGTATGTTCCTATACGTGAGCCTTTATATAAAAAAATGTAAATCAGTAAACTTCAAAGGAACTATTCACTCCTATTGTGTCATTTAAGAGCACAAACCACACATAATAGATTTACTTGAGAAAAGTTCACTGGCGGCCTGATCAGTTGACATTATCCAACCCCAATAATCATTTAGTGAAATGGGAGCTGGCTAATAAACAAACCAGCAGTGTTTATTTATTCACACATTAAAAATATTAAGCTTTTAAAGGTTTTAACAATGATTTATTGGTCAGAAATTGACAATTAAATAAATGCACTCATGAGAGCTCCTGTTTTAGTACTTTTTATACATATAGATTAACACTTGATAATGATTTAAATGTTTGATGTGAAATTCGGCACATGACTGGGTTTAAGAATATTATACAGTGTTATTAAAAATGTAAAAAAAAATTCGACATTGGATTTTATATTTGACCAAAAAAAATTATTATACCATTTTTTTTAATGCTAATAACCTCAAAAGATTATTGCACTTCAGTAGCTCCTTTACTTCACTGCTTTGGGACTCTTATGAGCTAAGCAATAAAGTGCATCTTCTTCTTTCAAGGATATTAGCATAGTTTTTGGCCTGCTCTCATTTTGAGAGCTAGTTTTAATTGGTCTCTTGTCTCATTCTAATATGGAGCATAAAGTATATTTGTGCAATTTAACTGTACTAGATGCCTCTTGTTTTGGGAAGAATTTACTGGGGACTGGGGAGTTCATAGCAATTTCAAAGAAATATTTTTTAGGCCTTTAATATGGATGACGTTGCAACATCTTATTCAAGATGGAAAGGCAGAAGTAAAGTGAACATACACCAACCATGCATAGCATTATGTCCGATGACGTAAATAACACTGATTATCTCTTTATTGATTTTATGATTAGCGTTAGGATTTGAGCTAGTTTGACAAGGGCCAAATTGTGATGCTTTTTAGTTAATGTTTTTTAGATAGGAACATTTTCAGTGCACTGAAAAGATTTTGGGATTAAAACAGCACTTGAAATGGCCCCCACGCTAATCAGTGAACCGACTATTGAACTACATTAGGAAGCTGATTGAGATGCACCTAGATTTTTTTCTGACAAATGAATAATAAAAAAAAAATCCTAACAATTTGTTACTTTCACTTGTGAGACTGTGCTGGCAACATATGCTAATTTGTAACTCTTTATTTCCCCAGGTGATACAGCGCAGAGAAGATGGATCTGTGAATTTTTTTAGGGACTGGGACTCTTACAGAGAGGGATTTGGCAAGATCACAGGAGAACACTGGCTTGGTAAGTGTGCATGTTTGTGTGTGCGTGTACAGTATGCTGTTGCGATGCTACATTTTCACATTGTAATAAAATTTTCTTTTTGAGCGGATCTCTTATCTTTTTCTTTTCAAGTTACTGTTTGTGGGGAATGACTCACATATGGATTGGACGAAAAGGTTTATTACTTTGTTAGAGAGCAATTCATCAATGGCAACGGAAACCACAGAAAAAAAAAAAAAAACTTGAGTGCTCTTTAACTTCGTTTTCTCAATTTATCCCCTTCTCACTACATATTAGACTTTACTACACTTTTTTGGGAACCTGACCTGGAAATTTGCAGTTGAAGTGCTATAATCAATCTCTTAACATTGCTAAAAAGTTTCAACAGGATTCTTTGTACTCTGAGTATGTCTTTTGTGCATGTGGATACTTGTGTTGGTGCATGAGTAAAAATGGTAGACTCCTAGAGTGTGTCAAGAAAAAGTCAGCAAAAAAATGGAGAAGCTTTTGCAGTATTTTGATAAAGAATGGGGAAAAGATTTCATAGTGAACCTTGAGGGAGCTGTGCGGACATATAGAATGTAATGGATTTGGTTGAAAATGATGCAGGATTGTTGTATTTTGTGGCTTTTCAGTAGGACTGTTTGAGTATCGCTTAGAACTGAAACTATTATTGTATTTTTAAGCAGCCTTTTTACTGTGGCAATTTGCCATACAATAATTTAATCTGTACAGCTCTAAGCTATACCATTACATGTTAATGTATAGAAAAAGGGTCATCTCTCTCCATGTATTTATTACCAGAGCAGGAACACTTACTGCCAATCCTGTAAAATCATGCAGATATAGTTCAAGAGATATAGTTAATGTTTAATATGACCTCTGTAATTTTAACCATAGCATCGTTGCTGCTTCCAAATTAGTTTTATAGTTTAAACTGCTAATATTCACACACAGCATCTGTCCAGTTGACAATGAATGGTGCAAAAAACCTAAAACATTTCACGAAAACTAGATCCATCAATACAGCCACAACCAGTGTAATTCCTGATCAATCTAGGAACAAGAAATGTAGGTTTTGTGTGCTTAGAAATGTACAGTTAAACCAAGCAAAATGTGAACCAGAGAAGATAAAAAAAAAAACAATGTCTGGAAACCACCTTGGAACAGTAGTACATCATGTATACAGCATTTATTTGTAATAGTGTTTTTGTTGGGAGTGTTGGCTCTGATGCCAAATGGAATTCTCAGTAGTGACACTTTCCAGTTTTCTTGAATCAAACCTTCATTTTTTTTCTCCATTCCACTCATACAACAAGGGAGGAACTGAGGTTAGAATTATTATTCTAATTCTTTGTGTTTTGCTTTTAGTTAACCCATAGCATTGCTTGCCTGTGTTACATTTTACCCCTGTAATAATTATATTAATATTAATGCATGGATATATGTATTTTATATTTGGTTTGTATGAAAATGTAATTTTCTTGTAGAACACCAGGTTCTAAAAAACTAATAATTCATCCTTGTTAGAGAAGATTACATTCTATTTTAAGTCCAGCAAAGATGTCCAAACTTTGACATTGTGGGTGATGTATTTTTATTGCACCTCAAGTATAAGCACTCAAATGGGCCATGTTCAGGTTGCAGTTTATAAATGACTGGCCTGGGGTGCCTTTTCAAGCCTATTTTTTTTTTTGGCATCCCACATATGTTAAAATCCCTAAAATGGGAGAAAAATGAAAGCCAACATCAAACAAAACCTTCATAATATAAAAGGGGGGAAAAATACTGTGTAGTAATACCTAATATTGTGTTGATCCCTGTGTACCACTAAACAGCTTTGATCTCTCAAAGCATAGATTTCACAAGGTCTCTAAATGTGTGCTGTAAGATCTGTTGTCAATACTTTAGCAGATGCTTTACATCATGCTAAAGTTGCCTCGATTGACTGCACTTGTTTGTCCAGACTGGGAATTTGGAGGCCAATATTTGTCATGTTCCTTAAACCACGTTAGTACAGTTTTTGCAATGTGTCAGAGTACATTATTCTGCAGTGTCCTCAAATTTTATTGCCATGGATGGGTGTATTTGTTTTATTGCAATGTTTTGGTAGTTTAGGTGTGTCAAAGTAGCGTCCACCTGAATGCCCGGACCCAAGGTTTCCCACTTTCCCACCTCATTTATTAGACCTGGTAACCTACTTCCATTTCTCTATGCTCTATGTCTGATGTTTTTATTGATAGAGACTTTGAAACACTTTTGTAAGTTGCTTTAGATAAGGTCATCTGCCAAATGTCATAAATCTAAGTGTAAATGATACTCAAATATCCATCGTAGGTGCTTACAGCAGGGGGCTATTTTTTCCTGCTTTCCACACACCAAGGTAAAGCACTTACTCTTTACTTGCTGCCAACTATATCAAACACCTTGACAAGTGCCAATGCAATAAGATAATCAGAGTTTCTTACCTCACCTGAAGGGTAATGATTGCTATGACATGTAAACATGTTTCAGAGTGATTCTTACAATTCCCACATTTTTGTAAATAGGTTTTGTTTTTTCACAAGCCATGTCATGCTAAAGCTGAACTATTCTATAAGACACTGACCAGTTTTCACTTTTTAATACAAACATGTGCCTCAGGAAATTGTATTTAGGGCTTAGAGTGCAATGATAGCTTGGCCAAACTCCATCTTCTTGCCTTTTCCACAATTAATTAAAACGAGACTTTGACCTGAAAGTATATAATATGCATACTAACTAACCATGGTAATCTGGAATATGTGAAGTCTGAGAATGTAAGCCCCTTGCTAGGCTTGCTCACAACTTTCCTTCACGCTTTCTAGTTTCACAATCCCCTTACAGATACAGTTTAATGACTACAAAGGCTGAGGTCAGCACTATAATGTTCCTTTTTAATTGGAAATTGAATAATTTTTTCAACATAACATCCACATGAACACTTTCAGAGGCAGATTTCCTCTGCAGAGGTTTTTTCCATTTTTGAACAAAAATTTGCCATTTACTGACATATCCTTCAGCATCCATACACATTTAAATTAATAGTATTAAAAATATAAAGCATTTTTATAAAACCATTTCAACTTCAGGCAATTAATTTATCTCTGCAATTAGAATTTTGCTATGTTTCTAACTACCATTTTCAGAAATTCCTGTCTACAAACTGTGTTCTTTGAAATCCATGAGAAAAGAATATTATACTGTGATTATCTTCAAGATTATAGTGTTTTCCTTACTGTATACTGCCTTACTAGAAGGAGGTACCGCTTAATTTATAGTAAACTGTGCCTGCACAATCATTTTCTTTACCTAATTCGCTAAAATAACTTTAGACAAAGTCCAACATGGAGCTTACAAAATAACACACCTTATCAGTCAACCAATAGCTGGTGGTCAGTTGCTCCCTGCATTCTAGAGTGTTGAAGATACTCTAGTTCCAAGCAGTCTAGCAGGGCTCAAGTTAATCCTCTAATTTCAATAGGGCTTAAGCAGTAACCCTTGCTAAATAATGTTTAAAGGTTGCAAAAATTTCCATTTTACATGTACGAATATAAATGTCATAATTTTAATATCAATAACTTTGCATTTGCAGTTTCACACGTCTTCATGCCAACACAAACCACAGACCACATCTACTCTCGGAGTCAGGGGAAAGTATCAATAAATCAATACTAAATGTGCAAGTCAGTGCACTCTTCTTGATGGTGCAGATTTTACTATAACAGCTGGATCAATTACTAGCATTTCTGACCATAACTTAGTATCCTGAGTCTACTTCTTCTACCCGTGTAATTCCAATGGGAAAGTGTATCAGTGTGGCATAGTGGGGGCTTTTTGGGAGGTCATATCCATGGTCACAAGGCTAATAAATGAGCAGAAAACTCCAGTAGTTAAACAAAAGGTGCTTTAATAGCTATTGCAGATTAAAAAAAAAAATCTAATATTTAATAAATTATTCCACATTACAACATATTACATATCAAGAGAAACCATGATGTTGGTTTATATATGTCACGACAGTGAGCACGCAAAGGAAACAGGATAAACTCAATCATTCTTTATTGACATGTAGAAACAAAACCAGAGTTCATAAGTGTTACGAACCGTAACGCGGGGTAAATCCGAAAAGTGGGTATATTCCACAGGGCAGGTAATCCGTAAAGAAAGTATAATCCGTAACGAAAGTATAATCCAGAATCGTGAATGTAATCCTTAGAGCCAGAGCGAGGAGCAGGATCCAGTGGGGAACACTGGTGGTCAGGAGTCCAGTAGATCACTGGAGTAACCATGTAGATCCTACAGCGAGTGAGTTTGGAACGGGAACTTATAAAGAGGACCAGGTAATGCCAACGATTAGCGCCGGGAGCGGCTGAGAGGGGGCGTGGCAGGAGGATCCCTGACAATATACAATTTTAGATAGGAATCTTACCATGGTTGTATTTCATACCATAGTAATTACATAAACTGTACAAATGCATTTAGTATTCATTGCTACTTTCTAACACTTCTTCCCATTGATGACTCTCTCTCTCTCTCTCTGGCTCTGTCACTCTCTTTGTTTAATTAGCTGTTCGTTAAATTAGAAAGAAAACACCACAATGTTCTTTCATCATACATTCTCCGCTTTGATACTTTTTGTTATGGTCTTTGACCTTCTCTTTCCCTGCGAATCCAATCTAATATAGGTTAATATGTATTTTCGGCAGAATCATTATACAAATGATGTCCTGTGGCCTCGTTTAAAATTTAAAGTAGATTTAACACTAGATTTATAGAACCAGCCAAACATAATGGCCCGATTACATTGCTTTTATACTTCTCATATAATAAAATTGTGTTCAATGAATAAACGTTTTACACTACTTCAGTCTCAACTGGAGATATCCTTTTAGAAATAGGTCTTATTTTCATCCTTGTTACATAGACATTGGATTTCTTCATGTAAAAAAGCATCTCTGTGATTATAATCAGTCCCTACAGTACATACTACAGCAGTTTACCAGTACACCCGATAATTAATTATTTTTTTAAGTAAATTTATAAATAAACGTATTTTGAAATTAAATAAATTATCATTGAGGTTTTTGGTCATTTTTTATTTTAACGAAAGTTTGCGTTCAACTAACAGCTTTAATTCTAATGTTACCAACAGTGCAGCCTTGAGAACATTTTGTACTGACAAAATGAAGAGTGCAGCAGGAATGGAGGCACTCAGAAATGTATAGCACAAGAGTGATCATCAGGGTTTCATGTCATAGCTGGGAGACCTGAAGAGATTTGAAAAGACTTGAAAACTGATTCTGACCTGCTGTGCAGCTTAAGAGGTAATTATTTTGCTTGGCAGGTTCCAGCTATAAATTGTTCCCCTATGAAAAAAAAAAGTATTCCCTTAAACTGTAATATTATAGTAAATGTTATTAGCTTAGCATAAAACTAATTGTCTGTTTTTAGCTGTTTCCTTTATTTGCTTTAATCCGACTGCACACTTCCTAATCCTACATTCAGAATAAGATAGCTTCTTGATCTAGCTGCATTGAACCTTAAACTACCTGCATTAAAAAATACTCATAATTTATTCCTAATGAGCAGGCCAAAGGCATCGATGGCAAGTCAAAAACTTAGACCATACGAAGAAGAAATTAAGAGGACTAAGACTCAAAAAGGAATGCCTTAATCTGGGTAACACCTATAGAGATTGATTTTAAATAATTTCCTTCTATAGTGGTGCAATATATGGTCATAAACTGCTGTTGTGTAACTAGGAAATTCATTTAAGTTTCAATTGTTCAACAATTGAGACTTGTGTAGAACACTAATAAATCATAGCAATTGTTGTTATAACTCATCAGAGCAGAACTGCTTGTATCAATTGCCATCTTCCGAAAATCTGAAAAGCCATTTTAATGGTCACAATATTTTTAATTGAAAGTGATCTCATGTATTTTTAAACTGTCCATGTTTGTCCCTCCTTAGCAGTGGCAAGTGGTTTCCAAGTTATGAGATTGACTATGAGAACGACTTTCAGACTGAGGGGTGGATCAAGCAGGTTCGGATCACTGGTATTTTAGGAAAGAATGGTTTAAAATTATTGTAAACTTTTGCTACACCATTGTAGCCAAATAACATTTTCAAACATTTATTTTTAGCTAAATAATATTTTTCAAGTTAAGCTTACTGGTTAAGGTGGTGGGCAATTGGGTGAAAATCCAAGCATTGCTGAACTATATGTTGGCTTCTTTTTAAATCTTAGTTCTGTCTGAGTTCTAAGCACCAGCCAAAAGAGTACAATGTAAATGTATACCACTCAGTGGGATCGATATGAAGGCATAGATGAAAGTAATCTGTATGATTGTGTTAGTACAGTAAGTGCGATGTACTCATACATGATGCCAAATGCCAGTATATGTGGTCATGGCCTGAATTTGTTAACTGTATTAATAAAGTAGTAATACAAATAATTTATGACAAATGAACAGAAAATCAAATTGAGATGCTATACACAAGTTAGCTGTTTTCAGACACCAAGAAAAAAAAAAACATTATCCATGTTTTTTATCCTGTTTTTCACCATAGCATCCTGTAGCTGATAAAAAGTAATTACTAAGTCAGATACATGATCATTTGGCATTTGAGTTGGATAAATATAGAATCATAATGATGACTCTGTTCACCTCAGTTTGTGCTGACTGTTGCCTCGGATTCTTGTTATGGTTCTTGGTTGACTGGAGTAAAACTCATTATGGTTTTTAATGTTGTAACCAATCCATCTCAAGGTTTGACGTGTTTGCATTCCGAGTTGCTTTTATGTTCACCGTAATTGTAAAAATTATTGTTTTTGAATCTAGTATATGCACCTAGAATGAGTTGGTTTTTTTTTTTTCAGAGACACACAGGCTGTATAAATGACTGTTTAAACTGTTTGTTGTTGTTGTGATCATATAGTAAACCACTTCATGGTGAACTCTCATAGAACTAGTCTTTTTTATATATACTGTAAAACATAATTCAGATTGATATATAAAATGCAAACAAAACATGATACATGTTGTTGAGATGTTTTTTCCAGAAGTCTTCAACACTCACAGCTGGCTGTCTTTTCAACATCACCTCAGTGGTTCATGTTGCTCTGTCAAATAAGATATTGTACAGCATTTCAGAAAAGGTCTCTCTCTCCCTCTTTCTTTCTCTCTCTCTCTCTCTCTCTCTCTCTCTCTCTCTCTCTCTCTGTCTCTCTCTCTCTCTCTGTCTCTCTCTATCTCTCTCTCTCTCTCTCTCTTTCTGCCCAATATATATATCTGTCTATTCAGCCAATCAATCCAAGAAATAAACAGGTCACTTTTAACCTCATTGCTTTCCATTTCTGCAATGGCAACTCATCTTTTCTTATATACAGTACCTAAGTTTACTCTAAACCAAATTGTGAAGTTGTGTTTTTAAAGAAGAAAAAAAAAACGTTAAAAGTACCGAAGTACTCAACAATGCTTTGGGAACGAGAGTCCAATACCACCAGAATGACCAGTCCCTGCCTAGTGTGTAAGAGCACAGCTAGGACCAGTCTGCAGCGTCGCAGATGTCATGGAGGAAAACTCCAGAGGACCAAGCCTAAGAGGCTGCCACACTCCAGGTTGAGTGCACTCTAACCCTGAAAGGAGCGGGGTGACCAGAGGACTCATAGGAGGATGCAATCCCATCCACAATCCATCTGCTAAGCGTCTGCTTGTTCCCAGACAGGCCTTTCCTCGGATGGCCATACCAGATGAATAGTGGTTCCGACTTCCTCCACAGATTTGTTCAGTGCTTACACTGGACACAGCTGGTTCAGCTTTTCCTGGTCTGGGGCCTGAAAAGGAGGATGATAGAATGCCTGGAGCCTAACAGGTCATGGGACAACCAAGGGCACCTTTGGGATGTGCCCTGTTCTAGGGTACAGAAAGGCACTGGCCATACCTGGAGTGATCTCCAGAAAAGACGGTGCCCTGACCTCAGTGCCAATCCTGGCCCCACTGTCCTTCGACCTAGCTGTGCTTTTACACACTAGGCAGGAACTGGTCATTCTGGCGGTATTGGACTATCGTTCCCAAAGCATTGTTGACACAGCTCGAGTTCCTGAAAGGGAACATCTAGAGGTTGCATATGTAACCATGGTTCCCTAAGGAAATGAGACGCTGAGAGGGCCTGAAGATCCCTACTCTTTTAAAAGAGAAAATGGCAAGGAGAAACAGTTTTAACTATGAGGAACCTCCAAGTTGCCCTGGCCAGCGGCTCAAAGGGGGCTCAGATAGAGCCTCCAACACAATGGCCAAGTCCTATAAAGGCCCTCTAGGTTGTACCGGAGGCCTTTGCGAAGAAAACGCATCACCAGTGGGTCTGTGCCCAGTGATTTTCACACCAGAGGAGCATGATACCGCGAAATGGGGGACACGTAAACTTTAAGGGTGGAAAGAGCCAACCCTTTGGTGAACTGTTCCTGAAGAAATTCCAGCATTAAAGCAACCTGGAAGTTAACTGGATTCAATTGGTGCTGATTGCACCATACACTGAACAGGCATCATCTAGCTGCATGTGACCTCTGCGTGGAGGGAACTCTGGATTGGAGAATGGTCTCTACTACATTGGTGGAGAGAACAGGAACTCAGAGCTGTGCACCTTCAGGGGCTTTAGCCACAGTCTCCACAACTCTGGGCGGGGGTAAACTATTGTGCCCCCTGCCTGAGAGAGAAGATCCCTTCTGAGAGGAATCTCCCATAGAGGGTGTTCGAGAAAGTCTACCAGGTCCACAAACCATGGTCTGCTTGGCCACCGTGGGGCCACCAGGAGGAGCAGACTCTGTCTCGGAGAACTCTCTACAGAACTGGCCGCACCTGTGCCATGGCATCCAGAGGTGGTGGCGGAGAAAGGAAGAACCAGAGGGGAGAGTGCAACATCTCTTGAGTCACAAACAAGTCTACTTGAACTATGCTGAATCTCTCCCAGATCTGCTCCACTACCTGATGGTGGAGTCGCCATTCCACGGGTCTCAGCCCTTGCCTTGAAATGAGGAGGAACTGGCATGCCAGCTTGTAAACCATGCCAGCTTGTACCCTGGTGGCTGATTTAAGAGACCATCAAGGTGTTGTCCTAGCGGACCAGCACATGGTGACCTGAGGTCCGACATGAAATGCTTTAAGGCTTAGAAGCCTCAATGCCGGACCGCTTAGTGGTCTGATTATGCAAATTTAGTTTAAGAGGCAGATGCCCTGAAGTCTCAGAGAGACCAGAGCCACATCCACACACTTTGTGAAGGTGCAGGGTGAGAGGGCAAGACCTGATATTGGTAAGCTTTGGCCCCAAAAGCGACTTTCGGGAACTTCATGTGAGAAGGCAGGATGGATACCTGCTTGGGGGTTGGCATCTTGGACCTGAGCCAACACCCCCCACCCCCTCAGAGGAAGAGAGGTGGAGCTAATAGGCATGCTTGCGAACGAGCATCGGACATGGCAGGTGAGAGATTTCTCTTAACTGCACTGCTTCCAGTATGTGTATGTGTATGTTATATTTTTTTGTCCAATTAGATTTCAGCCTCTTTGTGCTGCCATGTCAATTTAATCTGCCCAGGGCCTTTAAAGTCAATACTGCTGGCCCTTTTACCATAGAAAATATTATGAATGGGTCTGTTTCTTTAACCAATCAGGTTTCAAATTCGCCTCACAGGCAGAATAGCATCAGCATTTTTCCGTCCTCTAAATTGGTTGGTCAGCAGGTAAATCTTACAGCCAAGTTCAACTAGCAAAACACATGTTTTATGCTTATGGAGGAAGAGAAAATGAATTGATCTCAGACATAATTAAAAATACATTTTATAGTAAAGCTAGATGTTGTGAGGAGAGGTCAGCCAAACCCGAAGCTAGCTAGCTTGTCTCAGCCTGGGAAAGCATTTGTTTGCCACTTACAGACCAGTAAATACAAGCGGTACCACTGGATTACAGCCTCTAAGGAGCGGTGCAAATTATGAGTATGCATCTCTGGTAGTAGGTAGTGTTTTATTTAATTTTTAATGTTTAATGTTTTTGTCATGTTATTAGACAAATATTGATTCTGAACTGATCCAGATGATGTAGGTTGCACAGGTATGGTTGTAGTGTAGAAGTTTGGAGTTGTCTCAACTAGGTTCCTTGCTTTAGTAAAATGGTTTCACCCTCCATATGTGAAATGCCTTTTTCTCTGTAATGCCATGCATTGTTATATTGCGTTTTTGTTTAGTATTGATGGTTTCTATAATCGCAACGTGATAGTGGTGGTATTAAGAAGTGGATTAAGTCGGGTAAGTCCCCACTGAAGGCCCAGGTACCAAATGCACGACCCGCCACTGCATACCTGTCAGAGAACAGCCTGCCACGCCTTCCCTCAACACTCTGAACGCTCGTAGTCTATCTCCATCATACTAAGTACTGGCACCTGGCGCTCATTGCCAACTCGGCCCTATATAACCCCCTGCTATTCCCAGCATGTCATCGTCAGTTCTGCTATTTCATTAAGGAGAACATACCAGGACTACTCGCGTGGATTCTTTTTTCTGAGTTTGTTCAGTGCCGTCATTAAAAACCCTTACATTGGTTTTCGATTCCGTCTCTCAGAACTGTGACAATACCACATGTAAACATACAGGTCAGCTCTTGGTGCTGCTTGCTTATTTCTCCTCCATTATTAACAGGGCAAACTTCAGTTCTAAATGTGTTAATTTTCTAGTCTAAATAAACTAATAATCTATCCTGTTTCTGCTGCCTTGTGGCCTATCCGTCTACTGTATGTGATTCGTTCCTTCACCAGAGTTTTCTGTTCACATTAACATATTAATAATTTTATTCCAAACTTTTTAATTAGTTAATTAGATAATATGACCTTACATCATGCCAGCTTGATACTGCCCCCACTGTTCTGCTTAGAGAAGGTCTGTTTCTTCTATTTCTTATTTACAGTATTTATTTTATATCTTGCCTCAGGACATGTCCAATTACATGTGAACAAGGTACCATGTAAGTTCTTATAGTTTTTCTCAAATGCTAAAACACAAAAGCCAATCCTCTAAACCAAATGACCAGTTGTCTAAACACATTTACTAAATCTAGCCATCATTTTCCAATATCATAAACACATTTCACATGAAGACACAATTCACAAAACACAATTCTCCGTTCTCATAAATCTTAACACATTTTTTTTTGCTAAAACACAAGTTGCAAAAGAACTCTGCTCATATTCTCAAATGAAAGCTCATGTGATGCAAAATGCTTGCCACAGTCAGAAATATTTGAACACAATGAACACACCTGGCATCATTCATTACACACAATGACACAAAATTGAAGACACTTGTTGCTAATGCTGTGACCACATGTACAAAAACAAGTTCAGAGTGCACAGTTTGCTAAAGATTCCAAACAAGGGAGAGGAGAAGGTCCAGGAGGGAGAGCAAATCAACCTCGCACCATCATTACGGACGAGATGCGAGCAACAGTCATTGACCATGTCATTGTCCATGGCATGACAATGGCTAAAGCAGGACTACGAGTCCGTCCAAACCTGAGTAGGTTCACCATGGCCACCATTATCAGGGCATTCAGACAACACAACAGGTATTGTACTCTATTGCTTTCTTTGTCAAAATACAATTTTACAAGCCTGTGAAAGTAGTCTATTGGTTTCAAAATTAGTTGTTACTGTATTGTAAAACTGACAACACATGTTTCTTTCTTTAGAGTTGAAAGAATGCCACATAGAGGTGGGAGGGTTGCCATATTTACAGCGGCACAAGAAACCCTCATTGTGGATATGGTTCGTGTGAACAACCTCATCAGACTCCGTGAGATCAGAGGTTGACCACCAACAGTAACCACTTTTTAAACGTCTGTCTGCCACCCTACTCCCCTTTCCTGAACCCTATAGAGGAGTTCTTCTCATCATGGAGATGGAAGGTTTATGACAGACAACCATACACTAGAGAGAACCTCCTAAGTGCAATGGAGCTGGCCTGTGTTGACATCCCAGTGGAGGACTTCCAAGGATGGATTCGCCATTCCAGGGCGTTTAACCCGCGGTGCCTGGCAAGAGACAATATAGCCTGCGATGTGAATGAGGTGATGTGGCCCGATGCAGCTCAGCGACATGATGCCGCACAGTGATTGTGGTGTGTGTGTGTGTGGTGTGAATAAAGTAAATGAAAAAACTTCACACCCTGATCATGTTTTCAAGAGTACTGTTGTGTGCAATAGATTCTGTTTTTGCATTGAGTTGTGTTACAGTAGTGTACATGCAGAATTTACTATAGATTTATACTCTTCATATGAAACTCTCAAATCTAAATGCCTAATCCTCTGCAGAGATCTAAGAACATTCATTACTGTAAAGCTTCAAAAATATGCATTGGCAGTTATGAAACAAAGAACCTTTTTACAAATTGATCATTGTGTTTTCAATTGTTTTGCTGTAGTGTGTAATGATGTGTATAGTGTTTACATTTTTTAAAGCTTCAAGCTGCTCTTTTGGTGTGAAAGTTTGAGTTTTGAAGTGAGAAGGTGTGGTTGTGTTTATGTAGCTTTAGAAAAGGGTGTTGTGTTTAGACATTGGGAAACATGGAGGAAACGTTTGTGAAATGTGTTTTAGCATTTGAGAAAAACTGTAATACACCTGAAAAAGATGCTAATGTCCTACCAGCTAATCTCTAATCTCCTCGTTTTTGCCAAATAAAGTGTTGAAATCCCACCTAGCAACAAAATAACATGTTAGACTACTGCTCGGTTCTGTCCCACAGCATCAAGACAGATCCCTTGAGAGTCATTATTGATCTTATTGCTGCCTCTAACTCCAGGAACCTCTTTGATCTTAGCTCTTCCATTATATACTTACTGCCCACCGTTTTGCAATTGGCATTTCTGGTAATGTCTGCTGGTAATGTCCTACCGTAAAGATAGACAAACTCCTATTGCTTTGCTCACTCAAGGTACAAAGCCCTCTTAAAATATTAGCAGTCCTGATATTATCAATCATGTGCTCATGTTTTCAATATTCCCTTCCACCCAAGATTCTATTGGTTCTTGATAGTAGCCTTTCTAAATTTATGTCGAATCAAGAAGCTTTTATTGTCATTTCAACTATATAACTGAGATAGTGCAAATGAAGTGAAATGAGACAAAAAAAATTTCCCTCATTGCTAAGGACTAAAAAAAGTTGTCCTAGCTATATAAAGTGTAGGACAGATACACAAAACAGCAAATAACGCTGACAATGTGCAAAAAGAGAACTATAAACAAGAGTGTACGTTTAAACATATAAACAAAATGTTGTGTAAAACGCATATTATAACTATTTAAATGTATATTATAACTATATTATACATATAACTATATGTATATTGACAAGATGGCTTCAAGGTTAAACCTCCCTTAACCTGAATATCTTGGTATTATTTGTGGCTCATCACTCATTTTCGAGTGAGTGTGACATTCATATTTTCAAGATATGCTAAGTTGACTCCATATGAGGTATAATGGAAATCCAAGCATGTTATCTCACAGATATTTACACAGTTGAAAAATAAAGAGAGTAGCCAAAAACAGGAGCAAAAGTCGATACACATGGGGTCATAAACATAGACAATAGAATTGCTTGGTCCGTTTGAGAAAACACAATATTTCGCAAGGCCTATTAGCATAAGCATAGCATAAAAAGGCTACAAAAAGAAAGAAACCCTTGACCTGGAGGTTCAGAATTTAAGTGATGGCTCCCTCTGGTAGAGCAGAGGGGGAACTGCAGTAAAGGGCTGTGACAGAATCCCCCCTCCTATGGACACCTTTAGGAGAGCTGGTTGGTGGGGACACTCTCAGTGGAATTCTTCTATGAGGGAGGGGTCCAGAATGTCATTCCTGCTTACCCAGCATTGTTTCTCTGGCTTTTGTTTATCCAAATCTAAAAGGTATTGTAATCTGCCACCCTTTGGTGTGATTTAAAAATGGCAGGTACTGTATATGCTGGGGCACCATTAATGTCCAAAAGAGGACGTGGACTTGGTTCCAATTCACTGTTTGTCGGTGGAGTATAAGACGGCTTAAGAAGAGAAACATGGAAGGATGGTGAGATGCAGTACTTCAGTGAAAGCTATAAGTGGTAAGTGATTGGGTTGATCTGGCATATGATTTTAAATGGTCAGATGAATCTTGGGCTGAGCTTCTTACATGGCAACGTGAGCTTTATATTTTGCATGGACAACCACACCATTTGGCCAGATTGATAGGGAGATGAGGGCACCTTCATCAATTAGCTTGCAGTTCCTGTTGCCAAACAGCCCGCTAAAGATGGACCAGACATAGTCTCAAATAAATGTTTGTAGGAATCTCATTTTTCATGATATCGTCATTCAGTTTAAAATATAAACTTATGAGACATGTGGCTCTTAACCCATTACTTTTCTCAATTGCTCTAGGACTGATTTCATATATATAAGGAAAAAAAATATATTCATGGTACTCCATCATATATAACTTTTTATAACTTATTATCTTTTTGAGCAATATCCACTTTTAAAAGAAGACACATCGAGCTTTACTGTCCATTATTCAAAGATATTTAAATTGTGTATGTAGCTGTCAGGGATCCACCAGCCACACCTTCACTTATCACTCCAAGCCACTCTCCCACTTACTAATCAGCTACACCTGGCCCTCATCAGCTCCCATGCTATATAACCCCCGTTCCTGCACCAGCTCATTGTCCGTTCTACAGCTTAGGCAATAGAACACTGTTGGACTACTCAAGCTACTCAGTATTGTTTATTCGTTGGCTACGTGACTCTAGGTGGTTTTGTTTTGCTTCTGCCTGATCACAGCTCTTACCTGGTTTAGCAAACCTGGGGTTTCTTTTTTGTGCTTTGCCCTGTTCTTTTCTCATTAAAAAGCCTTGTGGATTTCACTTCGGTTTCCGGCACGTTCTTTTGCCTGACAGTAGCCCACTTTTATCAGTACTTTTAACATTTAAATTTAGGTTGGCCATTTTCAGCTGTGGGTCCCAAAATCTGTGGTGTAATTCCTGGTTCCCAGCATCATAGTTACCTTCTGCCTGGGTTAACGTCCGTGAAAAAATAGGCGCATGGGAACAGTTTATTTAGTAACCATGGCGTTAAGAGAGTATACCCCGATTCCACCACTGGAAGCATCCACCTCTACTACAATGTGGGCACTAGGATCTGTGCATCTGCCGACTACTAAAGGTTTTCAGGTTTCCCCACATTAGGGTTGTGGGGGGAGCTGCCACCATGTGGTAAATTTGATTGTAGAGTCGATAGAAGTTTGCAATGCCAAAGAACCTTTGTAATTTCTTGATGGTTGTTGGTTTCATCCAGGCTGTCACTGCCTTTACCTTGCTTTTGTCCATCTTGACTCAGCCTGCCGCTGTGCCAATGGATCTCTAACTTCCTGACAGACAGCCCACAAGCCACATGGGTGGGAAAACACACCTAATCCACCCTCACCCTCAACACTGGAGCTCCCCAGGGTATTGTTCTGAGCCCCCTGCTGTCCTCACTGTACACATACGACTGTGTGGCCACTTCCAACTCCACCACCATCATCAAGATTGCTGATGACACTGTTGTGGTGGGCCTGATCTCCAACAACGACGAGACGGCCTACCTACAGGAGGTTAAAAATCTGGAGAGATGGTGCCAGGAGAACAACCTTCTTCTGAACATCAGCAAGACTAAGGAGTTGATAGTGGACTTCAGCATGAAGCAGGAGCGGTCATCCCAACCGCTAAACATCAACGGGACTCCAGTGGAGAGAGTGGACAGTTTCCGGTACCTACAGTGAGGAAAATAAGTATTTGAACACCCTGCTTTTTTGCAAGTATTATCTCACTTAGAAATCATGGAGGGGTCTGAAATTGTCATCGTAGGTGCATGTCCACTGTGAGAGACATAATCTAAAAAAAAAAAAAATCCAGAAATCACAATGTATGATTTTTTTACTATTTAAAGGTCCCCTGGTGGTCTAGTGGTTAAGATGCAGCGCTCTCACTGCTGCGACCCGGGTTCGATTCCCGGTCAGGGAACCATCCCCAGCCACTCTCAGTGCCGGTCCCAAGCCCGGATAAATTGGGGAGGGTTGCGTTAGGAAGGGCATCCAGCGTAAAACGTGCCAAATCAAAACGTGCGGAGGATCCGCTGTGGCGACCCCTAATGGGAGAAGCCGAAAGAAGGTTATTTGCATATCAAGGTTCTGGCATGGCCTAGCCAGTCTCCAGACCTAAACCCAATAGAGAATCTTTGTAGGGAGCTCAAACTCCTTGTTTCTCAGCGACAGGCCAAAAACCTGACTGATCTAGAGATCTGTGTGGAGGAGTGGAAAGAGGCTCCTGCAGTGTGTGCAAACCTGGTGAAATACTACAGGAAACGTTTGACCTCTGTAATTGCAAACAAAGGCTACTGTACCAAATATTAACATTGACTTTCTCAGGTGTTCAAATACTTATTTGCAGCTGTGTCATACAAATAAATAGTTAAAAAATCATACATTGTGATTTCTGATTTTTTTATTTTTTTTAGATTATGTCTCTCACAGTGGACATGCAATATGTTTTCAGCCTCGACTTCAACACTGAGACTGTGTCTGAGTCCCGAACACTGATTGGAAGGCTGTTTCATAACTGTGAGGCTTTATAAGAGAAAGATCTGCCCCCTGCTGTAGTCTTCATTATTTGAGGTACCAACAAATAACCTGCACCTTTTGATCTAAGTAGGCATGTGGGATCATACTGGTATAGAAGTTTATTTGGATACTGCAGTGTGAGACCGTTAAGTGCTTTATACGTCAGTAGTAGTATTTTATAATCAATGCAAGATTTAATTGGGGGCCTGTGTAGACTGTTTAAAACAGGGGTGATGTGGTCATATTTTTTTGATCTAGTAAGGACTCTGGATGTTGCATCGTGAATTAACTGAAGCTTATTTATGGACTTACATAAACACCCAGACAGTAAAGCATTACAGTAATCTAGATGTAACAAAAGCATGAACTAGCTTTTCTGCATCCTGTAACATCATATTTCTAATTTTAGCAATATTTTCAAGTGTCCACTGTCAAAATCTTGTTTACACACTCCTCAACATGTTTAAGCTGATCTCTCTCATCTGGCTTTGCTGAAATATACAGCTGTGTATCATCAGCATAGCAATGGAAGCGTATTTCATTTTGATACATTTCAAAAATGTTATTCCTAAGTAACTGCTGTGCTACAATCTTTTCTAAAATCTTGGAGATAAAGGGGATGTTTGATATTGGCCTATAGTTGGACTGCTGACAAAGGTCAAGTCCAGGTTTCTTAATTAGGGGGTTGCTAGTTTGAAGGATTTAGATACACAACCAGTGCTGATAGAAGAGTTTATAAATTGTTCAATAGGTTCAAATACTTCTGGAATTATCTGTTTGAAGAAACTTGTAGGCAAGTGATTGAAAAATGCAGGTTGATGATTTTGATGAGGAAATAAATGAAATTAAGTCATTCTCTTTAATAGGTGTAAAACCTTGTAATTGATTGTCTGTTATAATTACAGTGCTATCTACAAGGTTATTTATGAAATAGTTTGGATTTATATTAATCGCCTGGATTTTTCAACTTTATTTTAAAAAAAAAGTCCATGAAATTACTACCTATTGATTGTGTGTATGTTAGTGCAGTGCTTTTATTTCCTGTTAATTTTGCTACCATGCTAAATAAAAATCTATAATTTGCTTGTTATTTTCTATGAGGGTGGAGAAATATGCTGATCTAGCAGCACTTAGGGCTTTTCTATAACTCAGGAGGCTCTCCTTCCATGCTATTTAAAAATCTGTCAATTTGGTTTGACACCATTTACGTTCTAATTTCTGAGTAGTCTGTTTTAAGGTTCACGTATGATTATTATACCATGGTGCAATTTTTTTCCCCAAATCATTTTGGTTAAGGGGAGCTACATCATTTAGAGTGTAACGGAATATTTATTCTAGACATTCAGTGGCCCAGTCAAGCTCTTCAGGGTTAGACAAAGATCTAATTAATGTCAACAACTCTGGAAGATTATTGATAAAACTCGCTGCTGTAGTTGACGTGAATGGCTTAACATGGTAATGTGGTGAGGTACTAATGCTATGACTGAGGCAGTTTTTAAAAGAGATGAGGTAATGATCAGAATTTGCTTTAGACTGTGAAATTATGACTATATTTTTTATTTTAAATCCAAATGTTAATACTAATTCAAGATTTTGTCCACCACTATGAGTGGGTCCTTTAACATTCTGATTAATTTCTACTGAATCTAGAATGAACACAACTGCTGCTCTTAATGAATCTACCTGATTTTCAAAATGAATATTAAAGTCACCAACAATAAATGCTTCGTGTAAAGAAGTAGCTAAATTTGTGATGAAATCTGCAAATTTTATAAGAAATCTATGGAAAGACTAGGGCCTTGAGGGAACTATAAATAATAATAATTAATGGAATTGACTGACTAGACCTGCTTTCGGACACTAAATATTTTATGTTGGAGTAAAGAAATGTTACATTTGTGTTTAGTTTTTTTGTGTGACGGTTAGATTATTATAAATAGCTGCGACTCCGCCTCCTCTGCCATCTAGACGGGGTTGGGGTATGTAACTATACCCAGGAGGACTTCTTCATTTAATGCTAAATATTCGTTTGGTTTAATCCATGTTTCTGTCAAACACATTATATTAAACTCCTGGTTGGTAATCACTTTATAATCCGCTCTTTTGACATGAGAGATCTGAATTTCAACAATCCTATCTTTAGATCAGAAGTGCTGGCTGTGCAATTATTCTGACATACATTCAACATACATTTAACATACAAACATACCTTTTGGTTTCACTCGGGTGGCAGACACAGTCTCAACATGGTGGATCCTGAGTGACGACTTAGTGCAGCTAGCAGACGGTCAGTTGAGCCTGTCTGTTTGCCTGAGCCTGTCTTGGCTCTGGACAGTCAATGGTTAACTAGTGCTGTTCTAAAACTGTGACCTATACTACAATGAATGTGAACGGCTAACTACCTTATGGAAATCAATAGACTAACCTGTTGTGACGAGTCTTGATTACCTTGCACTCAGCTTTTAAAGTCAAAGAATAGGGAGGTTGCATTCCACCCATGTCCATCATCATGTGTTGTAACCATCTCAGGCAGAGCCTGTGTATCACGTGTATGGGCCCGAAGCACACTCAAACGTTGCTTAAAGACCCACAAGCATGCGTTCAATGTGCACCAATGCCGAAAATGAACATTTTTGAAAGACGGCTAAGAGTGGTGGTGGCTAACTAACAATGCCCTTGTCTGTGTCAGAGTCTGTTCGGTCATGCCGTTATATCTACGGCTGTTGACCACAGCTGGGCGGACTTGATGGAGGCCAGATCACCGGTCATTCCACCTCTGTTCGAGAACCTTCTTGTAGAGGAGGAGGAGGGACCATGTGATGAGGACACAAAGGGTGATGCTAATTAGCGAATTAGACATGGAGGATAAGGAAGACAATTGTCCCTCCCCGGCCCAACAGTCGAGAACCCCTAGCATGGGCGACTCTGCAGTGGCATGCATGAGGTACGCAAGCGAGCTGCAGTGAAACTAGGCCTATCATGGCCTGTAGCCCAGGACATGGAAGGAACAGAAAGGGAATTTTTGATGGTAAAAGGTTGCTGCCTGCTCAACCTGCAGCAAGACAACTCCTGTCTACCATGCCAGCTTGCATGAAGGAGATGTCTTGCCATTGGTCTTTAAGAGAATGCCTACTGCATGGGGTGTTCTAAGTTAGAGATTCAAGGGATGGGAGAGCTGGGGCTGGCCAGAATTGGAATTGCCACTCTATTTCTGACTCTTCTCAAATTTTGCTGCTGAGCAAGATAGATAGACTGGTGGCATCTATCTATCAGACGATGTACAAATATGCAGTACAGTCAGTATGCTCGCAAAACGATGTGACTTTACTCTCCACGTACCAGGCAGAGATTTTGGAGGAGATGGGGTGACCGCTCAACACGGGAGTGCCCAAACCCGGCACTCTGGGGACGAGATATGTGTGGTGAACGACTTATTTCTGCACTCTTCCCGAGGTGCAGTTCAGGGCTGTGGCCGTGTGATGTGTTTGGCTTTGTAAGATTAGAAAAAGGGTTATGGCTAAACCTGTCAGGCTTTGGTGACACGCAGAAAGCGGAGGTGATGAAAGCAGCTTACGACCCCACTAAAGGTCTGTTTGGTTCAGCTCTCGCGAAGATGAGAGAAACGAGCACTAATTGGGGAACCATTCATTTGCACCCATGGTGGCTAGAAGCAGAATCCAGCCCGGTTCTAAGTTCCGTAAGGGCATTTTTGTTAAGTTCTCCTCAAGTTCCAAGAATAAAGGAAACTGTTCAGTGTCACCAAGTGCTCACACAATGTGTTCAAACACATTTCACGTCATCAACACCCAACCAAAGAGGAAGAGAATTATACAGGGGTTTTCTCTCTCTTTGTCCGATTTTTGAGCAGCATGTGTTAAACAAGCACCTAATAAAAATACTCATTCAAAATGTTTACACACAAAGAGCTTTGTTGATCAACCTGTCCAAATGATTGGTTTGTAACGATTGATTTGTCACATGCATATTTTCACATAAACGTTTACCTGTCTCACATAAAATGTCTGAGATTTGTATATTTGCATTTGGAGATTTATTGAGAAAGCAAGAAATCAGAGATGCAGAGAGTGTTTTTTCTGCAACTCTGGGTTCAGAATAAATATGGAAATGAGCTGTTTGGAACACTCGCAATGCACAGAATATCTGGGGTTAAGTGTAGATTCCCTCTCCTATCGAGTCCCGCCGACAATAAGGAGAATCGCCTTTTTTACACAATGTCTCTCCTGGTTTCAGATGGGGACAGTGGTCCCATTCAGGGTGTGCTTACGAATGCTAGGTGTAATGGCTTTGGTAATTTCTGTAGTACATCTGGGACATCTGGGACTCATGATGTGGGATTTTCTGCAATGGGTTGTGCATCTACAGCTGTGTTCCCAGCGATATCTCATTTGACCGGTCAGAATAACGTATGCGTGTATCAACTTTGGAAAAGCCCCACGACTCTCTGGACAAGGATTCCCTTGGGGCAGTGTCATCGATAGCTACTATGACGACAGACGCCTCCTTAAAGGGCTGGGGAGCATCTCTAATGGGCAGAGCTGTGCATGTCGTTTGGCCTCCACAGCTGATCCAAAGGCATATAAACTACCTGGAGTTGTTGGCAGTGTTTGTAGCGCTAAAGCATTTCCAGACCTTCATAAAGGGGCCACCATGTTTTTGTTAAAATAAACAATTCCGCTTAAATCAACTGGCAGGGAGGCATACGCTCCCTTCAGTTGCATTAGTTGACAAAAAAGCTAATAACGTGGTGTGACACGAGGCTTTTATCCATTAAAGCGACTCATGTTTATTCCCTTCACTGAGCTTAATTGTTTCCACTCTAATTAGACTAAGGGATTTGGGCTTATCACTGGTTCCGATAGCTCAACGTTAGCCATCCAGGCACTGGGTCGCTGAGATAGTTCAGATCAGTTGTTGATCCTCCCTCCCCGGAGGGACCTCCTGTTTTAGGCAGGAGGGGAGATTATTTATTCACACCAAGACAGGATAGCTTTCTGGGCCTGGCCTGTGAAAGGTGGAGCTAGAGTGCAGCAGGTCTGCCCCCATTTGTTATACACAATATTCAGAACACCAGAGCCTCATTTACTTGAACACTTTATAGCAATAAAAGTCTTTGAAGAGTGACCAGAGTCACAGTGTCCCTTTCCAGTGTTCAGTGGGAGACATATTATGTTTTCTCCAGGATTTGCTGTATACCTGGAAAGGTTTTTTTCCACTTTGAAAGTATTTTTAGCATGTCGGGTTTGGTAATGAGCCTAAGGAACGGTAAGAAGTGGTAAGAAACACCTGCAGCTGATGAGACTTATCAGTGCACTCTGTTTCAGTCTGGTGAAACCAATAAAGAGGAGAGAGACAGCAACCTTTAGGAGAGAGAGCCACCAACAGAGAGATAAGCGGAAGGGTTGCTGAAAGGTGATTAAGCGTGGGCGGGCGCCAGTGACGTGCATGCCGAGGAAACGTGAGGAAACTCGGGCAGGCGTTAAAGAGAAAAAGCGAGTCGATCCACAAGTGAGAGATGGGCGGACGCCAAAAAAGTGCATGCCGATCCGTGAGTGGGTGCCAGCGGACATCAAGAAGGAAAGGCGTCCCGAACCGCGAGTGTGTGGGTGGGCCCTGGCGTGAGTATTGGAAAGTAAAGTGCCAGGGTGAAAAAAATAAATTAAAAAAGCTCTGCTTGGTGAACTATTGCCTGTCTATTTTTCTTCCAGTGCGGTAGAAAAATACATCCAAGATGGATGGCTTTTACATCCAAGATGGCGGCGCGGCAGTAGATCGCAGCGGCCTCTCCGGATCCAAAAGGTGCTTTTGCCATATTTAGCACGACCCTTCACAATACATGGACACCAGAGTCAGCTGTGTTCATGTGTACGACCACCAGACACTGCTACGGTACAGGCATCATGCAACCAACAATCTGCATGATGATCTTATCAACAACCTTCGCGACCTCGGCTTGCTGCGACCTCGGCCACAAAGACCAGGCCCCCAGACCTCGGTGTTACCTGATGCCGGTGGCCGGGAAGCGGAAGCGGAAGCGCGGCAAGCGGGCGGGTGTCCGTGCTAGGCTAAATGCTAACCCTAGCTGGCCGGCTATACCGTCCATTTTTCTTTCAAACGTCTGCTCCCTGGATAATAAACTGGACTACATCCGACTCCAGCAAACCACACGGCGAGAGTTTAGAGACTGTTGCGTCTTTGTTTTCACGGAGACGTGGCTCAGCGACAGAGTTCCGGAAGCCGCCATCCAGCTAGACGGGCTAACCGTGTTTCGAGCCGACAGAAACGCAGCTCTGTGCGGTAAGACTCGCGGTGGTGGCGGGTGTGTTTATATCAACACGGAATGGTGTAAGAACTCTGTACTCGTTTCATGCTACTGCTCATCGCTAGTGGAGTTTGTGACTGTTAGATGCAGACCTTTTTATTTACCACGGGAATTCACCACAGTTTACATCGTCAGAGTGTACATTCCTCCCAGTGCTAATGCTAAGGAGGCACTGTGTGAACTCTACGGCGCTATTAGCGACCTGCAGAATGCTCACCCCGACGGATTGTTTATTATCGCCGGAGATTTCAACCATGCGAATCTCAAGACTGTGCTTCCTAAACTCCATCAGCATGTGGACTTTGCAACGAGAGGAGCGAACACGCTGGATCTTGTTTACACAAACATCCCCGGCGCGTATCGTGCGGAGCCCCGCCCTCATCTCGGATACTCAGACCACAGCTCTGTTATGTTAATTCCAGCATACAGACCGCTCGTCAGACGCTCTAAACCGGTTCTGAAACAGGTGAAAACCTGGCCAGAAGGAGCTACTTCTGCTCTTCAGGACTGTTTTGAGTGCACTGACTGGGACATGTTTAGGGAGGCTACAACCTACGGCGATTCCATCAACTTGGAGGAGTACACATCATCAGTGACCAGCTACATCAGCAAGTGCATTGATGATGTGACCATCTCCAAGACCATCACTACACGCTCCAACCAGAAACCTTGGATGACTGCAAATGTGCGTGCGCTGCTGAAACAAAGAGACTCTGCCTTCAGATCAGGGGACAAGGCGGCCTTAAAAACAGCAAGGGCCAAACTGTCTCGTGCCATCAGAGAGGCGAAGCGCGCACACGTGAAGAAAATCCACAACCACTTCCAGGACAGTGGAGACACCCGGCGCATGTGGCAGGGCATCCAGGCGATCACGAATTACAAGACCACATCACCTGCTTGTGACCGTGACCCCTCCCTCCCAGATGTGCTGAACGACTTCTACGCCCGGTTCGAGGTGCAGAACAACGTGGTGGCGAGGAAGACCATCCCTCCTCCCACTGACCAGGTGCTCTGTCTAACCACAGCTGAAGTGAGGAAAACTCTATGCAGAGTTAACCCACGGAAGTCTGCTGGACCTGACAACATTCCTGGCAGAGTGCTCAGGGAATGTGCAGAACAGCTAGCAGATGTCCTCACTGACATCTTCAACATCTCCCTGAGCAGCAACGTTGTTCCCACGTGCCTCAAGACAACGACCATTGTTCCCGTGCAGAAGAAGTCTTCTGTCTCCTGCCTCAATGACTATCGTCCTGTCGTGCTCACACCCATCGTGATGAAGTGCTTCGAGAGGCTCGTCATGAGGCACATTAAGACACTGCTTCCACCCTCCCTGGACCCCATGCAGTTTGCGTATCGTCCAAACCGTTCCACGGACGATGCTATCTCCACAACCCTTCATCTGGCCCTCACCCACCTGGATAACAAGGACTCGTATGTGCGAATGCTGTTCATTGACTTCAGCTCAGCATTCAACACAATCATTCCTCAGCACCTGATCGAGAAGTTGAACCTTCTGGGCCTGAACACCTCCCTCTGTAACTGGATCCTGGACTTCCTGACTGAGAGACCTCAGTCAGTCAGGATTGGGAACAGCATCTCCAGCACCACCACACTGAGCACTGGGGCCCCCCAGGGCTGTGTGCTCAGCCCACTGCTGTTCACTCTGCTGACTCACGACTGTGTGGCAATGCACAGCTCGAACCACATCATCAAGTTCGCTGATGACACGACCGTGTTGGGTCTAATCAGCAAGAACGACGAGTCAGCATATAGAGAAGAGGTGCAACGGCTAACTGCCTGGTGTGGAGCGAACAACCTGTCTCTGAACGTGGACAAAACGAAAAAGATGGTTGTGGACTTCAGGAGAGCACAGAGCGACCAATCTCCACTGATTATTGATGGATCCTCAGTGGAGATCGTCAAGAGCACCAAATTCCTTGGTGTTCATCTGGCAGACAACCTCACCTGGTCACTTAACACCAGCTGCATCACCAAGAAAGCCCAGCAGCGTCTCTACTTTCTGAGAAGGCTGAGGAAAACCCACCTCCCTCCCCCCATCCTGTCCATGTTCTACAGAGGGACCATTGAGAGCATCTTGAGCAGCTGCATCACTGCCTGGTTTGGGAACTGCACCGTCTCGGACCGCAAGTCCCTACAGAGGATAGTGAGGACAGCTGAGAAGATCATCGGAATCTCTCTCCCCTCTATCATGGACATTTACACTACACGCTGCATCCGCAAAGCACACAGCATTGTGGATGATCACACACACACCCGTCACACACACTTTTTACACTTCTACCATCAGGAAAACGGTTCCGAAGCATTCGGGCCGCCACAACAAGACTGTGCAACAGTTTCTTCCCACAAGCCATCAGGCTACTTAATACACAGTAATGAAACGGAACTCTCTCACACACACACACACACACATGCACACAAATGTGTGTAACGAACTGAAAACATTTTTCTGGACTTAACACTTAACACACACTCATCACTCATCTCAATCCATTCCACCACCATTCATTTATTTATTATTTATTATTCTTAACTGTACCACACTCTCAACTGCTTTTTTTTGCACATTTATCACTTTCATTGTATTATACTGTTTACATGCTTTTTTTTGCACCTTCGACTGCTGCTGTATTTTTTTGCACTACACTGTTTACACTCACTTCTGGGATATAGTTTTTATTTTGTATAGTTTTTACAGTTTTCTTGTACAGTACTGTATAATCTAGTATACAGTAGGTTTACTGGTCGGCGCTATGTAGGGTTTTGTGTCTTGTCTTGTGTCGTCTGTCTGCACTGTCTGTCTGCACTGTTTGCACCAGGTTGCACTCGATGCACTTTATGTAACTTGTGTTTTAGCTAAATGTTGTTTTGTTTGTTGTTGTTTAGTGTAGCACCAGGGTTCTGGAGAAACGTTGTCTCATTTTTACTGTGTACTGTGTACCACTGTGTATAGTAGAAATGACAATAAAAGCCTGTTGACTTGACCAGTAAATGTGTTACAAGCACTCTTTACAAAGTCATTTTATGAAGGGAGCATGTTGTAAGAGGCCGATGTCAAGACATATAGTCCCACTGTCATGGTCGATGGACTTAGAGGCCCTTACTCAACACCCTTTTGAGCCATTAAATGGGATATGGTTAAAGTTTCTCTCTCTTAAGACAGCGCTGCTTGTATCTCTGGTGACAGCTAAGTGAGTAAGTGAGCTGCAAGCCCTGTTTGTCAGGCCATCTTGTTGCAGTTTGTCCCAGGGCTCAAAACATTCTTTTGCCCTAATCCGGCATTTGTACTTAAAGTGGAGGACTCTTTTAATAGATGTCCATTACAGAGCTTTCAGCTTTCCACCCTCCTCTATTCTCTTCTCTGGAGGACGAGAGGATGAATTCCTTATGTCCAGTGCGGGCTCTCCATATATTTGTCGAGAGAATGGCTTCAGGAAGACCAGCTGTTTGTGTCTTGGGCTACTCCCCACAATGGGAAGCCATTGTCAAGGCAGCGGTTGTTCTAGTGGATCTTTAGCAAATAAATGCAGCGGTTATCTGATTAGGTGCAATCTAGGAGTGGTCTATATCTCTCATTGTGAAACACTGAGCAAAGAATGATGGGTTACTTTGTGATCTCAGGTTATTTAATAACAGAGTAAGGTGTTTTACCAACACTTCCCTCCTTGCTCAGGAATGGGAAGAAATCTCGCTACAATGACATTGTAAGCAGTAAAGACAGATATGGTGTCATAGGAGCCTCCGTAGTTGGTCACACCCAAAGCGATTCCTATTGTGAAACACCTCACTCTGTTATCAAAGAACCCAGGATTATGTTAAGTAACCCAACGTTTGTTATCCTTTATAAAGAGAGTATTTACAGTCTTTTAGGAATAGAGAACCTGGGATAACCTTTAGAGAGACAAGGAAAACATCTAGTATATTTCAAAGAGAGAGAGAAGGAGCGTTTTGTTTTTCAGATTTAAGGGTTACAACACCTCAGAGATTTGGAGGAAGAAAAAAAAAACTTGCAGGAAAGACAGACACAAACATAAGAGTTGACTAGAGGCATTTCCTAAAACACACTGATGGCACAAGTGGCTAAATATTAAACTTCTTTTTCACATTTCTTCCAATCCTGCCGATACTTTTACATCTGGCCTCTTCCGCCCAGTTCCTTTTTTTATTGTTGTGTCTTCTGTGCCTTCAGATGAATTATACCTTTGGCTTATGGCTCTAAACAATATCCATTATCTGTGTGGAGTAATGGAATTCACAGGCTTTCATTCTCTCTTTCTGTCTGTCATTCCCCCTTTACAACCACACAACCATACAGAGTGAGTGCATGTAATGCAGGGCACTAATTCACAAAAGTCGTCAACATTATGCCCATGAAATACGATCAGAACAAGAGAGACTGTAAAAAAGGGTTATATTGATGTTTTATCTAGCTAGCTTTATTTCAGCTGAATAGATAAATATCAAGCTATCTATTGCATGGACTAGTGTGCTATTTCTAATGTTAAAAGTGTATATTCTTTATTATAAAATAGTTAAAAGAAACTACATTTGGAATCTGATTATTTTTTAAAGATAATGCAACAATCATTTATGCAATTATTAGATTATTATGTAATATTCACTAATACCACTGTAGAAATATAGTGGCAATGAAATGTTATTTGTGATATAAAACTGTACAATATAAAGTTGACAGTCCTTTCTGTAGATTTTATTAATAAAAAAAAAAATAGTGAAACATTGAACTGATATAAATATATGTCCTGAACATTTATGACAGCAGATCATGGTAAAACATGCTATCTAGCTTTCTCTGTATGTCTCTTCCTGTCAGTATGTCTAACCAATTTAATAGCTTCCATTAGTGTAGGAATCCCATTTGTCATTTTCTATTGGTGATATTCTCTCTCTCTCTCTCTCTCTCTCTCTCTCTCTCTCTCTCTCTCTCTCTCTCTCTCTCTCTCTCTCTCTGTGTGTGTGTCCACAAATCATTGTTGTAAACATGACCTTTGTGACATCATCAGTGTGAGTCTATTCAATCTTGACCTTTTGTTTGCAATGTCCATACCATTACCTAGCACGTGCTTTCTTGAGACTACCCAGCATTGATGTTAATGGTGCTATCTTATGGAATGGCTTACAGTTTGTTAAACATCTGTGTATTTTAATAATGTATGTAGAATTTTTTTTCTACATTATGAAGCATTTATTATTCAATACTGAAACAGATGTTGTGTGGTCTGCACAGTTTCTCAGCCTAGAATAAATTATGGCTGACTAATTCACCTGATGCTTTGATGATAGACTCTATCTGACTCTTTCTCAGCAGTATAGTGTTGAAGAGTAACCATATTCACTGGCCATAAAATCCATGCAAAGATGTCACGGACTGAATATGTTAAACTTTTTTTAACAATGGGAGAAAACAAAGTGATCATGCTTCTCAAACCACTTTACTTCTTCATTTGTGTTTCTCAGCCTCATTCTTTTCCCCTGTGAAATAAAATTGCCTAGTGGTCAAAAGATTTTTAGTCTGATTGACTGGAGGTGTAATTGACATGCAACATAATTTTTTTTTCTATTTACATATTACAAATTTTAGTAAACAGGGAAGGAAAAAATCTGAATAATGTCTCTAAATAATGTCTTTCTCTCTCTCGTGCTCTCTCTTTTGCTCCTACTCTCTCTGGATTTATATAGTAAACAAAAACATGCTAAATAACTCTAGAATGTTTTTATATTTTTAGTTCTTTAAAGTATCCAC
The DNA here is from genome assembly GCA_039877035.1 of Silurus lanzhouensis. Lineage (NCBI taxonomy): Eukaryota > Metazoa > Chordata > Actinopteri > Siluriformes > Siluridae > Silurus > Silurus lanzhouensis. The sequence goes on from JBCEWE010000477.1 coordinate 769,098, forward strand.
CTTCTGCTTGGATACCAACTTTGATACCAACTCGTGGCATTCTCTCACTCGTACTCATAAAGCAGTCAACTGGAGTGTTTACCAACAGTCTCAAAGCGGTTCCAGAGGTTTTAAGTGCTTGTTCGCTGCTTAACTTTAACTCTCTGGTCCAGCTCATCCCAAAACATCTAAACTGTATTTAAATTGGATGATTGTGGAGGCCAGGCCATCACTCTTCTTCTTCAACAAATAGCTCATAATTTGTTGTACTCCTGGAAAATCAATGATGGTCCTACTACATACAAACCAGATTAGATGGCATGTCACTGCAAAATGCTGTGGTAGACATGTTGGTTTTGTGTGCTCTCAATTTTCACCAACAGTGTCACCAGCAAAGCACCCCACACCATCACACCTCCTCCTCCATGCTTCACATTCAGGAACTATCCCTTCACTTTTTGTATGTCTAACCCAATCAACGGCATTTACAACTGAAACATTTACTCTTTAGACCGCATATTTGATTTGGCACATGTTTTACGCTGGACGCCCTTCCTAACACAACCCTCCCTATTTATCCGAGCTTGGGATCGGCATTAAGAGTGCACTGGCTTGTGCAACCCTAACGGCTCATTAGACCAAAGAAAAGTTTTTCACTGATCTTATGTCTTAAGAAAATCTCTAATGATTGTTGTTCTTCTGAAGTAATGGTTTCTTTGCTGCAATTTATACATGACAGCCTGACAGTATGCAGTCAGTATGCAGTACAGTATGCAGTCTCCTGAACAGTGGATGTTAAAATACAGTATATCTGCCACTGGAACTCTGAGAAGCATTTATGTAAATTGTCGGTTTCTGAGCCTAGTAGTTCTAATAAATGTATCCTATGCAGCAGAGGTAGCCTTTTGTCTTCCTTTCCTTTAAACAGTTCTCTTGAGAGCCTGTTTAGTCATAGTGTATAGTAGTTTTAGAGACTACATTTAATGTTTTTTCAATTAAGTGACCTTTATTTCTTAAAGTAATTATGGATTGCCTTTTTTATTTACTTAACTGAATGTTTCTTGCCATAATATGGATTATACAGTACAATAGTTTTAATAGCACTAACAGGCCTATTGGCTTTATATTCACCCTTTCCTCTGCACAAGACAACTGATCGTCTAATGCACATGAAGAATGCAGGTAATGTCACAAATTAACTCTTGATATGGCACATTTGTGAATTAAAAAGCATTGTAGGTATGTACTCTGCCTCATGAATCTGATGAGAGAATGCCATGGGTTTGTCAAGCTTTCATGAGAGCTGAATGTAGATACACTGGACAATATAAAATATAAAACATATTCTGGGTTGTTTGCGACACAAGTCCATACATGTTTTTTCATAGTTTGAATGTTTTCAATATTAATATACAATGTAGAAAATAAGAAAAATTGAGAAAAAAAGGTTTTCAAACTATGCCCTTTTAATATCGGACTTCTGATTTTTGGTATTAGCAAGTGATATGTAAATGTTACTTATTTTTTTGTCATTGTAGGCTTAATTATTATCATATGAAAAAAGAATTATACCTTAACAGGTATACTTCAAGAGTCTAAAATCTAAAGATGTGAATGGATTTGGGAAGCTGGTTTATATGTCTCAAAAACCTGAAATTTCAATTGCAGTAATGTTCAGAACATAGTTTGTGGGTGCATTTTGAACAATTGTTATTAAGATGCATAACACTGATAATACTTGACATTTACCTCATGGACATATCCTGTTGGTGGTCCTGCAAGGGCTACAGCTGAAGATGTGTTTTTCATTATGCAGACTTGTAGAAAATATTATATTCGTTTTCGATAAACATGGAGGGCAGGATGGATAAAACTCAGAAAGCTTTGTGTAAGGGATCAAGTCCTACGTGTGTCTGAGGAAATAAATTAAATTAAAACTTCCAAACATGCATGCATGACCTTGATCACTTACAGTATAGGCTACTCTTGTTTAGTTTAGTAGAACCTGAGCTTCACGCTCTTGTCTCAGTGGGAGGTTGAATAAAACTGTAATGAACTTTAAGACTACTTCAGCTAGAAGTTTGATAAGTTGCATTCTTCACTTGCTTAACGCACGCTCGCACACATGCTGCTTTCACATCTCTCGAGAAACGTGCATTCAAAGATATCCCTCTCCAATGTTTTCTCCATCCTGCCATCTCTCTCTTCTCCTCCTGTTTCACCTGCTTTGTTCCTTACCAGCTCGCATAGGGAGCGCTATAAATATTTAATTTCACAAAAATATCACAAAGAGGACGCGGTAAAACAGTGCTACCGTTTCTCTACTGGGTATGTTCCGTCTGTTCCTGTTTCATTTAATGTCTTTCGGGTGGCTTGTAATGTCATATTCAAGATTCCTCAAGGCAGCTTCTAGGTATTTTATACATTCCTTGTGCATCCACAAACACAACAGTCTTTTTTTACAATCAAACCAAATAAAGCATTAAATATTTGAACCTTTTGGCATAGCGGTGTGAGAAACAAAGCCTCCTTCTGTGTAAATACATGAATTTTTAATATCACAGACACTGATGCTAGGCTCATTAGACACACACAGAGGGTAGGTTAAACAGAAAGTGATGATTTTGCTGCATTAATCGATGTCTTGAGCTTAGTCTTTTGTCTTTGATTCATAAAGAAGATGGGGTTCAACATCATTACATCTTCTGATCAGATGTGTTCTGTTGCGCATTAGTGCCACTCGAGACATGACAGGGTTTTTTTGTGTGTGTTTGTTGGACTTCTGCCCCATGTTTTCCAGATTTCCCTGGGTGTCCTCAACTTACAATTTGTTGCAAAAATGTATTAGATATTTGTTTGTCCCAGACTTAATGTGTACATCACACATACATGCATACTTTGTGATTTGAAAAATCACAAAGGTGGATGACTAAGCCTGACCAATGCCATGCAGATTCTCTTTAGCATATTTTAGTAACATTTAAGAAATGCAGTCACCAGATAACATTATAATTATTTAATAATTAAATCTGGCAGACAAATCTGAATGGTGTGGACAGGTTCAAACCATCACGGGACTGAGAGAATTCATAACGAGATCAAAACCAGGAAAAGCAAACATGACAACAAACGATTGTCATCGTAAAAAGACAAAAAAGATATAATTAAATAATAGGCAAAACACACATTGTATTGTACACAAAACAAGAAAGTGCTCAGTGTGAGAGGAATATACCGGACACTAATCATGCACAGTCCTGCATGTAGAATCTGTATTTTTTATTTTCAAGTGCCACTAAAAATTCAAGACCTTTTTATTCTTTATTTCTTATTTTTAATATTATAAAGAGGTAACCCCTCTGCTGCAGATATTTGTTTGTTGTTTGTGAATGTTTATTGGATGTCGGTTGACGTGCTAAGGGACTGCTGATGAATTCTAAATGAACTCAAACAAATTGTACACTGTTCAGACTTTTTTATTTTGACATTATAACATTATGCCTGTGAGTAAATAACATGTATTTTTATCAGGGCACCTGTTAGTGGGTGGGATATATTAGGCAGCAAATCAACATTTTGTCCTAAAAGTAAAAAGCAGGTTAAATGGGCAAGCGTAAGGATTTAATAGGACCTTCATTTTTCTGGGAAGATGTTCCACTATATTATGGAGTGTGGTTGTGGAGATTTGTGGTCTTTCAGCCTAAATGGCATTTGTAAAGTCAGGTTGGGTGAGGAGGCCTGGGGTGCAGTCAGCATTCAATTTTATCCTAAATGTGTTCAACAGGGCTAAGGTCAGGGCTCCATAGAAGGCCACTCAAGATCTTCCACTCCAACCTATGTAAACTACATCTTCATAGAGCTGGCTTTGTGCACAGGAGTACTGTCAAGTGAAGGAAACATTTTATCTACACACATCCAAAAACAATTGTTAAGACATTTTATACAATTGTACAGCAAATTTTGCGGTTTTAAATTACATATACAAGTTAAATATAAAACTGGGTCCGAGTGTATTTGGTCCCGCTCAGAATTGGTGATAAATTGACTCTTGTCATGATGTTGAATTAACTCAACACTAAGGGAAATTTACTCTGTTATTTATATTTTACTAATGTAGAGTTTGTTTACATTTTTAATAGTGAAAATTATTTCTCACATAACTTTTAGTGTTAATATTTAACTAATGTAGAGTTTATTTACATTTTAATAGTAAAACATTCTAACTCAATTACCTCCTATTAGTGTTAATATTTCACTAATGTAGAGTTTATTTACATTTTGAATATGAAACATTTTCTCACTCAAGAGTAAAATTCTTAAAACCCGTTTGATGTTGCAACAGGTTAAGTGCCAGTATTTCTCTTTGTGGTGTAATTACAGTAAAACAATTACTATTGTACAATGTCAAATAAACTCTTAAAACAAGTTTTCAAAACAAAGAAAACAACTTCAAGGATGTCACATTTAAAATATTTATTAAGACGCAAGAGTCAGCCTCAGGGAACACTCATACATGAGCAAAAATACATTACTCGGCAGTATGGCACAATATGCAGTGCAGAATCTGTTGTAACATATTTCATCTGAAGTTAAAATAGCTTAAAATAACACAGCTTATTAACATTCACAATCTTATAAACTGTCTGAATGCAGTCGAACTGTAAAATCTTGGTAATGGTAATAAAAACATAACACAATAGCACATTTTCCTCTCACAGCAATAGTCTTGATCTTACAAAACATTGGCATCTCAAATGATACTTCAGTACAGATAATAAATTCAGGGCAATTCTCTGTGCCATGGTGTCTGATCCATATAGACAACTTCTGACATTACCCCTCCTAGTTTGGAAGCAATCTTATGGCCACTTCTAAGTTTACAAAATTTTACCATCTTTCCTGGGCCAAGACAAGCTGTACTGCCTGAAAGACTCCCAGTACATCGCAATACAAATTTGGAGCCTTTTCTGCTAAACTCAGGTGGCCAGTCATACTCTATTTATACAGTCTGCATATAAATGAATGGCTGACAATTAAAGGCTATTGCAATACATTTTTTGGCTATTGTTATTGGAATTTATATTGATGGCCAGGTAGCCAGACAAGCTATTGTGTTACAGTCATGGCCATTCATATTGATGTCCGGCCATTCCAATCCCAACAACAACACACACACACACACACACACACACACACACACACACACACTTTTTAAGCATTTCTCTTATAAAAACAACGCGCATAACATCATATAAAACTGTAAAGGGAGCTATATTGTAATTTACAGATGTAAAATAGGCTCAGATTTTTCATCCCCATGCACATCTCCAAGTCTCTGTTGTTACTCCGCCCTTTGTGCAAATCCCAGATAAAACTTATTTTACTGTCTATTTTTTTTTTTTTTGTAAACAATGCCCAGTTAACACCAGCTGGAAACAAGCTGTTTGTGCATAACCGAGACCTGCATGTACATCCTGGTTTGTGTGCATGTGCTGCTTTGACCACTAAAAGTTTGTAAAGAGTAATAAAACTAAGACTCGCCCACGTGGTGAATGAAACTCTCCTACATATATTGTTATAATCCTGCACTTATTGTCTACATTTTCCATCAATCATTTTGTTTCCATAATGCTACTGGCTGGAAATAGAAGTTTTGAAATAATAGGAGGTGCAGAATAGACCCCTACCTATAGAGTGTAGACTCAAGCTCGAAATTCCGCCTCTTTTACTGTTTTTTTTTTAATATATTTTATTTTCTTTTTGTGTGTGGTCTCATTTGTTTTGTAACACTATATTCTACCAGCCATATTATTATTTTTTTTACCATGAAGATGACATTTTTTATGCGAAAGTTATTCCAAAACATATACAAACAATACACCATCGAAGTACTGTGATATAAACAAAAGAATAACCATCTAAAAAACAGCACTATCGTTTGGTTGGAGCAAAAATGCTTTATGGCATGTTGTTCAGTGGACCCTTATCTTTTCAAATAAACCGAGATTTGCAGCAGTGGATGCAGTTGTGACTCGTTATTACAATAATTGTGTAAGTACTGCATTTTTTATGCATGTTGATTGTTTGTACTGCTTACACACATTCAGCAACTACATTCGTTATACGTTTTCCATTGAATAACAGTAATCTAAAATTGCTGCTTGAGGCTTAAACCTTTAGAATGATTTATAGTTAGTCATGGTTACTCTTCTCCCTTTTTATATAATCTATTGCTAAACATCAACACCTCCGAACAAAAGGATATCGGTGGCGCCGGCATGACGCTAAAAGCTAAGCGGTTAAAGAGTAAATAATATAAAAACAAATGTATGGGGACTAAGTATTTCACTCATGTTTTTCCAAAATATTAAACATAAATATTATTAAAATGATCAAAGTATTAAAGTATAAAGTATTAAAGTATTAAATTATCCTGACTGCATTTGGTCAAGAACGTCTCTAAGTTACGTATATAACCCTGGTTTCTAACAACAATTTGTGACAATGCTCTAAATCACGTATGTAATCTGTCCAACGGAATGGCACAAGGTCATCGGCAGGGTGACGTCATGACCAGGAAGCTATAAGGACACATGCCGTGAAGACGGCGCTCGCTGGGATGCAGGGAGTGTGGCATGGAGACCAGCATCTCATTCCCTCGAGGAACCAGGGTTACATTTGTAACCTAGAGACGTTCCCGTTCAGGAACTCGAACTGCATCAACATCGCTTTGGGAACGAGTGTTTAATCACACCAGACCGACCAAACCCTGCCTAGTGTGGATGGTCACAGCTAGGTCAAAGGACAGAGGGGCCAGCAGTGGCACTTAGGTCAAGGCTGTAAGACCTGATGAAGTTCAGCGAGGTGGACCAACCTGCAGCGTTGCAAATGTCGCTGAGAGATACACGAGAGGACAAGGCTTTAGAGGCCGCCACACTCCCGGTGGAGTGTGCTCTGACCCTGAAAGGAGCGGAGAGACCAGAGGACTCATAAGAGAAGTGGATAGCATCCACAATCCATCCACTGATGGTCTGCTTATTGGCAAATTAATAAAAGAAAACCCCTTTTATACAGACTGTAGCAGACAAACAGCTGGTCCGACTTTCTCCACATGCAATTCCAGTGCTCACACCGGACACATTAGCAGTTAAGCTTCTTCTTTTTGTTGCCTAAAAGAAGAAGGATGGAATGCCTAGAGCATGACTGGTCGAAGGACGACCAAGGGCACCTTGGTAACATATCCTGGTCTGGGTTAGAGGAAAGCACTAGCCATGAAAAAGAAGGTCCTTCCTGGGAGGAATCTCCCAGGGAGGGTGGTCGAGAAGCATGGGGCTACCAGGAGGAGATGGTCTCCATCCCAGATCTCCTGGGAGCAGCACTACAGGGGAAAAAGCATACCGGCAGAGCCTCGGCCATGCCTGCACCATGGCATCCAGCCCAAGAGGGAATGGGAGAGTAAGGGAAAGCCAGAGAAGACATCTCTTAAGTCGCAAACAGGTCCATTTGTGCTCTGTAAAATCTTCTCCGTATTTGCTCCACCATTGAGGAGCATCCATTCCCCTGGCCTCAACCCTTGCCTCTGAATGTATAGTGCTCTTAGTGAGAGCAGCTTTCCTTGGGCCTACAGGAGGATCTGTCATGCCAGCTTGAAAAGAAGGCGAGAACGCAGTCTCGCTGGTGGGTGATGTAGGAGACCAAGAACGACATCTTAATGCTGGGTTGCCAGGTGCTCTCAACCAGCTAATATCAGGATCTCTTGGCCAAATTGCTTTTATTAAAGAAAATGGTCCTTAGATCTGTAAATTAATGGGGGAGCCCAAATAGGGCCACTCTATCTCTGAATTCACGATGCGGGTTAGGGTTGTGGCTGTGCCAAACAGCGGCATGAGCGCGGCGAGGGAGGAACCACTGGAACGCCACTAACTGTGAATGCCTGATCTGTTGATATATTAGCCTTGCCCACCAAAGCTTCGGTAGTCCTCAGAGGCTTGGTGAGCAGGACCGGGACCTTAAGGATTAATGCAGGACCTGAAATTCCAGGATTAATTTATTTTACTGCACCTTACCTATTTCTGTAGAACAGTCACACACAGAGCGCTTCCTGAGAAAACAAAAGCTAGCGTGGTCTTCACCGCATGTGTCCTTATAGCTTCCTGGACCTGACGTCACCCTGCCGCTCCATTGAACAGATTAAACACGTGATTCAGAGCGTGTTCACGCGGAAGCGTTCCTAAATCATTTTTGTTCCTGAAAGGGAACCCTCTTTCGGCGATAGTCAAATGTCAATTTCAATATATTTAATGTTGTTCTCTTTATTTTATCCCCCAAAGTCTTAGATCGGTTGTATTCATTAATTATACGCTCGTCACCAATTTTCTGGACAAGAACTGATTCCTCTATCTTAATAATAATAATAATAATAATAATAATAATAATAATAATAATAATGATATAATAATAATAAATCATAAATACGGTATGTTAAGAACAAAGCATTACCTCTAAACCTCTGAATTCTAAATTGTTGTCATTTAGAAAATGACATTTTGCACCAGATTATTCGTGCAACTCTACAAAAGTACACGTTTTTTTCTTACCAGAAGACAAAAATTTCTTCAGGCTCAGCTCGGTTATTTTAACAAATTTTCACTAAATAAGTTTCACTAAGTTTTTCCCAAGTTAAATAGGTACAAAAATTCTGTTGCAACAGTTTGCATAGTCATCCCAATATTTTTTAGAATTGCAGTTTTGACCATCTAATAGATAATGGCAGCTAATGCTCTTGGTGTTAGGGAGTTTGACATTAAAAACATAACAGTCTACAAATAAATGGGATATAATGAAGCTAACTGCAACAGAAATACAAATGAAATAAGATTATCGACATTGTTCAAGATTTATCATTACCACAAAAAATATTTTTCTACTATTTTGTTGGCTTAAGTTGGTTGTTATATTCGGAGTTTGAACCAACCAGATTACACAAAGTTCATCAAACTACAACTTATGCTGTAATTTTAGTACAGTTATTCACATAAAATATTACAATTATTATTATAATACTAAAAACGCTTACCTTTTGGTGTAAGGTAAAAGAAAATGCCGACGAGAAGAAACTTCTGTTCAGATCTTTGGGGTTAGATTAGGGGCGGAGTTTAACAGAGTAATGTTAACGAGGCAGAATTTAACTCTGATCATTTTCACTAACACTAGGGCATTTTTGTTGTTAGATTAACTCCTAAAGAGTAAATATACAATTTTACTGTGTATGTGACTTCAACTATGTTTTAGTCATTTTGCATTGCCACTAATGGACAATAAAAACAATACTGTTCACCAATATGCATAATAACACAATTTGGCACTTTTTTTACTTCCATGGAGTTTTCTAGGACAAACATGATTATTTTGCACGTAGCATTTTCATTCATTTTTAGGGTAAAGCAAATTGGGAATCTACTAACATATAAGCAATATTCTTCTTTTTACCATTTCATTCTGAAATGAGCCAGGCCTTAACAATTAGATTTTTTATGGCATATATCCTTCCTTCCATTTAATCCTGTGCTTTTCTAACAGCTCGACCATTTCTCAATCAAGAGACCAAGAATCTCAAACCCCAGTGCATACCCTATTAAGAGTGCATTTTTAGGATGTGCACTCTGGTGCAAAATGGCATCATTTAGAAGTTTAATAAAAAAAAAAGTGTAGATAAATCTGCAGCTGAAATTTCTAAAATAACGTTTTAAAATGTCTAAAACACATAGGTTCAGCTTAGTGCAATTTAAGTTGTTAGATTTTTTTTTTTTATTTGGGGGTGGGGTATTAATGGATCTTTTTTAAACAAACAAATAAAATAAGTGAAAAATAACTATTTAATCTTCAAAGACAGCAACAATAGCATGCTAATTTATCCCCCATTGTGTTTCTCAGACCTCAAGCTTCCTTGGCATACTGTATTTTTTTTGGTCAGAGGTAATAGTGTTCTCAGGAGGATACAGATCAGGGCAATAGATCTCAGACAGTTTTGCAGAATAAAAATATTTGTTTTACTCAGTCTGCTTGTCCTTCACAAGCTTTTCATCTCATCTCTCCTAAAGACTGTACTGAATGTGAAATGCTCTGGTTTTTGACGGTGACAAATTTTTAGACATAGACTCCTTAATATCGCACAATTTTTTCCTCTATATTGTGTGTTTGTTGAATACTCTATAGGCTGAACAGAATCAAATATAAGACAATATAATACAACACAATACAATACAATACATTACAATACAATGCAATGCTAAACATTCATGCTTAATCAAGTCAAGTTTATTTCTATAGCGCTTTTCACAATAGACATTGTCTCAAAGCAGCTTTACAGAATTTAACAGTTAAGGTGAACGATGTTTATTTATACTTGATGAGCAGCCATGGCGACTGTGACAAGGAAAAACTGCTTCAGATGTTATGAGGAAGAAACCTAGAGAGAAACCAGACTCAAAAGGCGAACCTATCCTCATTTGGGTGATATCAAGAGTGTGATTATAAATCTTTAAACAATACAGAACACTGGAGAGTAAGAACTATAGTGTCGAATGCAGCACTAAGATCTAGCAAAACTAACAGAGATGTAACCTTGGTCTGTAGCTAAAAACAGGTCATTAGTGATTTTAACTAAAGCAGTTTCTGGCCTAAAACCCAACTGAAACTCTTCAAAGATATTGTTCTCTTGTAAGTAGGAACATAACTGGGCAGACGCAATCTTTTTTAAAATCTTAGACATAAATTTAAGATTTGAAATAGGTCTGTAAATTGTTAGTGTGTTTGGATCCAAATTAGGATCTTCCTGTCCTATACGTGTAAAGCAGTGTATAGTTTTAGGTACGATTGGATAAGGATATGCTGTCAGAGGTTGGACCTCCACAATTGTTTTTTAAATATTTTTATTTTTCTATTGAATTTTTTTATTCATTTTACAATTTTTTTCAGTGAAGAAAGTCATAAAGTCCTTACTACTAAAATGTGATGGAATACATTTTTTCAGATACCTGATTTGTTGTTAATTTAGCTACTCTACTGAAAAGGAACCTGGGATTGCTTTTGTTGTTTTCTATGAGTTTGCTCAGGTGCTCAGCTCTAACAGCATTTAGTGCCATTCTGTAGCTGAGCATAATGTTTTTATATGCAATTCTAAATACCTCCAATTTAGTTTTCCTCTATTTTCTTTCCAGATTACGGGCTGTTCTCTTGAGGGCGTGAGTAAGACTATTATACCATGGTGCAGGTCTTTTTTCTCTAACATTTTTTAACTGGATGGGGGCAACGATGTCTAATGTGCTAGTGAAGATATTGTCTATGTTGTTAGTCATTTTATCACGATTGTTAGCATTTAGGGGTTTTTAGAGAATTGAGATAAATCAGGCAGGTTATTTCTGAATCTGTCCTTAGTGGTTGAAACAATAGTCTTACCAAGTCGATAACGTGGTGAAATGTGGCTAAAATGCTCTACCGGTAGTGTGTAAAATATAAGTTAATAGTCTGTGATGTCATCACTATAAGGTAAAATATCTATATCAGTGACGTCTGCTCTGTGGGACATTATTTAGTCTAGTGTGTGATTAAAATGATGAGTTGGTCTGGTGGTTTTGTTTAACCCCAAAAAAGTTTAATAAGTCCACAAATTATAGTTTTAGGCAATCATTTGCATCATCTACATGAATATTAAAATCTCCTACAAGCAGCATTTTATCAAAATTGATCAAGAGGTCTGGAAGAAAACGAGAAAACTCTTGAAGAAAATTAACGTAGGGCCCTGAGGGTGTGTACACAGTGACCAGAGCAAGAGATAGTATTGGTTTTCCATGTATGTCTGAAAGTACAACTTTAAAAACAAGCACTTTAAAGGATTTAAAATAATAAAGAGTAGTTTGTGTTCTCGACACCATGAATGAAGCCATTCATTTAGTGCAAAAAGTTGACTAAACTTCTCAATTCCTGAAAGTGGTAAGAGGTCCTGACACTATGATCCTCATTCCATCCTCGATGTGCTGCATACCATCTCCACCAGGATCCTGAAATCCCACTTTAAGATCTCCATTTGCCTCAGCCTGGTGTCCTTCGTTCCGGCATGAAGTACAACAGTTAATAAGTTCTCGTTCAGGATCACAGGTACCTGCACAGCGACATTAAGAACACAAGCACCAGAAAAAAACAGTGAGTGTGAACCTTACCTTTGGCTCCGCTAGCGCAGAGACCTTGAAGGCTGGTGGTGGTGGAGGGGGAGACGTCCTGGACCAAGGCTTGGCTCGCATCTTCCGCATCCAGGGTCCATGGTGCCCCGGTGCCGAAGTGAACGATACCTGGGCGGGTTGCATTCTAGGTGCGCTGGGCCTGGGCAGGGAAACACGCGGAGTTGAGGGGTTGGGAGCATTAGGTTTAACTTGAGAATTTACCTGGGAGGGTTTAGCATCCGCCCGGGATGTTTCCAGCGCCGCTTTCCGCTCTCACAGCTGGGCATGCTTTGCATGTACTGTAGGTCGCGGATCTGTTTCTCCACAGCCTTTTGCTCAAACTCCACAGTTTGCAACTCAAACGAGTCCTCACCTGTGCTCAAAGGCAGACACACAACCAACATAGTGCTTATAATAGCGAATAGAGTTAAGATAAAGTGTGAGGCAATGAATGTAATCATCACTAGTGGTAGTCAGTTAACGAGCTACAGGCACAAGTCAGGAAGACAAAAAAAACATTTGTTCAGGATTATTAAAGGAGGGAAAAAAGATAAATTGTAAAGTTTTAAGTTTAAAAATGCCAACAGAAATACAAACACGGAACTCGCGGCAAACAAGTCAAAGACTTGTACGACACGACCTAGGCGTAAATTAATTTACAGCTTAAAAAAAAGCATTGCATTTCAAGTTACATGAATTTAAATACAATACTTTGTCTCTGGTTATTTTATTTTTTAAGGTCACTAACTCAAGCATTTTGTAGAAAATGTGATGTTTACATGGTTTCCTATTCAACCATCCAAGTGCACGAATTGAAAAAGATAATTTTAATTACTGGCATGGCACAGTTAATGTGGTCATTTACATTAAAATGTATAGCATTTGGCAGACACCCTTATCCAGAGTGACTTACAACTGAGCAGAGAAGGGTTAAGGGCCTTGCTCAAGGGCCCAGCAGTGGCAGCTTGGTGGTGGTGGGATTTGAATCTGGGCATTGTCTTGTGTTAGCAAAACTGTGTCAATAAGGTTAGTACGGTTAATGTTGACAATTGACGTAAGATGGAAAGTACTGACATCAGCTTTTAAAGCAATTAATTTTGTGTCCGTTTATAGGGTTCACAAAGGCCACATTTTCGATTGGTCATAAGCAAGTTAAAAAAAGTGTATATGTTATGTAAGGTTATATAACTATTCAATACATCTGATTTGAAGGGTTATTTATTTGAACTGATTTGATCAGTTCATAAAATACCTTTAGGCCCTTTCACAGCATTGATAGGAAATCATGTGTTATTCTGATTTATTACTGACATATAAAACAATTGGTAAGAGGTCAGTTGTGATTTGACTCATTTATCCCATAGATTGCCTAGACATGGTGAGACATGTAATGCTGTTATATGACTGTACTGTTATATGACATTACTTTGATGAGGCAGCAGGTTTTCAGAAGGTTCACTTGCTAATTGTTCTTGGTCCTCAATTGCCCATATTCTCCAGTTCAGCAGATGCCACTTATTGAAGTGGTAGCTCGGTGGTTGAGATGTCAGATTGGAATGGTTGTGTGTTTAAGTGATGTGGTCACTCTGGACAAGGGCATCTGCCAAACATTGTTAATGTTAATGAGGTATAGGAACAGCATGCCTCATAATTGTCTAGGAAAAAAAATGGCTGTGTGCAAGCAGTGTAAGAGATAAAGGACATTGTTTTTAAATTGCATCTTTCCATGAGAGATATCTTTGACACGGACATAGGTAATAACAGATGGAAATTCAGTGAATTGGAATGCATTGGTTTTAAATGGCATTTAAGAAAAAAAAGTTACCAAACTGTTTCCGAACATTTTTTGACATTCTTAAAATCACAGTGACAAGAAAATGTAGGCTGTATGTTTCCTGAACAATACAATAGCTTACATTTAAATGAATGCAATAAATTGAAGCAAGAATATAATGTATGTATTGCTACTGTTTGTAATTTATTACAGTCTTCTATTCATTATGGTGTAACATTGGACTTATTGGTATATCCACATTATAGTATTGTTAGTGTGTATGTACAATGCTCCCTCCAATCATCAATTACTGATGGTTACACCATCTTTGAGGGTACAACAAAGCTTTAAGTCTCTTCTCTCTTCTGGCAGCTAGGTGGTGAAAAAACTTTCGCTTGATATCCGAAAAGCTGAGTCACTAGCAGTCTTCAAGTGACATCTAAAGACACATTTCTTCCAGCAGTAGTTCAATAAGCACTTCCACTTTAAAGAACTAACAAGAAAAAAAAGATGAAGTAGTTGCTTTTCTAACTATATTTCTTCCCAGCAAACTTTTACACTGATATTCTTAGTGTGTGTCCTAATGAACCAGCATCGGAAAATATTTATTGATAGAGACTTTTAAGCTTGTGTAGGTTGGCCTGAATACAACACTGCCAAATTTTATAAATGTAACTGCAAATATAATTGGTTTACAGAATCATGCGTTTGACTATGTCTGTTTGAAATCTGAGTTCCTACTTTGGAAAACAGTAAGAAAGCGTAGTCCTATTTGTATGAAGTCAAATCAAACAAATCACTTGAATGAATCTCAGAGTGTGGTATGAAAATAGTCCTGAGATTACTGTAATTGTGACTGCTTGAGAGTATTAACCTTATTTTTCTCAGCAGTAGTTACCAATAATCAAGTAGAAAATAATCTTACAAAGCTCCCACACCTACACAAAAACACACTTTATATCTTCAAATACGTGAGCGGTCAAGCGGGTTGAGTCAAACCACCATGCTGTTTGAAACTCATTTGAAAAAAACAAAAAACAAAAGATGTAATAATTGTCCTGGTGCTGCACAATAGAGCATTTAAATGTTAGAAATTCAAGGCACACAAATGTGCACAGCACAAACACATATTTTGAAGTTTGCAAATCGACCCTTGGTGTTCTCCATCCTTGAAAGCAAAGGGGAGAAAAAAGATAAGACAAAAACACACTCATTCTCTAAATTTCTCTGAATCTAAATATTTGAAACAAGCCTGGAGGAGATTTAATTATATTCAGAATATGAAAATATGAAACATTTGGTCTCTCTCTCTCTCTCTCTCTCTCTCTCTCTCTCTCTCTCTCTCTCTCTCTCTCTCTCTCTATCTCTATGAATATAAACATACTTGTCAGGTGCTAATGCCCATGTGTGCCATGCACTTGGATCACTTTTAAGAAAATACACATATTGGAATTTATATAAAAAAAAAAAAACACACATTTGTGTGTCTATGCACCGATCTCTCTCCAATCCTTAATCACTGGTTGACTGATTTCACCATCTCTCAGGGTACAAGGAAGACATACTTCATGATGCTTCTGTTTTCTGGCAATTGGTCTTAAAACAAACTTTTACTTGATATCCAAAAGCTGATTTACTATTAGGGTGAGTCCAGAAAAAAACATACTCATACTTTGGTCTAATTTCCAATGATATAAACATTAATTTCGTCTATCAATGTACGGTGCAAAATAATTATGCCATTTATTATTCATTTATGTGTGAGCTGAAATGTTAGTAAATGAATGCTTGATAAGTTCACATATTCTGTAAGTGCTGGCATGTTTTCTTCTGCATCTATTTTACAACTATTTTACATCAATTTTTTAACTAATTGAAATAGCTAGTCAATTTAAATATTTGAAGCAGGCCTGAAGGAGATGAACTGAATGAAATCAGAAAATGAGGGGCATGAAAAATTTGGTCTGACTACTGTAATCCCTTCTCTTTTTGAAAAAAAACTGACAAATTTGAATGGAAATGTATTCACAGATTTATAAACACCAGCTTTACAAATGTTAAAATTTGCATTACATTGATTCATACTCATTGTTTAAAGTTGTACAATTTTAATACAACAATTTAGTTCAATTTGGGCATTGCTTATTTATTTATGTGTAATTTATTTTATTCATGTGTTAAGATGAAATTACAGTAAATTAGTCGTTGAGCTGTTCCTAGAGAATTGGCGAGTTTTTATATAATTTACAAAAAAATGGCATTTTTATCTTTTTTAATAAAACCAAAATAGTTAATTATTTATGGAATTTATAATTTCCCCATTATTCAGAACAATTTACAATTATTTCAGTTATACAGTTAAGCAATTAAAAGCTAGGGGCCTCACTTAAGGGCCCATCTTGATCGGGCTGGGTTTTAAAGCCCTGACTTTCCAAGAAAATCCATCTTATACACTGAGCTACCTCTTCCTATTCACACAGTTCCCCAAAATCAAGTTAGATTTTTTTTTGAAAAGAAAAGGAGGAGAAGGAGCCTAAATAATAGAATAGAAAATACTGAAATCTCTTCTCTCTCTCTCTCTCTCTCTCTCTCTCTCTCTCTCTCTCTCTCTCTCTCTCTCTCTCTCTCCCTCTCTTCCTCTCCCCCTCTCTCTGAAAATATACAACACAAATGCCAGGTGTGTCATGCACTTGGAACCCTTTTAAACATACTTATGGGAATTTATTCATAAAAGTGACCAGTCCAGTTCCACAAATGCTCAATATGCATCATATTTATTCATGCTCATACTTTCCACTGGTTTCCATAGATACGGACCTAAATGTTTGTAGATACACTTCTAGGGATGAAAGGCATGGCACCACCACAAAATGCACCAAAACATACCAAACTATAAATGCTATTTTAATTACACAAAACACAATATCTTGTATCAAAATCAACACTATACTGCAAAGTTGTAAGTGTATGAACAAAAGACACTCGCTATTTTCATGCATACTTGCTGCATAGTGTGAAAACCACCACTGAGAATACCAGGTTGTGAGAGATATGAAAACTTACTGCTAATTTAGCATATCCATTAACAAATATATGCCTTTGTCTGTTTATGCATATGAATCAATTTTAAAGCTTAGTTATAGGCTCAGTGAAATGTTTTGAATATTTAATACATGCTTACATTATTATTTGTGTATATGATTTTTTGTGTTATGGCCTTTACTATCGCAATATGTGTGTTTACACTTGCAATTTTTAAGCTATAATAAATTAATTTAACTATGAAATAATTATGCCAACACAAGCATTGCACAGTATAATGAAACAGTTTGAAAGATTGATAGAGGCTAATTCTCTGGTGACAGATTTGCAAAGACAGTGAGCAGTTAGTTCTCATTGTGTTGAATGCAGGAAAATTGGCAACCATAAGCATCTTTAAATCTTGGCAAGGATTTATCTCCAAAACAGCAGGTCTTCTTGAGTGTTCCAGGTATGCAGTGGTTAGTACCTACGGAAAGTGGTCCAATGAAGTTCAAGTAGTAAAATGATTAAAAGGTCATAAACTCCTATGTGGTCCCCAAAGCTCAGGAATGAAGGGTAGACCATCTGGTCTGATCCTTCTGATGAGCTATTTTTGCACAAAATGCCGAACACGTTAATGCTGGCTATGGTAGAACGTCATTAGGTTACGAATGTAACCCTAGTTCACAGAAGAAACGAGACGCTCCGTCGTACCCCAAAGCATTATGATGCAGCTTGAGTTCCCGAATGGGGAACATTGTTATACAATACACAGTGCATCATAACTTGCTGTATATGGGGCTTTATAGCTGCAGACCGGTCAAATTGCCAATGCTGAACCCTGTCAACCACTAAAAGTGCCCACAATAGGTATAAGATGTTCAGATCTGGACTATAGAGCAATGAAAAGATTGTCAAGTCTAATTAATCAAATTTTTTTGCACCATGTTGCTGGTTGCGCTTATCTGCACAAGAGATAAAACCATTATACACTGTTGGAAGGAGGCTGTGTGATGCTCTAGGCAAATTTCTGCTAGGTATTTTTGTCTCCTGACATTCATTTGCATGGTACTTTAACACATACCATCTACCTTAACATTTTTTTAAATACACACCTTGAAGTAAACACCAACAGTATAATCTAATGGCAATGGCCTCTTTCAGCTATAGTGCAGAAATTGTTAGCAAAACAAGAGAGTGTACACAATGTTGACTTTAAAATTCTCAATATATCAATCTGATCGAGCATATGCAGGATGTGTTGAACAATGTCCAATCAATGGAGGACTCGTCTTGCAACTTATAGGATTTAAAGGATCTACTGCTATAGTCTTAGTGTCAGATATCACATCATATCCTCAGCCTTTAGAGGTCTTGTGGACTTTACAATATGATTGTTTAGTAGCCTAGTAACCATTAAAGGAGAGATCATAAGTGAACGCAGAACTTCTTTAAATCCAATCATACCTAATGCTGTTTATTAGTAAAATAACATGACAAAGAATGATTTATTCCTAATTTGCTTTCTTTTCTTTTCACAAATACATACATAATTTTTTTCCTCAATGTGCCTAGCAGAGTTCATTTTCCCACATGGTTCCTGCCTTAAATGTATACTCCCTCATGGTATCTACTATAGAAATAAATCTATATTTGGAATAAATCTGAATGCATGGATATGCTTAAGTGGGTTTCATGGTTTTAGAAACCAATAATCCATTATGCATTTAGTTTCTAAAACCATGAAACCCACTTAAGCATATCCATGCATTCAGCAAACAAATGTGTCTATGGGCCTAGATGGTATATTCTAGTTTTTTTTTGTAGTACTTCAGACAAAAAATAAATTAATAATGCACATCCTAGCATCAATCTTTGTCAAACATGCATGCTGCCTCCTTTAAACAGTTTTGCCTATTTCCTAAAATAGACGAAGATCAGTGTTTGTCTTGTCTTTGCCTATCTGTAACATCCTTATTAGAATATTTTGCAATAAATTAGTTGCTTGTAAAATTGAGGCTGCTTGAATCTGTACTGGATCTTTGTGATTCGCAAAGAAACGCAGTGTATAATCATACTGTATAATATGTATGGCTGAAGGGTTATTATCATGAGAAGCAACTACATGACACATTCCTTAATTTATATGCACTACACGACGAATGTGTTCTTTTGACATGATGTGAGGCTGCATGTGTGTTACTTGTGTGTGGGTGTTGGGGCATCTTGTTAGTTTAAAGGGAAGGTCAACAGCAATGTGTCCAAAAAGCAGTATGCTATGTTTGTCCTTGGGTAGGCCTTGAATCCTATACACTTGAAAGCTTAGTATTCTGTGTGTGAATGCAAGACTAGAAACAAAAAAGACAAAACACAGCATCCTGTGGGAGGACACATAATTTCCTGTCAGGTGGGTATAGAATGGAGTAAATATATCACAATCTAAATAGGAAAGGATATCTTCTATGTCCTTCCATAAAAGCGTAATACTCCAAAGTCAGCTTGAAGCATGCATGTGCAGTAAATATTGTATAAGTATGTATGAGTCTTTTTGGTCAGTGCATGTTCTGGCTTACCATTGGGTGAATACATATGAACACTTTATCTGTCCTAAGCTTCTTCTTCTTCTTCTTTCGGCTGCTCCCATTAGGGGTCGCCACAGCGGATCATCCGTCTCCATACCACCCTGTCCTCTACATCTGCCTCTTTCACACCAACTACCTGCATGTCTTCCCTCACCACATCCATGAACCTCCTCCTTGGCCTTCCTCTTTTCCTCCTACCTGGTGGCTCCATCTTCAGCATTCTTCTACCAATATAATTCATGTCCCTTCTCTGCACATGTCCAAACCATCTCAATCTCGCCTCCCTCACCTTGTCACCAAAACATCCTACATGTGCTGTCCCTCTAATAAACTAATTTCTAATCTTGTCCATCCTCGTCACTCCCAAGGAAAACCTTAACATCTTCAGCTCTGCTACCTCCAGCTTTGCCTCCTGCCTTTTACTCAATGCCACTGTCTCTAATCCATACAACATCGCAGGTCTCACCACAGTCCTATAAACTTTCCCTTTCATTCTTGCAGATACCCTACTATCACAAATCACTCCTGTCACTCTTCTCCACCCACTCCACCCTGCCTGCACTCTTTTCTTTACTTCTCTAACACACTCTCCATTACTTTGCACTGTTGACCCCAGGTACCTGAACTCCTCCACCTTCTCCACCTCTTCTCCCTGCAACCGCACCACTCCACTGCCCTCACTCTCATTCACACACATGTACTCTGTCTTACTCCTACTGACTTTCATTCCCCTTCTCTCCAGCACATATCTTCACCTCTCCAGGCTCTTCTCAACCTGCTCTCTACTCTCACCACAAATCACAATATCATCTGCAAACATCATAGTCCAGGGAGACTCCTGTCTGACCTCGTCCGTCAACCTGTCCATCACCACTGCAAACAGGAAAGGGCTCAGGGCCGATCCTTGATGCAGTCCAACCTTCACCCTGAACCAGTCTGTCGTACCTACTGCACACTTGCCATCACACTGCCATCACACTGTCCTCATACATGTCCTGCACCACCCTTACATACTTCTCTGACACACCTGACTTCCTCATACAATACCACAACTCCTCTCTTGGCACTCTGTCTTACACTTTCTCTAAATCCACAAATACACAATGCAATTCCTTCTGTCCTTCTCTATACTTCTCCATCAACATCCTCAAAGCAAATAAGGCATCTGTGGTGCTCTTCCTCGGCATGAAACCATACTGTTGCTCACAGATGGTCACCTCTTCTCTCAGCCTGGCTTCCACTACTCTTTCCCATAACTTCATGGTGTGACTGATCAACTTAATTCCCCTGTAGTTACTGCAGGTCTGCACATCTCCCTTATGCTTAAAGATCGGTACCAGCACACTCCTTCTCCATTCCTCAGGCATCCTCTCCCCTTCCAGAATCCTGTTAAACAATCTGGTTAAAAACTCCACTGCCATCTCTCCTAAACATCTCCACGCCTCTACCGGTATGTCATCTGGTCCAACCGACTTTCCATTCTTCATCCTTTTAATCGCTGCTCTCACTTCCTCCTTACTAATCCTATCTACATCCTGCTTCACCAGCTCCACATCCTCCAACTTTCTCTCTCTGTGATTTTCCTCATTCATCAGCTGCTCAAAATTCTCCCTCCACCTTCTCAACACACTCTCCTCACTAGTCATCACATTTCCCTCTCCATCCTTTATTGCTCTAACTTGCAGCACATCCTTCCCAGCTCGGTCCCTCTGCCTGGCCAATCGGTATAACTCCTTTTCTCCTTCCTTAGTGTCCAACCGCTTATACAGCTCCTCATATGCCTTTTCCTTGGCTTTCGCCACATCCCTTTTTACCTGCTGCCGCATCTCCTTGTACTCCTGCCTACTTTTCTCATCACTCTGTCGATCCCACTTCTGTTTTGCCAACCTCTTTCCCCTAATGCTCTCCTGCACTTCCTCATTCCACCACCACGTCTCCTTGTCTTGCTTTCTATTTCCAGATGTCACACCAAGTACTTTTCTAGCTGCCTCCCTCATCACTCCTGCAGTAGTTCCCCAATCATCCGGCACCTCTTCACCGCCACCAAGCCCCTGTCTGACCTCTTCCCTGAACCTCACACTACACTCTTCCTCCTTCAGTTTCCACCATCTTATTCTTCTTTCAATCCTTACATTCCTCCTCTTCTTCGCCTCCAAAACCATCCTACAGACCACCATCCGATGCTGTCTAGCTACACTGTCCCCCGCCAACACCTTACAGTCTCCAATCTCCTTCAGGTTGCATCTCCTGCATAGCACATAGTCCACCTGTGTGCACCTTCCTCCACTCTTATACGTCACCCTATGATCCTCCTTCTTCTTAAAATACGTGTTTACCACTGCCATTTCCATCCTTTTAGCAAAATTTACCACCATCTGCCCTTCCACATTCCTCTACTTAAAACCATACCTACCCATCACCTCCTAATCACCTCTGTTCCCTTCACCTACATGCCCATTAAAGTCTGCCCCAATCACCAATCGTTCTTTCCTAGGTACACCATCTACCACTTCATCTAATTTACTCCAGAATCTTTCCTTTTCCTCCATCTCACAGCCAACTTGTGGAGCATAGGCACTGATGACATTTATCATCACCCCTTCAACTTCCACCTTCACGATCATCACCCTATCAGAAACTCTCTTCACCTTTACCACACTCTTACTGTACTCTTCCTTCAGAATCACCCCTACACCATTTCTCTTCCCATCCACACCATGATAAAACAGTTTAAATCCACCTCCAATGTTCCTGGCCTTACTCCCTTTCCACTTGGTCTCCTGAACACACAGCATATCTACCTTTCTCCTCTCCATCATATCAGCTATCTCTCTCCCTTTACCCATCATAGTACCAACATTTAAAGTACCCACCCGAACCTCTACACTCCTACACTGCTCCTTTTCCTGCCCTCTCTGTAGACTTCTTCCTCCTCGCCTTCTCCTCCTTCGGCCTGTTCTAAGCTTCTAAACAACACTAATAGAGAACCATATTCCTTTTGCACATCATTAAAAACCCCTTAAACATAATTCCCTATGTGAAGTTGTCATGTAATGAAGGCAAAGGCAGATACAAGTTCAAAATTTGTTTATTAGAAGTAAAAACATACAAAACATAGAACATATAGAAAGGCATAAATCATGGAAAAAACTCCTGACTCTAACTTGCCACAACACCCTTGCCCTTATATGCTTGATTTTTTTTTCTTTTTTTTTTTTTTTTTTGTAGTTAAAAAGGTTTTGGGCATAAGCTAATTTTATTAGATATCAATCAGTGTTTGACTCACTAAAATCATTCTATTAATAGATTGGTATGCTAAGAGTAACATTAGAGTCTATTCACATAAACTGAGTTGATTAAGCAAATAGTCTTGTGACAAAATTAAAATAGGAACATTATAGCCATAGAAAATCATAGTATTTTGCATACAGCATACTAATTTTAATGCTTTATAAGTTGCAAAATGAAAATATATTGCCCAAATTGATTTGATATGTCATACAGGTCCAAGCAAATGGTAGCAAAATGATAATTTAAATGTTTTTTTTGTCCTAAATGCATTTACACTCATGGTTAGGACAATTACTCATAACGCATTTTTATCATAACACCATGATATATTTGTAGCAAAATTTTATGTGTATTTCAAAATGAATTCTGAGCCAAAAGGTATAGCAAAAAGGTAGTGAAATTGTCATTTAAATGTCTTTATATTGCATTTAATGCATTGAAAACAAAAGGAACACAAAAATGATAAAAGACTAGGTGTTTCCAAACTTTTGACAGTGACTTTAAATCTTGATTTTAGATTATATTTAAAGGCAATAAACACAAGGCCAGTGAAAAAAAAAATCATGTTGGCTATTTCGCCTCATGAAGAATGAAGCAATCTTTCATATGCATAATCTGAAATGGAGAGACCAGTAAATTTACTTCAAATGTGTATAAACTATTTCTGGAATTTTCAGCAAAATTCCTTCCATAAATATTGACATACCTTTCAGAATTTTCTGCCCAGAGAGAATAAACACTGTGGGAAAGCAATTATTTGCACAATGGGGAAATTATCTTTGTGGTTATTTTGCCGCTCAGTTCAGTTAATTATCTAAAAGTTTTGATTACAACTGTTTGAGTCTTGGGGGAAATGTTGTAAATAATACAAATATGCAAGCATTTAATTTGTGGCATTATAAAAAAAAAAAAAAAAAAGTTTATTGTAGGGTCAGAGTTTTGTTCAGACTTTCTCAACATTTAACAGAGTCACTCAGAAGTCTGTCAAATTATGGATGGAATTGTTCTGGTATTTGCTGCAGCTTCACTATAAAAGTGATTAGAGTGAAATCTGACCGAGCTGCACAGAGGCATGCCAAATATATTCAGGCTGTTCACATTTACCTTTGGAGCGGACCTGCTGCATCAGTAAAAGAAACATTATAGACACCAGCTCAGTGATGCAGCAAATCCAAATTATATGAAGTTCTTAAGAAGGACCGACACTATAGCATTTATTCATGATAGGAAGGTTTTTGGTTATGTATTGCTTTTTTGATTCGTGGATGGAATTAATGGTTTACTTTCTTTAACTTTTTTTCTTACAGGTTTAAGGCAGATCCATGCTTTATCTATCCAGGCAAACTATGAGTTAAGGATTGATTTAGAAGATTTCGAGAACAGTACAGCATTCGCCCAGTACGACATGTTTGGAGTTGGACTATTCTCTGTGGACCCTGAGGATGATGGCTACCCACTGACTGTCGGCGACTATACTGGCACTGCAGGCAAGTATTAATGGTTTGATTTTGCATAGTACATGTATTCAGCAATGAAACCGAGTTTAGCATCTACCAAAGTACAAATAGTAGCATTATGAAAATGAACAAAGTTGATGAAAAAAATAATCTGTTTTCCAGTAAATAAAGCTATTAGCAGTGAACATTTGCTACTGAACATGCAGTCAGTGTTCTAATTTATAGGAATTTATTCTCAAGGTGTTCAGTAGGGTTGAGGTCAGAGCTCTATAGCATATAGCCATTCAAGATTTTCCACTCCAATCCATGTAAACCAAATCTTCATTAACTTGGGTTGTGTACAGGGGCATTGTCATGCCGGAACAGGTTTTAGTTTCCTAATTTAAAGGAAAGGAAAATTTTATGCTACCACAACCACAGACACAATTGTGCACCTTCAACTTTGGTAAAGCAGTTTGGTAAAGTTAGAACAGTTTGGTAAAGAACCACAAATAGCTGCAAAAGTCAAATATATGTGCAAGTCTCTGTGAAATATATATGCCATATATCTGTACACTATTTTGCTTTTTTATATTTTAATGTTAAAATTGATGTTGTCAGTTGTTCAGGCATAATCAAACACATCCTGCTTCAGAACCCTAAAGCAAACAACTGCACTCAAAAGCCTTGCTGGAGGCAATCGTCTAAATCATAGGGTTGCTTAGATTGTCTGGTGTATCTAGACAGCTCATGGGGTCAACATGATCAGCTCTGCAGCAGTTTATGTGAAATATGGATCTATTTATTTAATATTACATCTTACACTTGCTCCGGTCAAGCAAATTTATGAAGTGCCTATCCGTCCTTTTATTATTTCTAGATGTGCAAGTTAAGAAAGCACTACACGACAGAAAATAAAGTTGTGTAGTGATTCTTCTCAAAGGGATTTCATTTTAAATTCAAGCATGTCTATGACAACTATGTAAACATTCCTATGAAATGATCTATTCTCCAGCAAAATGTGTCCAGGCTATTTTTAGTTTATAAGATATAGCTTCAACAGAATATCTAACATACATTATGTGGACAAATGTATTAAAACATCTGCCTTTTCCAGTCATATGTGGTTCTGTTAAAACACAGTTGGAGGCAGCTAATTCTATAGGATGACATTAGATGTGGTAGCATTAACTTCACTTGAATTAGAAGACCCAAACCTCTTCCAATATGACAATACTCCTAAACACAAAGTGAATAGATGGTTAATATTATATTATATTATATTATATTATATTATATTATATTATATTATATTATATTATATTATATTATATTATATTATACAGTAAAACCCTGTTAGACGAGCATAATTTGTTCGTGAAAATTGCTCGTAGATCCAATTGCTTGTACGTTCGAACTTATTTTCCCCATAAGAATTAACGTAAAAGCGATTTAATCCGTTCCGAGACCTCATTCGATCGCTTATTTCTGCACTTAAAAAGTGTTTGTAGCCTATTTTAACAAACAAATACACTGCAAATTACTATATTGACAAAGAAATACATTATTAATATTAAGATAATAAAATACTGTAATAAAAATAAAGATGAATTAATAAAAATACAGTACCGTACGGTACACACAATTTAACACTTACCCACGTGGTAGTGGTTGATTGCGATTGCGAGTGCGAGATGGTGGTGGATGGTGAGAGAGGAAGGAAGTTGGTCAAGAGAAGGAGATTCTCCTTCCAAAAACTTTCACTTTATTCTTCACTATGGAGCTACTGCTGACATAGGTCACGAGTACGCACACCAGGCTCGTACTTTTCCACTATTTCCTTCTTGGTTTCAATTGTAATTCTATTTACTTGCTTTTTCCCGGCACCATCACTGATTTTCTTTGGAGACATTTTTCAAGATTTCTAGGGAAATAAAAATATAACACTAAAAAAAGTTTTTGCGGCACTGAACAATGAGAGCGACCGAGAGCTACCCTTGGTCTAAAGCGGGGAACCGGCAGCGTGGGTTTGCTCGTTCCTTTGAATTTTGCTTGCAAAATAGGGTACAATTTTGTGAGTAAGGTCGCTCGTATCTTCGTATTCTCGTACTATTAGTTCCTTGTACAATAGGGTTTTACTGTATTATATTATATTAAATTATATTATATTATATTATATTATATTATATTATATTATATTATATTATATTATATTATATTATAACTAAATAAACAAATAAATAAATCAAAAAATTACAATCATGTTTTATTATCATTTAAATGTATATTATTACTGCTACTGCTTAGTGTTTAATGGAAATGAAAGCTGTCTGTTGTCTTCAAAAACATATTGTTCAAAATACTTTTAAAAATTACAAAAACTCTTTAAATGGATTCAAAAATTTTCTAAGTTCCTAATTTCTTTGTTTCTTGAATTTGTGCTTTGGATCAATGTATCTTACAGCTTATTTAGCTGTCTGACAGAGGGCTTCTTAAATAGATTGATAAGTGTGACCAGAAACATGTCAGATATTCCTCTACCTCTTGTAACGTTGCAGATAGTAGTACTGCATTAGGAGCAAAAAACTAAAAATATCATGAGAGGAGCCACCTTTCTCACTCACAGAAAAAAAGTTAAAGAAAGATACAAAAAAAAAAACAGTTTATGATCTTCATGCAAAAACATTGGAGGTATACACCACAAACCCGCAAAAGAATTGTAATGTTGGGTTTAAGAGCTTTGTTTCAAAACATTGTGATCAGGTTTAAATACTACATGCCTAGACAGACCATGCAGGCAGAATGAATTGGTTATTCTCAAAGTCATGAACAGCAAAATACAGCTTTAGGTATTCTAAACCTAAAATTTTTTATTTTTAAATCACACTAAATTCAGAGGTCAAAGACAGTTCAGATGCCTAGGGAAATGCTTGCAGCTTCTATTTCAAGCTACACAAATTAGCCCTCATGGAAATCATCTCGGCAGTCGACAAGATAAAAATATCCAAAATTATATTTATAATTCGTGAATCCGCATCTTTGATTTGGCATATGTTTTTACGCTGGATGCCCTTCCTAACGCAACCCTCCCCATTTATCCGGGCTTGGGACCATCACTGAGAGTGCACTAAGGCTTATGCAACCCTAATGGCTGGGGTCGGTTCCCTCACCGGGGATCGAACCCAGGCCGCAGCGGTGAGAGCGCCGCATCCTAACCCCTAGACCACCAGGGAACCAGATAAATATATAAATATAATTTTTTGTTTTTAAATGGTGGTTCTGTATTGCATCTACAGTGGATAAACAAAAAAAGTCTACACATGCATTATAGAAATTGCAGGTTTTATGAAAGAAAGGAACAATAAATTATAAACTGTGATCATTTTCCCACCTTTATAATGACACCAACAGAATTTAAAAGCTACTACAATAACCAGCTTGCATAAGAGTGCATAGTTAAATACATCCCTTGCAATACATCCCTCATTTCTTTTGAGTAAGAACTTATCAAATTGGTGCATCTCGATTTGGCAATTTTATTCAAATTTTTCTTTGCAAAAATGCTACAAGATTGCGAGAGAAATTTTTTTGCTAAAGCGCTCTGTGGCTCAGGTTTTTGATAGGATTGCAATGGGGGCTCTGACTCTGACAGGGTCATTCCAAAACATCTTGAACATCTTCTTCCGAAGTGATTTCTTTTGCTGAAATAGATACATTAGGTGCTTTGAGTCATTGTTCATTCTCAGCTGTCTACCAAAAAAAAGGATTGCTAGGCTTGCTAAAAAAACAATTTGGTATTTGGAGCTATCAATCAATCTCTTTATTTTGACTAGATCCCTGGATCCAGGTGATGAAATGCAGGTCTATCGCATGGCTATTCCACCCACATGTTTCCTGCTATGCTCTCAAACATATTTTTTCGAATTAAACCCAGGACAGTCTAACTTGGTCTCAGCAATCTGTACCACACTTTGCTACACTGTTTGTCAAATGGTTATGGAAGCATGTTGTCATGTAAAAGATGTAGCCAGTACTTGCCAGATATTCCTGCAGCCCTTTTGTGTTGCAGTAGGTCTCTTAGCAACCTCAATGATCATTTCTTGCCTTGTCCTTTTAGTATTTTTGGAGGGATATCCTCTTTTTTAATTATTATAGACCATTTTCTATTTTCCGTCTAATATTTTATGCCACTATTGTGCTCAATAAACTTAATCATGAAATCCTGTTACATTTTTACAATCTCTGTGCAGACCATGGCTTTAGCTTTCAGATGAAACCCAAAGAATTTTATGAAAATACTACAAATACAGCTATTATCTTTTCTTTGGGTAATCATAAACACGTTTTTTTTTTTTTTGCACGTTTGTCACACTTCAAAAGTTTCGGACCATCAAACTAATTTAAATATTAGTAAAAGATAACACAAGTGAACACAACATGCAGATTTCAAATGAAGGTTTTTAATATTGAGGGAAAACTAAATCCAAAACTACATGGCCCTGTGTGAAAAAGTGTTTGCCCCTAAACCCCTAAGAATTGCCCCCTAAGAATTGTTGTAATTCAGCCACATTGGAGGGATTTCGAGCATGAACCGCCTATTTGAAGGTCATGCCACAGCATCTCAATAGGATTCAGGTCAAGACTTTGACTAGGTCACTCCAAATCTTCATTTTATTTTTCTTTAGCCATTCAGAGGTGGACTTGCTGGTGTGTTTTGGATCATTGTTCTGCTGCAGAACCCAAGTTCACTGCAGTTAGAAGTCACGAACAGACGGCTCACACTACCACCACTATATTTTACTGTTGGTATGATGTTCTTTTTCTGAAATGCGGTGTTACTTTCATGCCAGACGTACGATGGGCGAGAAGTTAAAAACAAAATAACAAATACAAAAACAAAATAACAAATACAAAAACACAACGACAAGTCAGACAAACTGGAAAAGGTAGGTATCGGTTGTAAATGGAAACTTACAGATCATTGGACAAAACACCGTCATTCAAGATATACAGGTAGTACAACAGTCTTTTTTTTTATTTTTTTTTTATTTATTAATTTATTAAGCAATTAACCATATACAAACAATGTGGCAATAACAAGTACAATTTACATTACAATACACATAATAAATATGCAAAAAATGCAAAAAAAAAGTGCCTCTTGCTGAGGGCTTTAATTTGAACCACTACTAATAGTGTATGTGCATCCAATACACAGTATTTACATCCCATGTGAGAATAATTGGTGTGGAGTAAATTTTTTTTTTAAATGGCACCGTTCATCTGTCAGAAGAGGTCTTGATCACACAGCAGTCATGGCTATAATAAATTCCAGGTCCCTGAGTGCCAGAAATTCTTCTGTGCTTATGACCCAGAAAGCCAAAATTACTGCAGCGGCCCCTGGGATACATGGAACAGAAGGGCTTCTACAAAAACCAGTGGAGGAAATTTGAGTGCAGGCTGCAGTCATCTCGAGGCAGGAGGGCCACAAGTACAGCAGCAAATGAAGAGAAAGTGGCACAAAGAAGAACTTAAGATTTAAGAAGTAAAGGCAGAATCGAAAATGGTTTTGTAGGTATCTCTTTGAAATAGTAACAGGTCAGCTAGGACAAATTAGATTTTTACTTTTGTTATATGTAGGTTTTTATATCTTGACTCTATTCTCATTAAGCTTAATGCTCCAAAATGCTCTTTCTACATCGTTTTTTATTTGTTATTTTTTTTATTGAAGTTATTATGCTAGTTTAGGTACCATAGCCACCATCATGGCACTCCTGAAATAGTTAGTCGAATCCTTTCTTTATTAGATTCTACATACGTATTTCATACCTGTTAAGTTTAAAGTGTTTATGGAATATTTATCAATAATTAGATCAGATAAT
This sequence comes from Silurus lanzhouensis, assembly GCA_039877035.1. NCBI lineage: Eukaryota > Metazoa > Chordata > Actinopteri > Siluriformes > Siluridae > Silurus > Silurus lanzhouensis. The sequence goes on from JBCEWE010000477.1 coordinate 799,281, forward strand.
TATTATTTATATTTTATTAGCTTTTATTCAAGTAAATTTATTCAAGCTCCCTATAAGTCTATTTAACACTAAACCACAACTCAATGCCACACTAAATATGCTGTCATGTTTCAAATCTGGTGAGGTGGGGTGCTGGTGCATTAAAATAACAAGTGTGATCTGAAGTGTTGTTACTTTTTAATATTTAATTTAGATATTTTATTATTCTTTTAACGAACTGCATGCTTGTGGCTGCTATTTTAATTACATGCTGGGTAGTAATTAATAAAAAAAAATTATAATAAATGATGTTCTGTATATTATTTGTCAGTGACTCACTTCTTTTTGCACTTTGTTTTTAGAGGAGTTTCTAATTTCCATGACACTGATGTTATGACATTGTGTTGATTTGTAAAGCTGCAGTCCGTATGACCCAAGCCTGGCTGCTGATCATTGTGTATACCTGTGTACGAAAGAGAAAGCGAGAGGTGATTGTATGACGAGATAAGAAGGTCATTCCTGAGCTTTTTTGAAAATCCTCAACGAAGTGATCCATTCCTGTCTAAGCCTTAGAAGGACAAGGACTTTTTGCATCTCTGCCTCTGCATTTATGTTATTGACTTATGCAACCTTGATCACTTTTAAATGACGTAGGGTATTTGGTTAAATTGATAAGACAGGGGACATAGTGCATGTATTTGCATATGTGTGTGTTTGTGTGTTTGTGTTTGTTTAAGCATAAGAGAGATAGACATTCTCTCAGTTCAGTTTTATCACATGCCTAGTTTTACCATCCTTTTTTATTTCCTCTGTGTGTGTGTGTGTGTGTGTGTGTGTGTGTGTGTGTGTGTGTGTGTGTGTGTGTGTGTGTGTGTGTGTGTGTGTGTGTGTTTTATATCCCACTTAGGCGACTCCTTGGTGAAACACAACGGCATGAAGTTTACAACCAAGGACCGTGACAACGATCATTCTGAGAACAACTGTGCATCGTTCTACCATGGCGCATGGTGGTACAACAGCTGTCATATGTCCAACTTGAATGGCCAGTACTTGCACGGCCAGCACACGTCCTACGCTGACGGAATAGAGTGGTCATCCTGGACTGGCTGGCAATATTCACTAAAGTTTACCGAAATGAAGATACGACCAACACGCGAGGAACGGGAGAGCAAGTGATCTGATCAGAAACAATCATGGAAATTGGAAGGGAAATAGAAAGAAAATCATGCATTGAAAATAAATACCATTGCTGACTGTGAATGTGACATGAAAACATCCTTTTGGTCACTTTTTTTTCTGAAGAGAAGTCCCAGTTGTAATTTTAATTGTTATCACCAGTGGATTGATTGGTCAAAGACACAGAGCATCTAAGTGAATCAGGAAATGGACAGTGAACCTTAAGAGAATTATTCTATAATACTAATATACATACATACAGTGAGGAGAAGGTATTTTGGTTTTTCCTTATATGAAAGCGAGTGCTTTTAGCAGTCTGAAAGCAGAAGGATGTCACAATTCATTAGGATAGTCATCACAAGTTGATAATTAGTGGAATAATGTATAAAAAAGAAGACTGGGTGATTCGTTGACAGTATGTTGAAGCACATTGTACTTTTTTTGGCAGACCATTATTGAACATGTTTGCTTATCAACATTACCTACTGATTATGAGCCAGCTTTCAACTTCTTCCACCACAGATGGTGTGTGTGTGAGTATGCGTGTGCATGTCGGATATAGGAGGGGAAGGTAAAAAAGCACAATTAACAAAGAAGGATCTCAAATAACAGGCAATATCAGCTTTATAATTCTGGTTTCTGTTAAGCAAAGAACATCAATCTGATATTGTTTCTAATACATACATATTGATAAGTTTCCCAATTTGATTGCATGAGTAACTTGTATTGGAAGAGGAACAGACAGGAATGGACAGATAATTATTAATCTCTTAACTGACTACCGACTGTACTATATATAACTTGATAACCAAGTAAAAAGGGGGTTATCAGAATGCTGTTGCATAAGTTAAATATGCAGCTATATATGGTATAGTGGTGGTTGGGGAAAAAAATCTAATTAAAATACAACTATGTATCATTTTATATTTTTATATGCATTCTCTTACACATACTGTGCATTACTGGGTAAAAGTATCCAAAAGTTGTACTTATAAAACCAAAATTAAATATTTCTGAAAATCTGAAAATGTTCGAATGTCAGTAAAACAAACAAAAAGTAGAACAATTAATAATAGAATAGAAATACATAGAAACATAGACAAAATAAATAAATGATTAGGGCTGTTAGTGTGAAGGTGTCTAGTGAATTCTCCAAGCTGCTTAGAAAAACATACCCGTTAATTTCCTTATAAAAATGCACTGAAATCTCCACTGATACATATTTAAAACATCATCAAAATATTAAATTTAATTGGTTTTGAAGGTGTATTTGCTTTGCAACACCGCCTCAGTCTTTTGCACAGTACTGTGTATGGCTTCCTGTCATTTTCTTCTTTTTTTTGTACTGTTTTAAAACGAAAATTGCAACAGATTTTGATTCCTTTAGGGAATTCTGTACTTATGCTGACTCAATCCCCTGAGCTTTTTGGAGGTGCTTATCTAACATATTTTACTCAAGCTAATAAAGCACAGAGACATGCAAGGGATGGACGTGGGTGTCAGTGGGAGGAGACTGTATTAAAAATATATATATAAATTTTATCGGCATCGCAGGACTATTTTAAATTGCTGTAATTCTTCACCCTCCACCAACCTCCACCCTGCTGCATCTCTATCTGTTTCTCTTTCTCTTTCTCAATGCCTTCTGCAGCATGTCTCATCAACAACCCTTGTCCATGTATATCAATTATTCACAGTATACAACATTCTTTGCCTTTTTAAAAATTAATTTTAAGATATACCCTTATTCATCCCACAGTAAGAAATTTTTTTTTACTCACTATGAAGAAAAAAAAAGTTTGTCTAGACAAAAACAAATAACGTTGGCTATTAGAAAAACACCTTAGCATGTGTGCAACAAGACTGCAATTCGGTGACAATATTGACTGTCTTTGGTCCACAACATTTCCAAAGTATAATTCAGCACATATGCTAAACACATTATGGTTATTTCTGTATGCCAATTGCTCAATGCTAAGCTCCAGGGAGAGCGCATTGTTGCAGTCTTTTACGAGGCTTTTACGAGTTTCTAACAAATGACTCTATTTAGATAATTAACTCCCTTCTACAATACCAGATAGTGGCCTTTCAAGCCCAAGGCAGGACATGGATAATATATTCTGCTTTTATAAACACTTCTTCGGGGGTAAATTTGCAAATTATAAAAACCTCAGAAATTATATTTCCCACTTGAGATTTTGTATTTTCTGTATTTGTATTTCTAAATACATATGATTGAGCCTACTATTCAAAGAACAATAAATGCTTTTGGATCACAACCAAGCACAAAGTATTTACATATATTAAAAACCTGTTTATATCACAATGAAACCTGATTGCAAGGTAAAAGTAAGACTAATTCAAAAGAGGGCAAAGTGGTTCAATTTCAGAACCTTCTTAAAACATCCCTAAATGAAACCCAGTCTTTTCATAACAACTTAGATATGAAACGTTGTTCGAAACACAGAGATGGACAAAGTACATTTTACATTTATGGCATTTGGCAGATGTTCTTATCCAGAGTAACTTACATGTATCTCAATCATACAGTGCAACTAAGCAGCTGTGGAGTTAAGGGCTAAGCCTTGCCCAGGAGCCCTGCTCAGGGGCCCAGGAGTGGCAGCTTGGTGTGGCTGGTATTTAAAATCACAACCTTTACATTGTAACCACTAAGCTACTACTTCTCCAGTACAAAAGTACATAATTCCTTTATATGAGTAAAATAATGAAACCCTAGCTTGACTATTGCTGAAGTAAAATAACTCCTTTTACACATTGGCTTGAGTAAAAGATCAAAAAGTGATTGCTTTTGAAAAGTTTAAAAAGTAAAATTACTAACCTATGTTGTAATAATTGGTGCTGTTCAGTGTTACATTCTCCTACACATAAGACCTATTTAAGGAGATGGTCTTTTATTGTTAAACTTACATTTATGGCATTTGTCAGAGGATCTTAGCCAATGCAACTTATAATGATCGTACTTAGCAGTTAAATGTTAAAGGGCCTTTTTCAAAGGCCAAGCCATGGCAATGTTTGTATTTGAACTCATGACCATTAGATTAAAAGTCTGATGTTTAACCATTGAGCTACCACACACTGGTACATAATCTCTCAAACTTGTGGGTTTTCATTTGAGGGTCTCGCAACAGCTTCTCATTTAACACAATTTATGCATTCAACTTAAAATAGTGAGGACTGAATGATTTTCTAAAATGCATTGAATGTATTGAAGTCAAGGTTCCCCCTAATGAAACAAAAGAACTGATAAAAAAAAGAGGTACAAATATAAATTTACATTGTCACTGTTTACCACTGGCATTACTAAAGGAGAACATGTTTATGTGGCTTACAGAATATAGAACATGTCAGTTTAGACACAGGCATGGACACCAATCCATATCCAGTATAAAGTGGAAATTTATTTATTTTATTTTTTTTCTGTAGCTTTATAAGATCGGTCAATCATTGAAATCAATGTCTGGGATAGACGATTGGCAAAGTAGGGCTAAATCCTTATTATGGTGATTTAAAGTCCATTGTGAGTCCTGAATCAAGTCTCTTCTTTAATGTACTGTACAGAGAGCTTTATTGTGTAGATCTTCTGTACATAGGGGTTTCAGAATGTTTCCATGCATGTATGATTGTTTTTTTTTTTTTTTTTTATTTAATTTAATTTTTGTACATACAAAAGCACAAAAAAAAACACATCGATTTTGATAAACCTATATTACAAATTTATTCTCCCATATTCTGTCAACTTCATGTGAAACCTGAGACTCAAGCTGCTTGGATTGTGATGGGATTGTACAGATTAAGACTCTTTGGGACCAAAGAAAGGAAATGAAACATCATAGACATTGAGAAAAATAAACAACAACTATACGTCAACACTGGATTTATTCATTCTTCATTTTAAATGATTTAAATTGACAAAAGAGCAGCATTCATGGGAGTTTATACCCACAGACTCAAAACTCTTCAAAGAAAAAAAAATATTTCTGTTCTATGCCTTTGTCTCCATGCTGCTGAGGCTGCAAGAGCTCCTCTGTTATTTATATTTGTTTCACTCTCTCTTTCTCTTTCTCTTCATCCCTGCCTCTCAGTAGGATTATGTCTTCATTGATTGTTTTTCTTTGTGGATTCACAGCCAACTCTCTTGTCCCCGATCATCTGTCAGTTAAGATTGTCAAACTCTGTGGTACGAAATAGTTTTATGATGTAATAACGGAGCAAAAGAGTTCTAAGTAAAAGAAATTGGGAATTTCCGTGTGTGTGTGTGTGTGTGTGTGTTTGTGTGTGTGTGTGTGTGTGTGTGTGTGTGTGTGTGTGTTTGGGTGAGAGAGTGACTGGATGAGAGACAAATATACGTGTAAAGGTAAGTTGTTGTTTCCTGTGAATGAGATTGGCTCTATATGATGTTTGAAGAATTTAATTAAATGGCAACTCAATAAATGGATTCTACTGATGGTGAAGACGGGAGTATATGGTGTATATTTCTATGAGAAACTGTTGAGAGATTTTAGATCATTCTCTGTTTGCTTGTAAGAAAACCTAATCAATAAAAGACATACTTTTATAATGAAGCAGCAAGAGGTTACTCGTTGCAATATGTTGGTACATTAGTCCAGAGGCAACTGGTTTGGTAGTGGAAATCATAATGATCTATGATATTTCAACTGTGTTTTGGTCCTTTGTCCTGCATTCTGAAACTTGAGATAATGTTCACATTTTGATTGAAAATAAACAGATTGTTTGTAATGTTTCTATAATAATATTTCTGCTATAGACAAATATCAAAAGACAAAATCAATTGTCCCCAGGGGACAGCTTTTGAGTCAGCTTTCACTCAAACTAACTACGCATGAGAAAAGTTTTTCCAACAACATACATTATATGGACATAAGGTTTGTAAGTGATTTCCCTCCACTCTTCTGGGAAGATGTTCCACTATATCTTTGAGGTTGCTTGTGAATATATGTGCTCATACAGCCTTAAGTACTTCAGTAAATTTAGGTATTGTTGAAAGGTGAGGAGGCCTGGGGTTTAGTCAGTGTTACACTATTCAAAAGGTGTTAGGTAGGGTCAAGAGGTATTGTAATGCTGGAACAGGTTAAGGTCCCCTAGTTCATTAACTGTAAAGTGACAATTTAATGCTAATGCGTCTGAAGACATCTTATACAAATAAATAAATATATATGTCCTGGAGATCTTCAAAACACTTCAAATGCTATTCTTGCACATCCTTGGGTAAATGACAGTGGTTATTGCATTCTTTTATGGAGTAATGTTTCTCTTTGGTGCATTGTTTCATACAAAGATATATCAATCTAAATAATAAAATAACTGGCCTTTCTGTTTTTTATTGTTGTTGTTGTTGTTGTTGTTGTTGTTGTTGTTGTTGTTAATTTATACATAATAGACATAAAAATTGTGTTGGAAAATATGCACCTCATTTACCCACATATGTTTACATCTGATCACCATGGTTAGCATCATAGATTATCTTCTATGCTAACTAGTGCTTTTCTAATGAAATGATTTATAATAAATATAGGCTGGATAAATAGTGGTCCCTGGTGGTCTAGTGGTTAAGATGCAGCGCTCCCACCGCTGCGACCCGGGTTCGATTCCCGGTCAGGGAACCATCCCCAGCCACTCTCAGTGCCGGTCCCAAGCCCGAATAAATTGGGGAGGGTTGCGTTAGGAAGGGCATCCAGCGTAAAACATGTGCCAAATCAAAAAAACGTGCGGAGGATATGCTGTGGCGCCCCCTAACGGGAGAAGCCAAAAGAAAGTTTGTTTTGTTTATAGCCTGGATAAATAGTCTATGCCAATATTATGATGGGAGGTGCCCTGGTTAGAATTTAAAATAAAACGTCTGGGTTTTTTTTTTGTATACACAAAGGAGAAAGTTTTTACCCACAAGACATTACACACAAACTGTGCTGATCTGTTTAATCATAGACTCAGCAACGCATAATGGAAGAGAGAGCAACCCATTTAAACCGCCATTTTGTGTGTGTGTGTGTGTGTGTGTGTGTGAGAGAGAGAGAGAGAGAGAGAGAGAGAGTGTCCATGTTATTTAACAGATGTTTTACTGTTCTCTGCGCCTTTATCAACTGAATCCAGCACTATAAAGGTCTTAATGTATTTAAAATAATGGATGGTGCAATATCTGGTGTTAAACCAAGACTAAGTTCAGAAAGATCTCTTTCTCTTTACTTTTCCTCATTTCATTGCCCCTGTAACAACAACTAGCAAATAAAAAAAGAAGAGATGTCTGACTTTATCAGACATTCCAAAATTGTTTGCTATGGATTATAATGCTGGAGTAAGCTCAAATGCATCTTCACTTAATATTGTACTTGATATAATCCCAAAAGATCTTCTTGTTTTCCATAATCAGAATATCAGCTCAGTTTATGAAGCTGAATGGATGACAGTCCTGCCTCCAAAACCAGCAGGATCCCTAATGTTTTTATCCTGTCTGCAGAGAAAGAATTGAGGTTCCTTTAAAAAGGAAAAGCAGTTTCCAAATGATTCAGCAGGTCTTTGAGGGTTTTAAATCTAATTTGGGCCATAGTTTTATAAGAGAGATGATAAATGAGCACCAAAGAATTCGATATGTTCTAGTGGTGGATCATGGAGAGGTCAGTTTATTTGTTCCTCTCAGTAGTGCTTACATCGTTCGTTATTAAAAGTAATAAGACATTTGCTCACTGCATTTTTTGGGAGGGGAAAACATTCGTATTGCAAATACATTTCTATAAATCAAGAATGTTTCTTTCTTTTAAAAGCATACATGAGATTTGTACATTGGCAAAACTGTTATTTATGCTTGCTGAAGACAGCTGCATTAAAGGGCTGAACAGAGCCTCATCAGAGAAAAAGGAACATTTTAATGAGTTTTAGAGTTTTAGACTTTAGGCAGTCATTAACCCAGCCATTATGGATGCACAAGCCAGTGCACTCTTAGTGCCGGTCCCAAGCCCGGGTAAATGGGGAGGGTTGCGTTAGGAAGGGCATCCAGCGTAAAGCATGTGCCAAATCAAATATGCGGATCACAAATAAGAATTTCATACCGGATCGGTCGAGGCCCGGGTTAACAACGACCGCCACAGGTATCGTTAGCTGACAGGGTACCGGTGGAAATTGGGCTACTGTTGGCCGAAGGAGGAGAAGGAGAGGAGGAAGACGTCTACAGAGACGGCAGGGAAAGAAGAAGAGTAGGAGAGTGGAGGTTCGGGTTGGTACTTTAAATGTTGGTACTATGACGGGTAAAGGGAGAGAGATAGCTGATATGATGGAAAGGAGAAAGGTAGATATGCTGTGTGTTCAGGAGACCAAGTGGAAAGGGAGTAAGGCCAGGAACATTGGAGGTGGGTTTAAACTGTTTTATCATGGTGTGGATGGAAAGAGAAATGGTGTAGGGGTGATTCTGAAGGAAGAGTACAGTAAGAGTGTAGTGGAGGTGAAGAGAGTTTCTGATAGGGTGATGAACATGAAGGTGGAAGTTGAAGGGATGATGATAAATGTCATCAGTGCCTATGCTCCACAAGTTGGCTGTGAGATGGAGGAGAAGGAAAAATTCTGGAGTGAGTTAGATGAAGTGGTAGATGGTGTACCTAGGAAAGAACGGTTGGTGATTGGGGCAGACTTTAATGGGCATGTAGGTGAAGGGAACAGAGGTGTTGAGGAGGTGATGGGTAGGTATGGTTTTAAGGAGAGGAATGTGGAAGGGCAGATGGTGGTAGATTTTGCTAAAAGGATGGAAATGGCAGTGGTGAACACTTATTTTAAGAAGAAGGAGGATCATAGGGTGACGTATAAGAGTGGAGAAAGGTGCACGCAGGTGGACTATGTGCTATGCAGAAGATGCAACCTGAAGGAGATTGGAGACTGTAAGGTGTTGGCGGGGGACAGTGTAGCTAGACAGCATCGGATGGTGGTCTGTAGGATGGTTTTGGAGGCGAAGAAGAAGAGGAGGAATGTAAGGATTGAAAGAACAATAAGATGGTGGAAACTGAAGGAGGAAGAGTGTAGTGTGAGGTTCAGGGAAGAGGTCAGACAGAGGCTCGGTGGTGTTGAAGAGGTGTTGGATGATTGGGCAAATACTGCAGGAGTGATAAGGGAGGCAGCTAGAAAAGTACTTGGTGTGACATCTGGAAATAGAAGGCAAGACAAGGAGACGTGGTGGTGGAATGAGGAAGTGCAGGAGAGCATTAGGAGAAAGAGGTTGGCAAAACAGAAGTGGGATAGACAGAGGGATGAGAAAAGTAGGCAGGAGTACAAGGAGATGCGGCAGCAGGTAAAGAGGGATGTGGCGAAAGCCAAGGAAAAGGCATATGAGGAGCTGTATGAGAGGTTGGACACTAAGGAAGGAGAAAAGGATTTATACCGATTGGCCAGGCAGAGGGACCGAGCTGGGAAGGATGTACTGCAAGTTAGAGCAGTAAAGGATGGAGAAGGAAATGTGTTGACTAGTGAGGAGAGTGTGTTGAGAAGGTGGAGGGAGTATTTTGAGCAGCTGATGAATGAGGAAAATCAGAGAGAGAGAAGGTTGGACGATGTGGAGTTGGTGAAGCAGGATGTAGATAGGATTAGTAAGGAGGAAGTGAGAGCAGCAATTAAGAGGATGAAGAGTGGAAAGTCGGTTGGACCAGATGACATACCGGTAGAAGCGTGGAGATGTTTAGGAGAGATGGCAGTGGAGTTTTTGACCAGATTGTTTAACAGGATTTTGGAAGGTGAGAAGATGCCTGAGGAATGGAGAAGAAGTGTGCTGGTACCAATCTTTAAGCATAAAGGAGATGTGCAGTCTTGCAGTAACTACAGGGGAATTAAGTTGATTAGTCACACCATGAAGTTATGGGAAAGAGTAGTGGAAGCCAGGCTGAGAGAAGAGGTGACCATCTGTGAGCAACAGTATGGTTTCATGCCGAGAAAGAGCACCACAGGTACCTTATTTGCTTTGAGGATGTTGATGGAGAAGTATAGAGAAGGACAGAAGGAATTGCATTGTGTATTTGTGGATTTAGAGAAAGCGTATGACAGAGTGCCAAGAGAGGAGTTGTGGTATTGTATGAGGAAGTCTGGTGTGTCAGAGAAGTATGTGAGGGTGGTGCAGGACATGTATGAGGACAGTGTGATGGCAGTGAAGTGTGCAGTAGGTATGACAGACTGGTTCAGGGTGAAAGTTGGACTGCATCAGGGATCGGCCCTGAGCCCTTTCCTGTTTGCAGTGGTGATGGACAGGTTGACGGACGAGGTCGGACAGGAGTCTCCCTGGACTATGATGTTTGCGGATGATATTGTGATTTGTGGTGAGAGTATGGAGCAGGTTGAGAAGAGCCTGGAGAGGTGGAAATATGCGCCGGAGCGAAGGGGAATTGAAACTCAGTAGGAGTAAGACAGAATACATGTGTGTGAATGAGAGGGAGGGCAGTGGAGTGATGCGGTTGCAGGGAGAAGAGCTGGAGAAGGTGGAGGAGTTCAGGTACCTGGGGTCAACAGTGCAAAGTAATGGAGATTGTGTTAGAGAAGTAAAGAAAAGAGTGCAGGCAGGGTGGAGTGGGTGGAGAAGAGTGACAGGAGTGATTTGTGATAGTAGGGTATCTGCAAGAATGAAAGGGAAAGTTTATAGGACTGTGGTGAGACCTGCGATGTTGTGTGGTTTAGAGACAGTGGCATTGAGTAAAAGACAGAAGGTGGAGCTGGAGGTAGCAGAACTGAAGATGTTAAGGTTTTCGTTGGGAGTGACAAGGATAGACAAGATTAGAAATGAGTTTATTAGAGGGACAGCGCATGTAGGATGTTTTGGTGACAAGGTTAGGGAGGCGAGATTGAGATAGTTTGGACATGTGCAAAGGAGGGACTTGAATTATATTGGTAGAAGAATGCTGAGGATGGAGCCACCAGGTAGGAGGAAAAGAGGAAGGCCAAGGAGGAGATTCATGGATGTGGTGAGGGAAGACATGCAGGTAGTTGGTGTGAAAGAGGCAGATGTAGAGGACAGGGTGGTGTGGAGACGGATGATCCGCTGTGGCGACCCCTAATGGGAGCAGCCGAAAGAAGAAGAAGAAGACTTTAGGCAGTCATTAACTGGAAATAAGTATTTTAAATGATAATGGTAGATAATCTTAGATTATGTATATAATATATATATATATATATATATATATATATATATATATATATATATATATATATATATATATATATATATACTGTATATATACTGTATATATATAAATATTATATATATATATATATATATATATATATATATATATATATATATATATATATATATATATATATACTGTATATATACTGTATATATATATATACAGTACAGACCAAAAGTTTGGACACACCTTCTCATTTAAAGAGTTTTCTTTATTTTCATGATTATGAAAATTGTATATTCACACTGAAGGCATCAAAACTATGAATTAACACATGTGGAATTGTATATGGAATTATATACATAACAAAAAAGTGTGAAACAACTGAAAAATGTCATATTCTAGGTTCTTCAAAGTAGCCACCTTTTGCTTTGATTACTGCTTTGCACACTCTTGGCATTCTCTTGATGAGCTTCAAGAGGTAGTCACCTGAAATGGTCTTCCAACAGTCTTGAAGGAGTTCCCCGAGAGATGCTTGGCACTTGTTGGCCCTTTTGCCTTCACTCTGCGGTCCAGCTCACCCCTAAACCATCTCGATTGGGTTTAGGTCCGGTGACTGTGAAGGCCAGGTCATCTGGCGCAGCACCCCATCACTCTCCTTCTTGGTCAAATAGCCCTTGATGCCTTCAGTGTGACTCGACAATTTTCATAGTCATGACAATAAAGAAAACTCTTTGAATGAGAAGGTGTGTCCAAACTTTTGGTCTGTACTGTATATATATATATATATATATATATTATCCGAATGGCTGCATCATGACTCTTGTTTCATTTCAACTGTAATCATTATGGTTTTTCGTCTCTTTGCATTCCGCTTTAAGTCCTGTAATTTTCTATTAGTTTTCAATATCATAAGTGACAAAATCCTTGCCAACAAAATACTTGACATTTTCTAAAAGATATTTTAAAAATGAAATTTTAATTAATAATTGGTTGGTGGTGAAAATGCAACCTAGGCCCATGGCATAGGAAAAGCACTCACATGATCAAGGATTCAAGATGTAGTTTAACCTCACACCCTAAATTATCAATTAATTTGTAAAAAATATTAATTAATTGTCAATGTGCAAATATTTATGGCCATGTCATAAATAATAAGATAATAAACAGAAATAAATAGAAGCCAGAGATTTTGCACACAAAAACCCTTTATATTCAGCTATGCAAGCAAAGAAATTTCTAATTTGTTTGTTTATTTCTTTATACGGTGACTCATGCATGAATTTCCTGACAATAAGCTGGCATTTACCTTTAATATGATAGAGATTTCAGCAAAGGGCCATTCTGCTTTCGACAGCTCATCTGTTTTCCGTTGAGTAAAACATTGACATTTTGTGTTTTCCTGAATCGATTCTTGCATTTTGCTTTCATGGGCTGCTTTGGAAATCTTGCCACAAAGGAAAGAATGCCAAAAACTGTCTCAGCCATATTATGTAAAGCTGGCAGGCTGTTCAGAGGATCAGAGCGTTTCTGTCAGAAACAAATAACACATGCATTTCCTCCCATGTAGTTATTATCATAATGGGTCCATGTACAGTGCCCTCCACAATTATTGGCACCCCTGTTTAAGATGTGGTCGTGGACTTCTAAAAATTCTCCTTTTTTTTAAAACAACATAGAACCCAAATGCAAAAAAAGAGAAAAATCCAACCTTTCATTTAAGTATATAACTTTGGTGGTAAAAAAAATCATACATTTAGAAAAAAAAAAACCTTGAAATCATGTGTCCCACAATTATTGGCACCCCTAACAATTCCTCTGAAAAATTTAACTGTTTTTTTTTTTTTTTATATATATTTTTCTGTAGTTGCTAAGGTTGGTCAGGGTATCTAGGGACTTTTAATTAGTAATTCATGATTTCCTGTTTCCCTGGGGTATAAATATGACGTGACACAGAGGCTTAATTCTCTTACCCATTTGTCAACATGGCAAAGACAAGAGAACACACCATTCAAGTAAGGCAGATGTGTGTCGACCTTCATAAGTCAGGCAATGGCTACAAGAAAATAGCCACTCGCCTTAACTTGCCGGTATCTACAGTCAGAGGAATCATTAAGAAGTTTAAAACAACTGGAACAGTGACAAACAAGGCTGGAAGAGGTCCCAAGTTTATCTTGCCACAACGCACAGTGAGGAGGATGGTAAGAGAAGTAAAAAAATTCCCAAGCTCACCGTCACAGAATTGCATCAAAGAGTGGCATCTTGGGGTCACAGAGTCTTCAAAACAACCATCAGACGCTCTCTACATGCCAACAAGCTGTTTGGGAGGCATGCAAGGAAAAAGCCTTTTCTCACTAACACTCACAAACGTAAACGTCTGGAGTTTGCTAAGCGGTACTGGGACTTCAACTGGGATCGTGTGCTTTGGTCAGATGAGACTAAGATTGAGCTTTTTGGCAACAAACATTCTAAGTGGGTCTGGCGTAAAACAAAAGATGAGTATGCCGAAAAGCACCTCATGCCCACCGTGAAGTATGGTGGAGGATCTGTGATGCTGTGGGCCTGTTTCTCTTCCAAAGGCCCTGGGAACCTTGTTAGGGTGCATGGCATTATGAACGCTTTGAAGTACCAGGATATTTTAAATAAAAACCTGATGGCCTCTGCCAGAAAGCTGAAGATGGGTCGTCATTGGGTCTTTCAGCAGGATAATGATGTGGCAAAATCTACACAAAAGTGGTTCAGCAGTCACAAACTCAAGGTCCTCCCATGGCCATCTCAGTCCCCAGACCTCAACCCAATCGAAAACCTGTGGGGCGAGCTAAAGAGAAGAGTGCATAAGAGAGGACCCAGGACACTGGATGATCTAGAAAGATTGTGCAAAGAAGAATGGTCAAAAATCCCTCTCTCTGTGTTCTCCAATCTTGTGAAATGTTATAGGAGGAGATTAAGTGCTGTCTTGTTGGCAAAAGGAGGTTGTACAAAGTATTAACATCAGGGGTGCCAATAATTGTGGCACACATGATTTCAAGTTTTTTTTTTTTTTCTAAATGTGTGTTTTTTTCTAAATTTTTTTACCACCAAAGTAATGTACTTAAATAAAAGGTTGCATTTGGGTTCTATGTTGTTTAAAAAAAAAAGGAAAATTTTTTGAAGTCCATGACCACATCTTAAACAGGGGTGCCAATAATTGTGGAGGGCACTGTACATGTGAAAACCCTTGGCAATAATATAACCTGTCAGTGTAATTGCTACTAGTAGGTATTAGAGGAAAGTAATTATACAGTTGTTGATTTTTTTTTTTCCTTATGATGTTATATGATATACGTTTGTTTTTTATTTTTGCTTATGTTTTAATTTTTGTCTTGTAAGCTGTTTCTGTAATTTTTTTGCCAACAAAATGCACTTGATACACATAAAAGAGGTGGACAAAATAATGGGCATCAACTACACTGATAGGAATAATAAGCCAGCTATAAAATAGACAAGAGAGTAAACACCATGCAATATTTTCCCAACTACATCAGAGAAAATGCTCAGGATGAATAGGAATACTGTATGTTATGACTTAGCAAGGACACGTTCATTTTGTGTTTGTGTTATATAAAGTGATTACTAGCGTTTCCACTTTATATAACACAAACACAAAATTATGTAAGTACTGACCATAATTCCAAACAGTGGTATTGTGCAGAATGACCTTAGTCTAAGAACCTGATATCGCGGGTGCCTTCTGTTTATACATAACATCCTGAGAAATATTTTTTTTGTCTAGATATAGTAATGATATGATTTAAAAAAAGGAACAACTCAGGCCATGGCCCTCCTGATCCCAGAAGCAACACATTTTAGCTTTGAGTGCTGCGTAAAACTTAGTGCTAATATAAATCAACAATCATTTATCCTTAAAGGATCAACAAACAGGGACAATCCAAAAACAGAGGGCATAAATACATGTAAATGAGTATGACAAAGAATACTGCAAATGATCAGACCTTACAAAGGTTGCATGGTGGGCAAGATTACAGTATAACATGCTAGGCAGATAAATAGGTATAATAATTTAAGACTAGTTGTTTTTTTGTTGTCTAGCCTGTTTACATGCACATTAGATCAGTTCCTTGTTTAATTACCTTGTTTCTATATTAATCCGCTGCCTTAATGCACAAGGCCGAAAACAGCAACTATACAACAGATAGCATCACAATAATTGTAGGAGGTACTCTGTGGATTTCACTTGGATTATTATGGTTAATTTTGTGTTAAGGCTCTTAATTATAAACAGTGGTAAACAGTAACAAAGCAAATGTAATCCTTTACTGTGCTTAAGTAGCTTTTTAGAGTATCTGTACTTTATTGAAGTATTTCCATTTGTGGAGACTTTTATTTAAACTTTACTACATTTCAAAGTCAAATATCTTACTTGACTGAACTACGTTTTGCGGAATCAGTCGTTCCATTTTCATTTATAAGTGGATAAAAACTATTTAGTCACACTGCAAGCCACAAATCAGGGTAAAGCACATGCACTGTTTTAAACTTTTTTTGATTGCCGCTTTTGGTATCTACTTACGGTTTGATAAACATACATTTTAACAGCAAGCAGAACATTTGAGAGTAAAATATGTTGAAAGAAACTCCTGAATTTAACTTGCCATTACACTTGTGGCCTTATTTGTGCATTTTTTTAAGGTGAGCTTTTGGGTTCATGAAATCAAACATCTCTAGGTTCCTTCATGTGAGGAAAAACGACATCTCAATGCCGGACTGCTAACTGCTCTGATCGAACTAATATCAACTAATCGCAGATAAAGTTGAGGATGACACATTTCACAGACAAGTGATACACCGTTTAAAGCCGCACTTTCCATTTGGACTGATTATACACGTGATTCAGAGCGTGGACAACTCGTAGGCGTTCCCAAAGCGTTCCTGACACAGCTTGAGTTCCTTTAGAGGAACCTATATCAAGAAAGCCAGCCAAAGGATTAGAGGGACCTTGTGAATTGCATACTAAAGGAAACTTTCTGCCATGGAAAATTAGAAAAAAAGTTAATTTCTATAGCGCTTTTCACAACAGACATAGCGCTTTTCACAAAGACATTAGTCTTAAAGCAGCTTTACAGAAATCAACAGTCAAGGTAAATGGTGTGCATTTATTCCTAAAGAGCAAGCCATGGTGACTGTGTCAAGGAAAAACTCCCTTAGATGTCATGAGAAAGAAACCTTGAGAGGAACCAGACTCAAAAAAGGGAACCCATCCTCATTTGGGTGACATCAAGAGTGTGATTATAGTCTTTAAACAATACAGAACACTGGAGAGTGAGAACTAACATGAGCGCTGGAATGTAAGATTATAAGTAATGTTCTTTCTACAGTCTTATACAGTCATTGTGGTTATAAAACTAGGAGCTACTGAGCAACTCATAAAATAGCTCAACATTTGCGGTCATCACAGATTCAACACCAGCTTCTCCATGCCAGAGCCGTTAAACACTCAAAGAGGTCCAATGTGAAAACTCCACACATGACGTGGGATCCAATTGGCACTGGTACGTCTCTAGATGGTACAGGAAGTTTGCAAATTCGACATCTACTTCTTTAAAGGTCCATAATCTTCATGAGGTGGGATGTGACTGGGGCTGGAGCAACCTCAGGATGCCTCGGGATGGGTAGAGAAAGAGAAGCAGCGGAGAGAAATTAGCTTAGCTGCTGTTCATGATCTTAACAGCACAAGTTGATAATGTGCATGTAATCAGATGTTTTGGAGCAGAAGTTTATTATATGTGACGTATGTTATGTGTAGGCCTTTTTAAAAAGAGAAGTTTTTAATCTGCACCTAAACTGGGTGAGTGTGTCTGAGCTCCGAACACTGTCAGGAAGACTATTCCAAAGTTTAGGAGATAAATGTAAAAACGCTCTACCACCTTCCGTGGACTTTGCTATTCTAGGAACTATTAGAAGTCTGGAGTTTTAAGATTTCAAGGTGTGTGACGGATTGTAGCATGTTAGAAGACTGGATAGATACATGGGAGCTAAACCATTTAGTGTTTTGTAAGTAAGAAGCAGTATTTTTTCGTCGATTAGAAACTTAACGATAAGATTGGGATTATATGATCATATTTCCTCGACCACGTAAGAACTCTGGCTGCCGCATTCTGGACTAACTGAAGCTTGTTTATTAATGATGCAGGACATCTACCTAGTAATGCATTACAATGGTCTATTCTGGAGGTCATGAACGCATGAACGAGCTTCTCTGCATCAGATATAGATAACATGTTTCTTATCTTAGCAATATTTCTAAGGTGGAAGAAGGCTGTTTTTGTAACTTGGTTGATATGATTTTTAAAAGACAAGTTGTTGTCTAAGATAACTCCCAGGTCGTTTACCGTTGAACTAGTAGTTACAGAACATCTGTCTACATGCAAGTTGAAATGCTGGAGCTTCTGTGTACCAGTTTTTGGGCCGATGAGCAAAATCTCTGTCTTATCAGAATTTAATAGTAGAAAGTTATGGGTCATTCAGTTTTTTAAGTCATTAATACACTTAGATATCCAAGCCAATTGAGCTGTATCGCCTGGTTTAGATGAGATATATAGCTGGGTATCATCATCGTAACAGTGGAAGCTAATTCCATGCCTTCTAATAATATTTCCTAAGGTAAGCATTGATATTGTGAAAAGCAGGGGTCCTAGAACTGAACCTTGTGGCACGCCATAATTTACTAGCATTAACCTGCATAGCTCTCCATTTAAGTCTACAAAATGGTAACGATCAGACAGGTAGGATTTAAAACAGCTTAATGCCTGTCCCTGAATGCCGATGTAATTTTGTAAGCGATCTAGGAGGAGATCATGATCTATAGTGTTGAATGCACTGGCCTGAAATAAATATCTTCCCTTTGGGGATTACTTGAGATTATCTATAAGGTAGTTAACTGGCATTAGAAAAAAGGTGGGCTAAACTATAAGGTCCAGCACTTATAACCAGTACCCCACTCCTACAGTACATTGATGCAGAAGGGAAGAAAATGATCTGATCTCTCAGCAAATTTTCAAGTAATGAAAGCAGCAACAGATGTAGATGCAGATTTTCCAATCCAAATAGAAAAACAAGGTTAATATCCAAAAACAAGCAGAAGCCAGGTGATTAGCAAACTGACTAAACTAGAGCAGGCTTGAATCAAAACCAAGAACCAAAAACAGCAAGGGAAACACATGGTACTGAATGAGAGTAAACATGCTGCTGAGCATATATTTCTCAATGTGAACCAAACAAACAACATGACCAAATGAGCAAAGGGGAAAAAAAACATTCTACATCACTCTTCAGTAGAAATGCAAAAAGCTCACAAACATCACAGTATTTTATTCTCTAGAAACCTGGAACTCTGTTCTTAAACTAGAGTGTTGTGTTTTAACTCATAACTCTGACTGATCCCTATTTATCTGCAAGATAAAGACACAAGAACTTTGTACTTTTTGTGAGATATCCTCTGAAGAATTTTGTACAGTGAGCCATAAGCTCTTGTCCACAATTATTGGGCAAACTAATTCAACTGTAGCTGCCACAGCCAGATTTTCAATATAGTCTTTACGCAACCTTATGAATCTTGGCTCTTCTCCACTGATGCAATGACTGACAACACTAATATGATGCACAAATCAGGATCAACTGAACAAACATCACCAAATGTTGTCTGATGATACTTTTAAAATCCTATCATCTTTGAAACCACTAACTATGTAAATCAATTAAGTGATGTTTTTAAATGTATGTATTTTGATTATACACTTACATTTAACAATTAAAAAAACAGCATGACTCGTATGGATTTCAGTGCTGCTTTGCATAAAAGCTCAACTTCACCTACAACAGTCTTTGAGATTATTTTTCCCTCATGCCAAGTATGAATTGCCAGAAATTATTCCGATTCCACTAAATTTTACGTGCTAGCTCGCTGCACTGCAGCGCCACAGAGCACTTTCATTCATTTTGATTCATGCCTGTCTTGTCATTTATAATTTTTCTCACATGTCCTTTTGTGCTCAGCTATTTTTTATTTACCCTGTATTTAATTTGTGCATAAATACCTATGTATTTCCATTGTCAGATCCCAAAGTAGCCATTGTTCATTGTTTGGCACTTGTTCATATGAAAAAAGCATTGTTTGCCAATCGCCCCACCTTTGTCTTTTTCGTGTTTAGGTTTATGCCTCTCGATTTGGACATGTCTGCCTGTGTATTTAACAAAAAGTTTCATTAACAAAATTGCTGTGTGATTTGACCTGTAGTATCATCACTTGAGCCATTTGTTCTTATTTTTTATAGATAACATAATTCACAGCATATTCAGTTTAGCATTTGAGAGCAGTTTCCGATTCCAAACAGTAGTGACAGTAATAATGAAACCCCAAAAAACCTAGTTGTGAGAAATTAGGTCAGGATATTTCAGTTCTTATTCCGGTGTCTGCATTAAAGAGTAAAGCTTGAAAAATTCCACTTTATTCGCGGTTTTTTAATGTCACACCTGCTTCTATGACACCCCAACTATTTCCATACAGCACATCCACTTATGACCACAAGAATAGCAATATTATGGAAACTTAAAAACCACTGCCTTGCACCCAAGCAAAAACCAGCAAATGAAAAATATACAGCCCATGTGTGAACGAGTGACAGAATGACAGTGACTCGTCGAGGGGATTGTTTGATTCCCGAGGTGTATGTCAGAGTAAGGAAGAAGTCGCGTGTTTGTGTGGGTTTTTTTCTGTCAAGGTGTTTCTGTCAGGTTTTCCTACTATAAACTACCATAAGGTTGTTTGCAATCCAGTTTTTCATACTGTCATTCAGGAGAGACAAAGCGATATGTATATTATGGGTGGCTGTAAGTTCTCTTCCACAGATCTTCCAAAAAAACTGCCACTGTTATCCTTTACTGCAACAATGTTCTGTTTGCGGTCTCTGTTGCATTTCGGTTTGGATTCTTGTGAAATAGCTATGTATACGATATACTGTTTTTCAAACCAGCTTTTTAAGACACTGTTACAGTATGTGCACTTTCTTCTGCTTGTTAACTCTGCTCTTTTTAGCATTGTTTCTTTCTCTTCCCTTTATAGTTGTCCTTCTATAGGTGAAACCATCTGGCAATCAACATTACTTGTTGACATTGTCAATGGAAACACAAAGACCTTAGTGAAAGAAGGCAAAGATATAGGTTTCAAAGTTTCACATTGCTACTGCTAGTTTTTTCTATTGCTAACATATCAGTATAGCTAGCACCAACAGCTGGTTTGTTTATTGTTTATTAGTTGACTCAACAGAGTGGCTTATACTGAAATTAGCAACATATTGTTTAAAATGTATAGTAACAATCATCTCAATAACATTGATGAAGCTGCTTTGGATAAGGTGCCTACAGAAATGTATATAAACCTGAAGGTGACAAAAGCCTAAAATTGCTACATGTTCATCTGATAATCTTGTTTAATTAATATAGCTTGACTATAAATACCAAATAGGTGTCATTATAATTGCCAGTGTGATGTAATAAAAAGTGTTCAACTAGGGGTACATCTTAGCAAAATAAGGTCAGGTGGGACTTCAAACCTTTGGACATGCATCATGTGACTTCATCAATCACATAATTCTCTGAAAGTCTCGACTGAGGGTGGTCAATGTGATTTTTTTCTACATACAAGAAAAACATCTCAGAGCCTCTATATTAAATGCAAATGTTTTTGGTTATGCACTTATTGTGGTTAGTTGGTTATATCTTTTCTGATTTTAAGAGTCAGGATAATTTGTTTTCCTTGACTTGCTTTTTCTTGCAATCAAGCTGCTACAGCTCCAATTTACTGTTTTTCACATTCTCTGCTACCACGACTACTACAATCCATCTAGCCTGCCATCTTGATTTGTTACTGTTCTTGCATGCTTCCTAGACCTTTGCAAACATGCAAACTTAATCTTATCTCTTGTCTATCCAAGTGCTACTTAATTTTATTTTAATAAAGAATGCATACATTAGTAATACTAGAACTTTCAGGCACTGCAAGCATAGTGTTTTAATAAAATAGAATAGCCTTTATTTGTCACATATAAATTGGAGCACAATAAAATTATTTTCTTCACACATCACATCTTGTTCATGACCTGGGGTCAGAGCACAGGGTGAGCCATGATAGAGCACTACTGGAGCACAGCGGATTAAGGGCCTTGCTAAAGTGCCCAAAAGTAGTAGCTTGGCAATACAGGAGCTTGAACCCCCAACCTTCCGATCAGTAACCCAGCACCTTAACCAATGAGCTACCACTCCCCCTAGTGGGTTTGTGAAATACAAATTAAATACAGAATACCAGTGTGTGTCGGGTTCCTCAGTCATCTTTCTTTAAATGACCTGGACTTTCATGCAAAATATTTCAGGGGATCAGACCATCATACTAACCAAGTACTAAAATCATAGATGTATCTGTGTATAAGTAAAAAAAAGTTATTTGCTATTTTCAAATAATTTGTCAAAACAGATACAGTGGATTTGTAGACAATTATGTGCTTTAAGTTCATTAACATAGGACTGGATGCTTCAAGTTCATGCTTATCCTCCAATGTCTCATCCTTATTATGACCAGAAGTCCAGAAAATGTATTTAAGATGCTAAAATTAAGCTTTCTAAATCTTGGTTTCTTGCCATATGCCTAGTTTTAAAGAAGTTGATGTAGTAATTGAAGTGTTTGATTTATCACTAATTTACCCACGTTTGACTTTTAATAATAAAGAGACAAAGCCTATTGCTTTTCACAAGCGTAACTAATTTTACAATTCCATAATTTGTTGTACCTTTTCACAGTAGGGAGTAAAGCAAACAGCTGAATTGGAATGCACAGTGAATGAGTTGGCAGCACACCAAGTGCAAGAGCTGTTAGCAATAATGCAATGTTGTGAAGTACAAAACTCGCACATGAAAAAGCCTGAGCCTAGTAAAAACATTTTGCACTACCTTATACTAATATTTAGACCAGTTTAGGAAAATCCTGGATTACCACGACCGCCACAGGTATTGTTAGCCAACAGGGTACCGGTGGAAATTAGACTACGGTTGGCCGAAGGAGGAGAAGGTGAGGAGGAAGACATCTACAGGGACAGCAGGAAAGGGACAACTGTAGGAGAGTGGAGGTTCGGGTTGGTACTTTAAATGTTGGTACTATGACTGCATGTCTTTCTTAACCACATCCATAAAGCTCCTCTTTGGCCTTCCGCTTTTCCTTCTTCCTGCTGACTCCATCCTCAGCATTCTCCTACCGATGTTCCCCATGTCCCTCCTCTGCACATGTCCAAACCATCTCCATCGTGCCTCTCTCACTTTTTCCCAAAATGTCCCTCTAATAAGATAATTTCTAATCCTGTCTATCCTCGTCACTCCCAATGAAAATCTCAACATCTTCAACTCTGCTACCTCCAGCTCCACCTCCAGTCTTTTACTAAATGCCACTGTCTCTAAACCATACAACATCACAGGTCTTGAAACAGTCCTATAAACTTTCCCTTTCACTCTGCAGACACCCTTCTATCACAAATCATTCCTGACACTTTTCTCCACCCACTCCACCCTACCTGCACTCTTTTCTTTAGTTCTCTAAAACACTCTATTACTTTGCACTGTTGACCCCAGGTACCTCCACCACAATTCTCCACCTCTTCACCCTGAAACCGCACCACTCCACTGCCCACCCTCTCATTTATGCACATGTACTCTGTCTTACTCCTACTGACTTTTATTCCCCTTCTCTCCAGCACGTACCTCCACCTCTCCAGGCTCTTCTCAACCTCCTCCCTACTCTACCCACAAATCACAATATCATCTAGAAACATCAAAGTCCATGGACAACCTGTCCATCACCACTGCAAACAAGAAAAGGCTCAGAGCCAATCCTTGATGGAGTCCAACCTCCACCTCCAACCTCCTCCTCTTCATATGCCTTTTCCTTAGCTTTTGCCACATCCATCTTTACCTGCTTCCGCATCTACTTGTACTCCTGCTTACTTTTCTTATCTCTCTACCGATCCCAATTCTGTTTTGCCAACCTCTTTCTCTTTGTGCTTTCCTGCACTTCCTCATTCCACCACATCTCTTTGTCTTTCTACTTCCCAATTTCACACCACGTACCTTTCTTTCCTTATCCCTTACACTACAGTCTTCCTCCTTCATCTTCCACCAACTTATTCTTTTTTTTTCAGTCCTCACTTTCCTCCTGTTCTTCCTCACCTTCAAAGCCATAGAATGAAAATCATCAGTTAAATCTCCTAAATTATCCATAACAACCCGTTCTTCATAAATATCTGCAATGTTGACCAAACTGGGCATTGATCTTTACACTGCCCCTGAAGAAAAGTAGATTATCTAGCCACCATTAAGCATGTGGTCTGACCAAAAATAAGTTAATCAATTAATTAATTTAAAGGCACAAAGGCTAGTTTATGTGAGGAAGTCAGCAATTAGTGTTTACAATTGCATTTAAAAATTAAGCACAAAAAGTAACTATGCAGAAAATAAGCATCAAATGCAAGACCAAGATAAGATGTCCAATAGCAAGAGTAAGCTATAGAATTCATAATAGATTCATATCAGGATATATTGGCTTCCAATTGCTAAATCAGAAAATTACCTAATTAAAAGACAGAAACTGAAAAAAAGGTTATTCTAAAGCTGAGATGAACAAAGCAAAACAGAATTATTAAGAAATTACACTAAATAGCTGTTCTTATTAAGAAATTGGAATTAGCTAGTTATATAAGCTACTATCATTGTTATATTATTCCCACAGTTATAGTTACATACTGTAGCTAATTAAAATTAATTAATGACTCCATAGTGCTCCATTGTGCAACCTTAGCCTACCAATTTTCTAGCTCAATGCCAATTTATAAATTTTTTTTAACAAAAGCCTTAGGGCTCATTATTTCAGTGGAGGATTTCTTTTCTTTATCTGTTGCTGATAGGTAAAATGTTGGTTATTAACGTTTCCAGGTTACATATTTAACCCTGGTCCCTGAGGGAACGAGATGCTGTGTCAACAATGCTTTGTGAACGATTTTGCATTGTCCATGCTCTGAATCATGTGTGTAATTCGCCCAAAAGATGTCATGACTAGGAAGCTATAAAAAAAACGCATGGAGTGAAGCCGGTGCTAGCTTCTGTAGGAGAGAAGGAAGTGTTGCAGGGATGCCGGCAGTGTGGCATGGAGACCCAGCGTCTCATTCCCTCAGGAAACCAGGATTACATACGTAACCTGGAGACGTTCCCTTTCAGAAAAAAGAGCTGCGTCAACAATGCTTTGGAATGAGAGTCCAATACCGCCAGACTGACCAATCCCTGCCTAGTGTGTCGGGCACAGCTAGACCAAAGGACAGATGTGCCAGGAGTGGCATTAAGATTAAGGTTATAAAACCTGACGAAGGTCAGCTGGGTTGGCAAGCCCACAGCATTGCAAATGTCATGGAGTGAGACTCCAGAGGACCAAGCCTTAGAGGCTGCCACATTCCAGGTTGAGTGCACTCTCACCCTTGGGTCTTGAGCCACTACTGAAGGGGTCTCATGTGCTGGAGGTCAAGTGGAATCACATTGGACACTGCTGCCATAAGCCCAAGCAGTCTCTGGAACTGCTTAACAGCGAGTGACTGCCCTTCTCTGATCCTCCTGATGGCCATAAAGATGGACACAATGCGGGCAGGAGAAAGCTGCGCACATATAGGTTCCTATATAACACCTAAATAAGTGGTTCTCTGTAATGGAGAAAGCACACACTTTTTGGTGTTCAGCCAAAACCCCAGCTTCATGAAAGCGAGAACGACATCTCGATGCCGGACCGCTAACTGTTCTGATTGACCTAGTATCAACCAATCATCAATATAGTTTAGGATGCCTTGAAGCCTCAGGGGAACCAAAGCTGGTTTCATAAAGGTGCACATTTCATAAAGGTGCAAGGTGAGAGGGCAAGACCAAATATAAAGACCTGATATGCTTCGGTTCCGAAAACATGAAATTATGCATGCCATAGATCTGAGATTTGATTTGAGACACGACCTGCTTGAGAGTCAGCATCTTGAACCGGAGCCTCAAAAGTGGTGGATAGGATAGGATGCAACCCTCCATCCATTTTGGGAACTATGAATTACTGGCTGTAGAACCCGGACTTTTTGTCTGATTGAGGGACCACCTTGATAGCCCCCTTCCTCAAGAGAGTGTCTACCTCTTGTTCCATGACCAGAGCCTGCTCGGGTCCCACTAGGGTGGAACACACCCCGTCAATCTGGGGCGGACGAGACCTGAACTGAATCTTGTAGCCTCTGTCTACAGTATTCAGGACCCACCAAGACACATCTAGCAGAGCTTCCCAGGCTGCCAAGTAGTCCCTTAATTGTATCAGTCTTTGAAGCACTGAGCGTGGCAGGGTTAATGGACAGTCCTAAGATCTGCCATCTCCACGGACTTTGGCCCAGAGCATCACACAGGATACCTCACAGGGGGAGTGCGAGTAGCGATTCTCTGTTTCTGTACCTCCAGATGATGGGAGGTGCTTGGTTGTGGTTGGGGCTGCGCCAAACAATTTGACACAGAAAACACACAGAACAAACAGAAGCTAGCGTGTAGCAATCATTTTGCTTACCAAAGTACAATATTTATTGATTTATCTCTCCCTTTATTTATGTCTCTTTGTCACTTTCTCTCTTTGTGCTTTGCAATGGCATTGTGGGTATAACCTTGCAAAAAGAACTGCGCTCTCTATTCTTTTATTTTTTTTAGGAAGATTTGATCATTGATTGCCTAGTATATATAAGTACAGGTACTGTATTAATTTTTATAGGAAGGCTACTACATACACTTGGCTGAAACATTTATTTAACACATCCGTTGTGATATTTCTATTCTACTGGTAGAATTATAGTGACAATGAAAAGCAGCTTTTTAACAGATTCTTTTTTATAAGAAAAAAAAAGAAACTTTATAATGGATTCATATCCTACACAACAATTAAATAGGTCATTGAACATTATTATACATGCACTGTCACCTTATTTAAATACTATATTTTAAAAAAATTGTTTCATGTTCAGTTTTAAACCTGTTATATTTATTTGTTCAGTTATTCTGGACATAAATCTTAGAACTTCATTCATTCTTATTTGTGGCATATTGTGATTTTTTTTTTTTGCACTTAAAGTCCAGTGAACTGTTTAGTCTTACTCCTTCTTGTTGTTCTTGTGTTTTATGGCTGTTGTAAAACATTATTTGTTTGGTTGATTATGTACTTTATAATCTACTGCTATATGAGTGTAACATCCTCCCAGTACTGACTATGAATGCATGTAGTGGTTGGACATGACACTAATGTTTCAATGAGGCTACCATAGTAGTAACCTACTTCAAGGCCGTATTAAGAGAAAGTGTAATATACAGCTGGCTCCTGACCACAACATTTTCTCTACTTGCCTTTGGGCATATCTCTATGTTTTCTACGTAATATTATCCTTGGGGCTATCATGCCTGCTCTGTTGCAGCATTAAGACATTGAAAACTAACCCTGGTTGCCACTAAAAAGTGTTTTAAATTTATTTGTTCCAAAAAGCACAGAACAAGAGGCACGGAAACTCACTGAAAACAAACAGGTAAAAGTTTAAAAGAAGAAAAACTTCGTCAAGACAGCCTACCACAAGCCCTATAAATAAATTAGATGCACTTTTGGAGCTCAACTAGCATTATTCACCTCACCTTGTATATTTTATGCAGTGTTAGAAACACTTCAGGCCTCTCTAGGAGCTGTGAAATTGTACAGCAAGTAACCAGCAGTTAAACATGCAAGTAATAATCAGCTTGTAAGGTAATTTCACATTAATTCAGTTTTAAGGCTTTCATCACTATTTGATTTTGGATAATGCCAAATGGCTACAAAAAATGGAAGGAAGGAATCTGAATACCTCATATATTATTTGCCCACAAAAGTTGCACTTATATCATTTTTTAATATCTAAACCTAATGATTTAACATAAGTTGTAGTATATAAAACCAAGATATGAAAGAATTGGTAGTAAAAAAAGAATATTCTAATGGGTGGCTAATCATTGATTTCTAAATGTTTAATCTCCAGAATCCTAAATCATAGAATCATATGCTTTAACTAATTTCGTAAACTAATTTCAAAATTCTCCTTGGCCATAGGATCAAAGAGGTTCACTTAATTTCAAATTGAGGCACTAGCAGATATAATTGAAATAGTGTGATGCACAGCATTACATTTGTATGTCCACTATGCTTTGAAGAAATTAATAGAATGGTACAAGCTGTCACCAGTGTAGTACATACTTAAAAAAAAAATGTGTGATATCGAAGTTAGACATACATACTAGATTTCCTTGACAGCTCATGAAATTTCTAAAAGTATGTCCTGGAGTTATGAAAGTGTTCAAATTTCCAGCCATCTGTCTGCTTGCTTGGAGCATTGTAATTTCCCAACATCTAGTTGAAACTGACTCCAAAGTGATTAGTTTTTGAGAAATCAAATAAATCAGAATGTTCCTTGGATACTCTAGTCATTACATGTGAGATCATTAAAATAAAAAAAATGATCTCAAAAAATGATGTCATAATCATCATAAAGGAGCTAACCTACAGTGAGGAAAATAAGTATTTGAACACCCTGTTATTTTGCAAGTTCTCCCACTTAGAAATCATGGAGGGGTCTGAAATTGTCATCGACAATTTCATCAAGTGCATTTCCACTGTGAGAGACATAATCTAAAAAAAATTCCAGAAATCACAATATATGATTTTTTTTTAACTATTTATTTGTATGATACAGCTGCAAATAAGTATTTGAACACCTGAGAAAGTCAATGTTAATATTTGGTACAGTAGCCTTTGTTTGCAATTACAGAGGTCAAATGTTTCCTGTAGTTTGCACACACTGCAGGAGGGATTTTGGCCCACTCCTCCACACAGATCTTCTCTAGATCAGTCAGGTTTCTGGCTTGTCTCTGAGAAACATGGAGTTTAAGCTCCCTCCAAAGATTCTCTATTGGGTTTAGATCTGGAGACTGGCTAGGCCACGCCAGAACCTTGATATGCTTCTTACAGAGCCACTCCTTGGTTATCCTGGCTGTGTGTTTCGGGTCATTGTCATGTTGGAAGACCCAGCCTCGACCCATCTTCAATGCTCTAACTAAGTGAAGGAGGTTGTTCCCCAAAATCTCGCAATACGTGGCCATGGTCATCCTCTCCTTAATACAGTGCAGTCACCCTGTTCCATGTGCAGAAAAACACCCCCAAAGCATGATGCTACCACCCCCATGCTTTACAGTAGGGATGGTGTTTTTGGGATGGTACTAATCATTCTTCTTCCTCCAAACACGTTTAGTGGAATTATGACCCAAAAGTTCTATTTTGGTCTCATCTGATCACATGACTTTCTCCCATGACTCCTCTGGATCATCCAAATGGTCATTGGCAAACTTAAAACGTGCCTGGACATGTGCTGGTTTAAGCAGGGGAACCTCCGTGCCATGCATGATTTCAAACCATGAAGTCTTAGTGTATTACTAACAGTAACCTTGGAAACGGTGGTCCCAGCTCTTTTCAGGTCATTGACCAGCTCCTCCCGTGTAGTTCTGGGCTGATTTCTCACCTTCCTTAGGATCATTGAGACCCCACAAAGTGAGATCTTGCATGGAGCCCCAGTCCGAAGGAGATTGACAGTCAGTGGACCTTTTTTCACCAAGCTGCTTGGCAATTTCCCCGCAGCCCTTTCCAGCCTTGTGGAGGTGTACAATTTTGTCTCTAGTGTCTTTGGACAGCTCTTTGGTCTTGGCCATGTTAGTAGTTGGATTCTTACTGATTGTATGGGGTAGACAGGTGTCTTTATGCAGCTAACGACCTCAAACAGGTGCATCTAATTTAGGATAATAAATGTAGTGGAGGTGGACATTTTAAAGGCAGACTAACAGGTCTTTGAGGGTCAGAATTCTAGCTGATAGACAGGTGTTCAAATACTTATTTGCAGCTGTATCATACAAATAAATAGTTTAAAAATCATACATTGTGATTTCTGGATTTTTTTTTTTAGATTATGTCTCTCATAGTGGACATGCACCTACGATGACAATTTCAGACCCCTCCATGATTTCTAAGTGGGAGAACTTGCGAAATAGCAGGGTGTTCAAATACTTATTTTTCTCACTGTATGTGCTAAGTCTGGGATTTGCTGTCCAAGAAGATTTACATCCTTCATATAAAGTTGAATTATCATCACTTTCATGGAGTCATTTGCTATTCATGCAAGATCCTGTTGGTGATACGCTTTCTCTGGGGCACTCTTGAGTCCTAGAGTGCCTACATGGGACTTGGCCATTGTTTGGAGTCTCTGACCGTGGTGCCTTTAAGGTTCCTCACAGTTAAGGCTGTGTTCCTCTTGGCCATCTCCTCTCTCAAGAGTAGGGGATCTTCAAGCCCTCTATGTGGCCCCTTTTTTCTTGGAACTTACTCCAGGGCCCCAGATCCAGAGTATGTTCATAAGGTACCCTCGGCCGTCCCACAACCTGTTATATTCAATTCAACTAATTTTTATTTGTATAGCGCTTTTAACAATTAACATTGTCTCAAAACAGCTTTTAACAGATAATGTGGTTATAAAAAATGAATATGTTCTGTTTAATATGAGACTGTTGACATTAATTACAGTCCAAATCTCCTCAAAGCTCCCGTTCTTACTCCGGTATTTCATGGAACCACCCAAGGCGTTGATGAAAATCCGTCCCCAGCTGCACAGAGTGTTCTCCAAATGAAGAGAAGACTATCCAGAGGCAGGCCTGGACGAAGTGGAAAGATCCACGGAGGGAAGGGGGCAGGAACAGTGGTTACCGGAACCTCAGGAGCACGTTTACCTTAACTGAGAGAGAGAGAGAGAGAGAGAGAGAGAGAGAGAGAGAGAGAGAGAGAGAGAGAGAAGAGGGGTGACAGGAAGAGAAGGATATGGATTATTATGTGTCCTTATTGTTGTATGAAATTTAATGTCACTGTGTAATTTGGACTTCGGCAAGACTTGCTATGGCAGCATAGCTAAAAGAGAGAACCAGAAGGTAACACCGACATGAGGGATCTCTGGGATATGAGACAATCCACCACACCACCGTTAACAAACCTGACTGAACGTGTGAGAGTTAGGGGACGACAGCATACAAATATCCCAGTTCACCAATCACTCTATATCCATGATCCCTCAAGATCTGCTCCTTTACCTAAGAAAAATCTACTGATAAAAGACTTGACTAAATAAATACGTTTTCAACCTTGACTTGAACACATAGACTGTGTCTAAGTCCTGAAAACTGATTGGAAGGTTGTTCCATAACTGTGGGGCTTTATAGGAGAAAGATCTGCCCCTGCTGTAGTCTTCATTATTTTAGGTACCAACAAATAGCCTGCACCTTTTGATCTAAGTAGGCATGGAGGAAGAAGTTTACTCAAATACTGTGGTGCAAGACCGTTAAGTGCTTTATACATCAGTAGTAGTATTTTATAATCAATGCAAGATTTCAATGGAAGCCAGTGTATACTATAACCTATATGTAACAAACGCATGAATCAGAAAGTTTGCTTCTAGCTGCATGTGGTCCTAGAAAAAGTACTTCCATCTTATCTGAGTTGAGCAAAAGAAAGTTATCAAGCATCCACTGTCAAATGTCCTTTACACACTCCTCAACATTGTTAAGCTGATTTCTCGCATCTGGCTTTGCTGAAATATACAGCTGAGTATCATCTGCATAGCAAAGAAAGCGAATACCATGTTTATGTATAATTTCACCCAGAGGCAGCATATATAAAGAGAAAAGCAGTGGGCCTAAGACTGATCGCTGCGGAACACCAAACTTAACCTCAGAGAGTGTGGAGAACTCACCATTTACATCAACAAACTGATAGTGATCAGTCAAGTAAGACCTAAGCCAGGAGAGAGCTGTTTTCTTTATTCCATCAATGTTCTCAAGTCTAGCAAGCAGTATAGTATGATCAATGGTGTCAAAATCTGCACTAAGGTGGAGCAAAACAAGTAAAGAGACAAAACCCTGATTAGAGGCCAATAACAGGCCATTTGCCACCTTAACTAGCGCCGTCTCTGTGCTATGATGAGGCCTAAATCCTGACTGATACATTTCATAAATGTTATTCTGAAGTAGATGTGAGCATAACTACTGTGCTACAACCTTTTAAAAAATTTTGGATATAAAGGGGGGATTTGATTTTGGCCTATAGTTGGACAGCTGACATGGGTCAAGTGGGCCTAATGGAAGAGTTTATTATTTTTAAAACAGGTTCAATTACCTCTGGAATTATCTGTTTAAGCAAACTAGCAGGCAAGGGATCGAGAATGCAGGCTGATGATTTTGATGAGGAAATAAATGAAATTAAGTCATTATCTTGAATAGGAGTAAAACTTTGTAATTGATTGTCTGTTATAATTAGACTGCTGTCTAAAGGGTTATTTGTAAAATAGATTGGATTTATATTAATCGTTTGGATTTCTTGTCTGTTTTCATCTTTATTATTAAAAAAGTTCATTAAACCATTACTACCTATTGATGGTGTGGTGATCTAGTGGTTAGGATGCGGCGCTCTCACTGCTGCGGCCCGGGTTCGATCCCCGATTAGGGAACCAACCCCAGCCATTAGGGTTGCACAAGCCAGTGCACTCTTAGTGCAAGTCCCAAGCCCGGATAAATAGGGAGGGTTGCGTTAAGAAGGGCATCCAGCGTAAAAACATGTGCCAAATCAAACATGCGGATCACGAATACGGATAATCTGCTGTGGGGACCCCCTAATGGGAGAAGCCGAAAGAAAGTTTTTAAGGTTCCCTGGTGGTCTAGTGGTTAGGATGCGGCACTCTTACCATTGTGGCCCGGGTTCGATCCCCGGTCAGGGAACAACCCCAGCCATTAGGGTTCCACCAGCCAATGCACTCTCAGTGCCGGTCCCACCCCGGATAAATGGGGAGAGTTGCGTTAGGAAGGGCATCCAGCGTAAAAACATGTGCCAAATCAAACATGTGAATGATCCGCTGTGGCGACCCCTAATGGGAGAAGCCGAAAGAAAGATGGTGTGCATGTTAGTGCAGTGCTTCGATTGTGAATTGCTCTTATGAGTCCTCTGGTCTCCCTGCTCCATTCTGGGTCAGAGTACACGCCACTCAAAGTGTGGCTGCCTCTTAGGCCTTGTCCTCTTTGCAACGCTGCAGGCCGATCCACCCCACTGACCTTTGTTAGGTTCTATATAGGGATAGGTCAGTCTAGCTTGATTGGACTCTCGTTCCCAAAGCGTTCCTGACACAGTTTGAGTTCCTGAAGGGAAACGACTCCAGGTTACGTATGTAACCATGGTTCCCAGAGGGAACGAGACCCTGAGTCTCTATGCCACACTGCCTGCATCACTGCAGCACTTCCTTCTCTTTTCAGAAGCTGGTGCTGGTTTCACTTCATATGCTTTTAAGCTTCCTTGTTGTGACATCACCCCGTCGGTGACGCCACACTTTCCATTGGACTTATTATACACGTGATTCAGAGCGTGGACAACGCAGAGGCGTTCCCAAAACGTTTCTAAAGCAGCATCTTATTCCCTTTGGTGAACCATGGTTATATACGTAACCTGGAAACGTTCTCTGCCCTGTTATTCCGGGGGAAGACATTGGATTACAACACTAGTGGGTTTAAGATATTTCTTTTTGTCTCTATATGTGTGTGACCAATATGTGTATTTAGCCTCTTATTAACCCACAATAGAACAATTAAAATTAAATGGGAAAAAAAGGTCAACTTGTCTACACTGCTTTGCTTTGATGCATTTCCAAGCAGAGTGATTTGTCCTTTTTTGTTTGGTTTAATACACCTTGTGTTTAAACCCATATACACATATTTAAATATGCTGCCATGAAAGTATTAATTGTAATGCATTAATTGTGTGTACTTTGTGATGTGGGTAAGTAATATTTTTCAGTCAAACTTTCCAATAATAACAGAACAAATGTGAAGCCAAGTAAGGTTGACTGTAGGAAGGTGAGACACAAAATAGACATGATGATTTAATTCATTCATCATGAATCTAGAGCCTATTTTTGGAGCACTGGGTGTGAGGCAGGAATTAGATTGGACACCATCTGGTCTCCCTAGATTGGATACCAGATTATTGTACTTAAATGTAATTTTGTTCAAATTCTACATTCATATACTCTTTCATACCTAGGTACAATTTTGCAAAACCAAAATCTGCAAACCTACAGATTACCTGGGAACAAAAATAAGAAGAGAGAAATATTGTGTTGGTCCCTCTTTTGCTGCCAAAACAGTCCTGACCTGTTGAGCATTAAAGTGTCTGTTGGCTTGGAGGAAAATAATGTTACACAGTCTGACCATGAAAGCCCGGCTTGTTCAAATACCTGAATAGACACTGGCTCTGTTAGTTGGCTTCCTCTGGACCAGCCACATGATGCATGGTTATGATTGAAGTGAACACCACTTAAGAATGTTTGTCTGACAAAGCTTTAGCACCCGAGGAATCTGTTGTACCTTTGTAGTATATATGCATCTCCACATGCTATTCTGATTGGTTTGTGCAATTAACAACTTATATCCTGGCAGTGCAATTATTTTATTTGGTGATAAATCTTAATTTAAGATCCTTTGAAGCCAATAAATGTGGATATTAACGTTAATAAATGCATTATGGTCTACTGTGTAAGTAAGAGATTCTCCATTCCTTTTTTTTTTTTTTTATCTGTATACTGATTCTTTTTATTTGTGCATGCATTATGTACATACAGTACTGGCCTGATATGTCACACCATAATATAGGTGGGTATATTGTACATAAGGGTGGATAAATAGTCCACATGATCCTGTGAAAGCCCTTTGAACCATCTCTGAACATGTTTTCACATAAACAACCAAAAAACATGGTATACAGTAGTTTGGTTAGGTGTTCACACATGTATTTAAAAAAAAAAAGAAAAATGTTATGTGACAAATCCAAAACAGAACTTAGACTAAATTTGTAAATTATAAAGAACCATTGGAAAAATGTCTGCAAATAAAATTCATCTTTTGTGAAGATCTCGTCTACAGCTTCCATACTTTGTATCTTACTGATGAATCATTCTGCTGTAAAAGACAACACTATTTATACAATATAGGTTTATATAATACATGTGTATGCTGTTTCTATCTTTTGTGGAGCAATGTAACACAAACATAACAAAAGTCCAGCACATTTATTTTTAGCGATGCTATCTTAGAGTCGGATGTGATTTTTGTATTGTACAAATGGAATTACAATTGAGCATTGAGGTTTGCACTTAATTTCTTGTTTATGGTGACACAGTAACTCTAGACTTTGCCATTATCTAGTCACTTCCTTCACTTCCTTCACTTGAAGTTTCATTGTGGCTTCACAGTTGTATCATGGGTGGTCCTAGGTCACTTGTGATGTATTCAGTTTTACCTAACGTAAAAAAGGGGTCAGACCATGCATTTCGGTGGTGTCCTACTATACCTGAATCAGTCCATCTGTTAATATCTTTATCATTATTATACCATGGCTTAAAAAAAAACATCTATATTATACAGAAACCCAGTATAAAAGAGCAGTGCATTACAGACAGGCATCTTATACAGCAAGAGTGAATACCATTGCTAGAGCAAGAAACCCAAGAAAGTCTCCTTTCAATGCAGCCACAACTATGCCACCTGCATACAT
This sequence comes from Silurus lanzhouensis, assembly GCA_039877035.1. Classification (NCBI taxonomy): domain Eukaryota; kingdom Metazoa; phylum Chordata; class Actinopteri; order Siluriformes; family Siluridae; genus Silurus; species Silurus lanzhouensis. The sequence goes on from JBCEWE010000477.1 coordinate 834,351, forward strand.
CATCTCTAGCAAAAGAATCAATATTGTCTGTGCATTTTTGTGCATTGCAGTTTTCCTGGGAGTTAGAAAATTAAAAATCTTTATTTAGTAATTGTATTTATTTATCTTCACTAAATATAATAAATACAACAGAATAATTTTATTAAAGAGCTATGTTTGTGTTGAATAAGCCCATCCCTGCTGAAAAAAAAACTGTTAAAATGAATGTATATATAATATATTAATGTATATAGTATATATTATAATGTGAATGACTGTATATTGTAAACTGTGTTCAAACTGTCAAACTTTCTGTAGTTCTGATTGGCTATTTTTTGGTGCCATCTTATGTAAAATGGATACTATTAAATTCCGAAAGGACACCTTTGACAACTTGTAGATCACATGTTGGTTTCTACTGCACACCAATAGGAACCATCATTAGGACATTAGGACAGGCAATTTCCTCTCCAAATGACCCCACTATTTGAGGACTAAAGACACAAACTTGGTTTCCATCAGCCAGTAAACACCACTGTACCAAGGGCTCACAGTAGTCTTTGTTTTTTGCCTGTGCATAATTGTTGTTCGACAATGTTACACTTTTTGATCATGTTATGGCTTGCTTTTTTATACAAATCTATATAGATTTGTATAATTTATTTTATTAATTATTATATTATTAATCCACTTATTACTTATTAATCCAAAATGTAAACTTGCATTCACTTCCTGCATCCTTGTTCCTTATATTACATGGCTCACTGTAACAAAATTAATAAATTAATGGTAGTAATTAATAATGGATCCACCTAAAGAATTAACATTGGCCCACAGTGTTTTAAAATTGTTACTTTGCTAACTTTGTATAACATAAATAAATAAAAATAAAGCAATAAACAAAGGATAATTCTAGGGCTACACATAGGTCTTTAATAACAACACTTAATAAGCAACCAACCATTTTATACTAACTAAGCTTTTAGTCATCACTATGTACTAAATATGTACTAAGTATTTGCAGTGGAGTGTTGCTTGATATTTGGGAAATCAATTTAAGTAATACTGGAAATGAGACTATACAATTTACCCAAAAACTGAATAACTTTATTTTGAATGATGAATCTAGCAGAATAAATCTTGTTTAATGTTAGATTTTTTTTCCTGGAACCCATTTGGTTAGCTTGGTTACTATGTCTACCTCTAGTGTTCTACTACTTGTTTTGTGTTTTTCTCCAGGTTTTTTTTTCTGTACTCACTCACCTCTAACTCTAATATGCAGCAAAGTTACCACAGAGGTTATCGGATTTAGACTGGCAAAGGTGGTGGTAGTTTGGTCAAGAAAAACTATTTGTGTTGTCTATTTTCTTGCAGTTATAAATATCTTTGAGTCTACAAGGTGACAGTTATATTGCCACGTCACCTATGTGTAAAAGAATAACATATTAATTGTTGCTTATTATGTTTATAGTTCTTATTTTTTCTGTGAAACTTTATAGGAAAAAATTATACAGACACTACCACTCTAAAGTTCTAAGGTATTTCTTTAACAGCCTAAAGGTATGATTTGGGTTATTATTCTGCTGTAGTATAAACCCCTGACAAAATAGAGATATACCAAAGGAGAAGTCACCAACTCTGAATCCAGCAAATGAGCCTCATGCTTCCTCCTCTATGTTTGACAGCTGGTGTCACACATCACCTTGTCAAGAGATAATTTATTGCCTTCTTAATGTGCTGTATACCACCAGATGTCTTTTTAAAGAGAAAGGGTGAGTACAGAGTCAATAGCCCTCTTAGTGATACTACTACTACTGTACAAATCCATATTGTGGCAAAAAAACAGTTAAGTAAATAGAAAATAAATATTAGATCAGTAAATACAAAATATTTCAAGAATTGTATTCCATGTATTCCTAAATGCAATCACCCAAACTATCAAATGCGATGATGAAGGCCCAGAAAAGAAAGACCAGAGCTACCTCTGCTGCAAAAGAAAAGTTGATTAAATTTATTACTATAGTATATACAGTATATATATATATATATATATATATATATATATATATATATATATATATATATATATACAGTACAGACCAAAAGTTTATATATATTATATATACAGTACAGACCAAAAGTTTGGACACAGGTGCTCATTCAAAGAGTTTTCTTTATTTTCATGACTATGAAATATATATATATATATATATATATATATATATATATATATATATATATATATATATATATATATATATGATATTTATACTAATTAACAACTAATTTTGCAAATGAAAGCAACTGACTGTCTGCTTTTTAAATTATATTGATTTTAATGCAATTATTCTATATGGGATAAACTTTTAAAAATGCAAAAAAAGGCTTATGGACTGCTTATGGATAGTAGTTTAGCAAACTATAAAACTGCATTTGTTTGTAGTTGAAAATCCATTAGTTCATCAAAAAAATTGTGTTTGATGAATCTTAGGCCATAGTTTTAATTATCTTTAGGATCTCTAAGAGGACATGGATTATTACTATTAACTTTATTATTATTATTATTATTATTATTATTATTATTATTATTATGTAGCTGTAGTAGTAGTAGTCGTAGTAGCTGTAGTAGTATTAATATTCAAGATTTTAACATAAAATAGTACAGTAGTTGCATTTTTCATGGTATTTTAAATTTTCATCATAACAAAAAAAAGTTTGTACAGTTAATATGTGTATCTGTATTTACTGTATTTATTGAGTTGTGATCATTAGAGAAAAAAAACAGAATAAGTAAGTAGGTAAATAACCAAATAAATAAATAAATATATAAATAAAATCAGTTACTTTTGTTCCACATTTCTTTTATTGGACAAATTAGTAATAGCATATACATGCAAATTTATGGTTAAGTATCAAAGAGATATACATCGATCAGGCATAAGATTATGGCATTATAACATTAGAACTGGTCAATAACACTGATTATCTCTTCATCATGGCACCTTGATGTTGATGTGTTCGAAGCAGGAAAAATGGGAAAGTGTAAGGATTTGAGTTACTTTGAAAGGGCCAAATTGTGATGGCTAGACAACTGGGTCGGAGCATCTCCAAAACTGCAGCTCTGTTTCCGGTCTGCAGTGGTCAGTATCTAAAAAAAGTGGTCCAAGGAAGGAACAGTGGTTAATCGGCAACAGGGTTATAAGCAGCCATGGATCACTGATGCACCTTTTTAGATACAAAAGGCGAACCAACATAATATTAGGCAGGTGGTATGTTATGCCTGATCTTGACAGTATATGTACTAAAGACAATTCCACAATGTACTGTAAAAGTAAAACTCTTGGTAAAATAAATGTATATTTATTACAAATTTCCATGCAGGAGGATAACCTAACTGTACAATGCTGGATAAAAAAAGATAGTGTTATAGAAGTAATCCATTTCAACTGAAATTTTGCCTATAATTTTATTGTAAAAACTTTACAATAAAATTTAAACACAAAACGGTATCATTAGAGAAACATATGCTAACCCTTTTTGACACAAAAAACCCACAACATACTTTTCCAATCTCATTTCTTGGCTCACTTCCTTGCTTTCTCTTTAAATGTTACAGCTAGTTCAGGGGGCAGCAGTCTGTGTCTTTATGTGAAAAAGAAATTCAGAGAATATTATACAAGTCCTATTAAAACTACTTTATGCAGATTCGACTGCACTGCAGAAGACTTTAAGTGGTTTAGCTTTAGTATAATTTACTAAATTACAGTTAACAGTAGTTGTATAACATCATTTCAGCACAAAGATAAAAATTGGTGATTGTTATCTATAATTTCTGCAATAATATTTCAAAGATGTGTAAAAGCATTATATTACCAAGTGTCAGTGTTATGCTTACCCTATTAATATTTACCAAAGTTCAATTTTTCCTTGTCTCTTTATTCAGATTTGCATAATCACTTTCATGTCTCCTAGGCAGAGGTGTCCAGAGCAAGGTTTTTATTTTAATAGTGTCTAGGTTATCATATTTAAACACAAGCACTTGCGTTTAAGTCATTTACGAAATATCAGGGAATAGACTGGATAAATATGGACTGGAGAATCTTTTTAGACTGTAGCATAAAGTTTGAAAATAAAAGACTAACACAATTGTACATGAAGAATTTAAATGAACGTTTAATATGAGTAACAATTGTTGTACAAATAGTTTTAGTTGTATTACATCAACAATGGCTTTCACCTTTACTATTTAGCAAATCAAATAGCACTTGATTCAACCTACAATTTGCAGTGCTTTCCAACAGTTAATTGTGTTCACAATTTAAAGAAAAAGAAAATACCAAATCAAGGACACTTAAAACGAGCTCAACTTTGTATTTGGCCTGAATTAAAGCCTACTATAAATGTAAAGCTCATTAATAACATCTAATGTTAATGGCTATAGATTAACAGAATGACATATTTTAATAAACTGGCATTTTTGGTCATTATTTTGGTCTTCTTCCTTTTAATCATCTCAAAGCATGTATTTACTCTCCCTGACATTTAGCTAAAAACCTTGAACACATAGAAAATGGCATCAATGAAGAAAGAGAATATAAATTTGACAAGTGCATAGCCTTAGAATAACTTTGTACATTTTGCATTTACTTGTTTGCATTTACATATCAGCAGTACATAATCAACTAATTTAACTATTTTTTTATATTATAAAAATTTGGATTTTATTTATGCAAATATCTGCACCTTTACTGTCAAATCATTATATTTCAGTCTGATAGTAACATGCTGTTTGTATTCAGAATTATTCTCAATAGATTCCATACAAATATTATTAGGAAAGTATTTTAAAAGAAAAGTACATCTATTATCATGCCAACTTATCAGAATGTCATGAGTTTACGTTCATTTTCTGCTATTTGTAATTTGATTTTAACAAGTGATAAAATCATTAGATAAATGTAGCCAAAATAAAACATATGCTAACCCAATTTGTACTCAGAAAAGCTACTACACAAGTTTGCAATCTCTTTTTTGGCTTTCTTCCCTGCTTTCTCTTTAAATAAGTAGCATATAGTTCAGAAAGCAGCTGAACTACATAGTAGTGTACTATGTAGTTCAGAAAGCAGAAAGCATGTCTTTATGTGGAAAAGAAAGTCTCTCAAAGTCTCAAAATTTTGTTCAAACTACTTTCAGTGGCATTGACAACATTGTACAGTATATTGCAGTTAACAATGTAAAACGTTTTAACTCAAGCGACTTTTAGTGACTTATAACGCTTTTAGTACATCCATAAAAAATCGTGCCAGATATTTTTTCTATTTTATAATTTCTGAAATAATGTTTTAAAAACTTGAGGAACACTACATTATTAGGTGTTTTGAAATCCAGATTAATAAGAAAACTAAAGTTGTAAACTAAAAAAAGAAGTCATTTAGCTTGGTCTATTAATAGGTTTTTGGTCTTTCATTTAGTGTATTGGCTTATAGGGATCAAAAAGAAGCCTAGGTGAAGAAAAAGTGGATTATACTGCAGGGGTTCTAACTTAGATCCATAGTAGTTAAATAATATTGTCATTTATGAAATTTGCCAGACATCCATATTCAGAGTGACAGAGTGATAATTGTCTCATTTATACAACGACGCAGTTGCAAGTTAAGGGCCTTACTCAAGGGCTTAGGATTTGAACTCATGTCCTTCCAAATCAGAAGTCTTAACCATTAACATCTCCATAATAAATGTCAGTTAAGACTAATCCAAATAAAAAACATCTGATAAAAATATCAAACATAAAACGCCATTACTAATGTAATAAACTACAGTAAAAAAAATTAATAATCAGATAGATAGATAGATAGATAGATAGATAGATAGATAGATAGATAGATAGATAGATAGATAGATAGATAGATAGATAAATGATCTCTGTCCACAATGAACATTTTCTCAAAGCAGCTTTACAGAACTTAAGAATTAAAGTGAATGGTGTGTATTTATCCCTGATGAGCAGCCTGGGCGACTATGGAAAGAAAAACTTCCTTAGATGTTATGAGGAAGAAACCTTGAGAGGAACCAGACTCAAAAGGGGAACCCATGCTCATTTGGGTGATATCAAGGGTGTGATTATAAATCTTAATATAATAACACTGGAGAGTGAGAACTACCATTAATACCAGAGTGTGTGATTATGAGTAATTTCTTTTCTACAGTCTTATACAGACAGTTGACATTGTGGAACCAGGAACTACTAAGCAACTCATAAAATAGCTCAACATTTGGGATCATCATAGATCCAACGCCAACTCCTCTATGCCAGAACCTTTAAAGATTTGAAGATGTCCAATGCCAAACTTTACATGAAGTGGGATCCAAATAGTGTTTGTACGTCTCTAGATAGTTCGGGATGTTTGCGGGGTTGCCATCTACTTCTTTGAAGGTCCACAACTGGAGCTGGCACAACCTCAGGATGCCTCAGAATGGGTACGGGAATTAGCGTATCTGCTGTTCATAATATTAACAAGTAGTGAGTAGTTTCTCGAAGAGTTTTTTTCAGACCCTATCTATTGCCCCTTCATGTTCAGGTCTCTAATGCATATAGTGAGGAAAATAAAGGATGTGAAATTCATTCCATAGTGTGCTGTGACTCCTTGACACACTAAAAGGCTTCAAACAGATGTTCACCCCCTCGTAAGAAACCCCTGTTAAGGGTTTTTATTTTATCATGTAAGCTGTTAGTGTGGGCTCATTTGCCAGCACTACAGATGCAATCCACAGTGTCATAGTTAACACATCGCTTTATTTCAGAACAACGTTTAACCATTGCTCTGCTTTTCAACTGTTTTTAGTTTTAGAAGAGCATGACATCTAGATAAAATAATGCATGTTTTAAATATATTTCATGTATTTCATGTGGGGTTTTTTTTGTTTTTTTTAGCTTGCTTTCTAATAGTTGGCATTTTAAACTGCAAATTTGCTATGAAATTTAATAAAGATGACCTAGGTCAATGAGATATCAGAAACAGAAACGGTGGGGATGGTGGGATTTTCAGTGCCACTCTGAAACCTAATGAGAGCAGGACTGCATGGTGCCCGGCATGTGCCCAATCTGAGTAAAGATAAGAGGACACCAGGTCTCACCTTCACTTTAATCACTCTAGTATGCTCATTGATCCACACTGCACTCTTTCACCTGCAAACTGCTTTTGGATGTCCTGCATGGATGCTGTTTATCCCACATTTGTTTTTTAGCACTTATGCCAATTTCTAGAACCACACATAAAAAATAGACACATTTACACCAAATGCGTTATATGAGGCTTCAGCACTGCTTATATGTGAACAGTAGGGTTTGTAAGTAAGACTCTATATTGGCATATATTGCAGTTCTTTATATGGACACATTTGCATGTATATGTTCAACAAGACTAAACTAACAGCGAAAGCAGTGTTACTGTAATCGAATAACCATCAATGAGTATCAAAATATTTGAAATTAAAATCTTTGGCTATCAAGTACAGATTTAACAGCCAAAACTTACCTCCATCTGTTCCAACCTGCTGCAGTGAAAGTGCCAATTCAGTCATTCTATTTTTCATTGTATTTATAAAGAATTGATACTGATGGGTAGATACCCAACTTTGCTTGCCTGTTTTGGGTCCAATTGTACTTTTAATGGAAAGGTTGAAGGGTCAAGATCGTCAACCATATTCAGAGAAGATGCAATCTTTGGTCTTTTGTATTGTCTTGCATTTTATGTACAAATATCAGTCTAGACATGAAAAACAAGAGCACAATTTTTTTTAAATACATGTCCATGCTGCTGGATATAAAAAGCAAATAAAGCGAGAATATTGGTGCTCTGTATTATCGTTTTAAACCTCTGAAAAATGCCACTACAAACTACCAATAGTCTTTCATTTGTCTGTCTAGCTGATTGTGTTTTTAGCCTCTTCAATAAATTAGCACTGTCAGTAGTGACAAAGGCTGCAGTCAATTATAAATGAGATAAAGAAACAGACACATTTACAATCTCACAGTCAAAGAGTAGATCAGTGTTCTCTTTATTAAGCAGAGATCCTGTTTAATTTTATGTTAGAAACCTGGTTGGCAGACACCAGGTTTGTTATTCATATCAGGACAACTATCCCCAAACTTTTAGAGAAAAACATTTTCAGGTTACATATATGTAACCATGGTTCCCCTAGGGAATGAGATGCTGTGTCAACAATGCTTTGGAGACACTTCCTTATTGTCCACGCTCTGAATAACGTGTGTAATCAGTCCAAAGGAAAGAGTGGCGTCACTGGCGGGGTGGAAGCTATAAAAGCACATGGAGTGAAACTGCCGCTAGATTTTGAAAGGGAAGGCAGCGCTGCAGGATTTCGATTATTTTATTTGTATAGCGCTTTTAACAATGAACATTGTCTCAAAGCAGCTTTACACAGAAATTGTGGTGATAAAAATATATAAGATGTTCTTTATAACAGATGCAGGCAGTGTGGCTTGGAGACACAGTGCCTCATTCCCTTGGGAACCATGGTTACATACGTAACATGGAGACGTTCTCCTTCAGGAACTCAAGCTGATTCAACAACGCTTTGGGAACAAATATCCAATACGGCCATGCCGACTAGTCCCTGCTCGCAAGACAAAGCCCAGTAACAGAGCGTTGCCACCTGGACCCCGCGAAGGAGTCGGCCAACCTGAGGGTGGTCCTCTCCTCGTACAACCGGGCGGTGTTGAAACGCCGACGGATTGCTGCTGATGACGGGGGACCCGCTGCCCGTAGGCTCCAAAGGCTGCAGGGCACCGCCCCAGTTATTCTAAAAGTGTTAATAACCAGCCCTAAGAGGTTGGTTCCCCGATCAGGTGTCTTGGCTCGGGAGACCAGGTTGCCGCCCATTGATTTAGCTGCTCTGGAGGGTCAGAGGCCAACCACGAGAGGTTGGTCCCCCTGAGAGATTTCCTGGCAACCTGGGAAGAGCGGATTGAGGCCGATCCTAGATCTACACTCCTTGAACCGCTTACTCATGAGGCTTTGGTTCAGGATGCTTACTCTCGAGAGGTCGTGTCACAGATCATGTCCGAGGACTGGTTTGTCATGATAGATCTAAGGAAGCCTATTTCCACATAGCCATCCTTCCTGCTCACAGGAGGTTTCTGAGGTTTGCTTTCGGGGGCGAAGCTTACCAATACGGTCCTCCCCTTCGGCCTTGCACTTTCTCCCCGTACCTTTACAAGTTAGATAAGAGCTTTAGGTGGTCCAGCATCGAGATATCGTCTCGCCTGCATGAAGGAGATCAGGTTAAGACGCAGGGAAGAGTGTGCTTCTCCATTGCAGAGAACCACCTTCTTGGGTGTGGGTGGGACTCGACCGTGTTGCGGGTCCCATCTGGATTGCACCCATTCTCACAGCAGTTGGGAGAGTGAAAGAAGGCCAACCACTCACTGTGAGGCCTTTTCAGAGGCTACTGGGTCTCATGGCGGTAGTGTCCAACGTGCTCTCACTTGGCCTCGTCCATATGAGACTCCTCCAGTGGCAGACGCCCTTTCGAGGCACGGGGAATGGAGGCTATATATATAAAGAGCACTAAAAAAAGTCCCACTGTCCTATTAAAGGACATTTTATATTTATAAATTCAATCCACCAAATCCCTATTCTAGACTACAGGGAGGGCTATGAGCTGCCCAATTTATCTCTCAGGACTGAAGCATTTTATATTCAAGTTCCTTATTTGTGTTTTTTCCCGATTTCTTAAGCCCTCCAGTCTTCCCAGCAAATCTTCCAGCCCAGTAATTAACAATCATTCGCACAGTAATTAAATGTACACTTCTAAGGTTTGATTAAAGTTTCATGTTTCACAATTACTTCTCAGCACCGTTTCTTTATGGCTAGAATAAAAAAATGTGTTGAAGGACACTGCTAATTAAACTAATTATGCCAGAAGAAATAGGTTAAGTTAGGTAAGCTCCCCTCTTATATATATATATATATATATATATATATATATATATATATATATATATATATATATATATATATATATATATATATATATATATATATATGGCTTTTTATGTAAGATTAAGCACAATTAATGTAAAAGCACCAAGGAGGAAGGAGGCAAAGGAAAGAAATGAGATTTAATGCAAGACAGGCTAAGACCTATGTTTTACAGTAAGGAACTATGGAATTTGAATATGGACGGAAAAAAAAGGTTTTAAAGAGATTAAGTGCATAAAGCCTGAATAAAAAACTTTTGAATCCTTTGATATATTGTATAATATTTTGAAATAAGATTATAATTAGCAAGTACATCCCCATGACCTGCGCTTAAGATACAAAGCACAGCAGAATGTTTTTAATTTGCTCATACTGTGTTTTGTTGTTCAAGGTCAGTAAATACATGTGAACTTCCTTACAGGTTAATGGATTTGGCCTTTATTTAGAGTTGTTGTTCTTCTACTTTCAAAATTTGCCATTTTTATATTGTTTCTAGACTTTTCATAATTATAAACTTGTGTCATTTAATGGAATTCTATTTTCTGATAACATTTCAGAATAATTGCTAACATGATTTAGTACTTTAGTCTGTGATCTGTTACACAATATATATTTTTTTATTTACTTCTTACAAATCATTTATATACCTCATTTGAATCAATATTTTTTTCACATTAAATGATGAATAAACAAATTGTAAAATACTTAATATATATAAATGGTGCTTGATCACATATTTATACATTCGAAGTCAAGTTTCTCTGAGAATATCTAAAGGTCAAAATGAAACCAAAGTATACTGACACAAGCAATTGGATTGTTTGAGGGTATTATAGGCATTGCTGACCTTGAGGTGTAATAAAGTTCTGATAAATGAAGGCAGTTTATGGAGAATGACTTTATAAATAACAAGTTTGAGTGGATCTGTCTTTCTAAACTGAGGAAAGGTCATCCTAGTTTTGTATATAAAACACAATGATTAGTATATTTATTGAAGTTTCTAAACCACATAGTGGTACGCAAGCAGAACTGTGGCTTATGGTCCTCTCTGAAAGCATTGAAAGCATGTACTTTTGTTTTTTACTATACAGTACAGCAATATGGGTTTAAAATCAAATAAAAAAAAATTAATGGATAGATCAGAATTTAAGCTTAAATTTCCGGATTTTTACATCTCAAGATAAACTAAGAACATGGCATCTTTGGTGTCAAACCACTGAATGTTTAGGTGAGCAAGTGTATAGGAAATTAATAACAATTCAAATTGAGATGAATATCCCTTTTTCAAGTACAGCTTCTTTCATTGCTGTTGGTATTAATGGGTTATTTATTTTCTTACTTCACTCTCTGTATTTGGAGGTAAAATTCTGTTCATTTGGATTAAGGTCTGGTGACTGAACCTTGTACATTTTTAATAATACACTCCTTTGTATGTTCAGATTACTGTCTTCTATAGCTGCACAATTAAGTTCCTTACAATTAGATCGGTTTCTTCCAATGAGATTTATATTCTTTGGCTCATGAGATCACTTTCTTCTCTGCTTTCTGTCTTTTTTATGTCAATCTTGGATATGGAAACTTTGGCAGCCTAAGTAATACATAATAGATATCTCTGTATATTATCAACTGCACTTGATGAGAGCAGTTAGTATTTAAAAAGTGTTTTACCATGTTTGAGTTTAGTACACATTTAAGTCTTGTGCATTGTAAGCAAGACAAAAGATGAAAATTTAAGGCCTAGTTCAGTCCCTGTATTAATATGTGTAAATATGATTACATTATAGCTGAAGAGATGCGATTGGTATTTTTATGTCTCTCTAGTGAGCACTTATGATCAGATTTCCTAACTAGGCCTAAAAATACTTGACGTGGTCCTTTGTTGCAGTCATGGCCAGGTGTAGATTGAGGTCGTGTCCTCTTAGGATTTTTTCATACCACTGTTATACTGATGACACAAGATTCATCCTCTCTTTTCCTCCCTTTAGACACATATGTTTCTGCACAGAACTCAACTTGTCTGGCAGACATCAGCTGTAATGAAATCCCTGGAGATGCATCCCATATCAAGATCCTGTGATGCCTCAAGGTACAAGGAAGTCATGCTTCAAAACACTTCTACTTCTGTCTTGGAACCCAGGAGGTGAATTGAACTTCCACTGGCTTTACAAAGAGCTGACTCACTTACTTCTTCTTCACTAATCACTTAAATTAGCACTTAATGCATTTATATCAAATCTCTTGCCATATCATTACAAAACTAATTCAAACAAATGTTTAGTTCAATCATATTCTTGACCTATAGAGCTTTTCATGGCATGAGGATATAAAGAGTATGAGGCACTTTTAAGCCACTATCCTTATACTATGCTATACAGATACATTTTGTGTCAATACATACAAAAAAGCAACCAGAGGAAATAGTACTTGTAACTGTGTTAATTCGAATTCCTGTTGCTTTTACTCATTTAAAATAAAAATTGTAAAAAATATATATTTATTGTTATAAGCTTTGACATTATCAGTGGCATTCAGCTAAATAAATAGTAAATTTTTCAGGACCTAGAGTACCATATATTATATCCTATTTAGTGCATTTAAAGCTATTTTGGCTTTGGCCTAAATGTTCTGTTAATGCATTCATACAGCCTACATGATTAGAATTTGAATATGATGGATTACTAGGGATAAAAATACAATTACAATAAAAATGGCACGTGGCTATAAGCATCCCTGAACATGTCCCAAAGGGCTTTAAGGTGCATGTTACACAATGACTGTAGCAAGTGTGAGGTGGCACTCACTGTCACAGCACATCTACATACACTATTTATCAATACACATGGTGCATCTGCGGACACTGCAGCAGATAAATGCATGAAGCATTCTAAATAGATTAAAATGGTTATTCACATTCCTGTACATTCCGGTTACCTAGACTATGAATAAACAATATGAATAATAATATATATACTGTGGATTTAAGACAGCCCAAATATATATATATATATATATATATATATATATATATATACAGTGGAACCCGGTTATCTCACCCTCGGTTACCTCGACAACCCTATTAAGTCGACATTTTTTAAGTGGAACCGCCAAATTCTCGCTTTTTCTAAGCATTTTTTATCAGTTATGTCGCCGAACCCTAATATCTCGAGCACAATGGGGGAAAAATTTGCCATTTAACGTCGGTTATCTCGGTGCAGCCGCAGAAGAACTCGCAGAAGTGGCGGAAAAATCAAGCCTTACAGCTGCTACAGGTGTTGTATTGTATACTGGTGAATCTTTGCTGTTAGTTAGTGCTATTGTTCGTAGTGTTAGTAGGGGCGCGGCGCGGCTTTGGGAAGAAAAGGGCAGCCGTTGAGAGAGTGCTGGTGGGAACGCACGTATCGGGATACGCATGAGCGATAACAATAACCGCCGTGAACCAACATATACCAACAATAACGGACAGTGAGAGTGTGGAAGTTTAAATAGGAGCTGGTGATGATGCTAAACGAGCACCATATGTGCGCGATTGAAGCCGGGAGCTTCAGAGAAAGCGGCCGAGAAAGCACCTGCCACGCTGAAGGGGGCCAAAGGGGGCGTGGCAGGTGGATTCCTGACAGATAAACATGTACTGTATGTATTTTTATAGCATGCCTTCATCAAACAAATCGCGGCAACGCTGTTGTGTTAAAAAACCCTTCAAAAACACGTGCATGTACATTCTCATTTATTTACGCACATCATGTACATAAAGAAATTTCAAGCACGTTAATATATTGCCGCCATTTTAATTTTCGTTTATCTCGATCATCGGTTACCTCGATGCTTTTTGGACATCGACATAACCGGGTTCCACTGTATATATATATATATATATATATATATATATATATATATATATATATATATATATATATATATATTTGGGCATTCTTAAATCCACAGTAGCAAGAAAATATATATAGCTGAAATGATCTTATTTATGGAACTGAGAAACAGTATTTGTTGGCAAATGTTGGAATTAATGATCACCATGTTGGTATGGATAGTATGGATAGAAAATTCAATATATACTTAATACTACACATTAACACAAACTATTTTAGGGATAAAAATTAAATTACAATAAAAATGGCATATGGCTATAAGCATCCCTGAACATGTCCCAAAGGGCTATAAGCTGGGAAGAATGTGCTGCAAATTAGGGCAGTAAGGGATGCAGATGGAAGTGTGTTGACTAGTGAGGAGAGTGTGTTGAGAAGGTGCAGGGAATATTTTGAGCAGCTATTGAACGAGGAAAATTAGAGAGAGAAGGTTGGATGATGTGGAGATAATAAAGCAGGAACTGGATAGGATTAGTAAGGAGGAAGTGAGAGCTGCTATTAAGAGGCTGAAAAGTGGAAAGTCGTTTAGAATATCATACCAGTAGAAGCATGGAGATGTTTAGAAGAGATGGCAGTGGAGTTTTTAACAAAATTGTTTTACAAGATGCTGGAAGGTGAGAGAATGCCTGAGGAATGAGGAATGTGTTAGAGAAGTGAAGAAAAGAGTGCAGGTAGGGTGGAGTGGGTGGAGAAGAGTGGCAGGAGTGATTTGTAATAGATGAGTTTCTGCAAGAGTGAAAGAGAAAGTTTATAGGACTTGCTTTGTTGTATGGTTTAGACACAGTGGCACTGAATAAAAGACAGGAGGTGGAGCTAGGGGTAGCAGAGATGAAGATGCTGAGATTTTCACTGGGAGTGACGAGGATGGACAGGAATAGAAACACGTTTATAATAGAGACCACACATGTAGTAAGTTTTTTTTACAAACGTCATGTGAAAATGTATTATCAATGAGGCCCAGAGGGCACCAATCCAGAAAGGTTCTGCATGTCTTTAAGAAAAAAAGAAAGAAAGAAAGAGAGAGAAAGAGAGCATGTCATTATTTCATGTTTACGACTCATACATCAGATCCCATCTCTTTAGCAATAAAACTCATATTGTCACCAAGAGGCTGCCCAATAACTCGTTCTCTTCCCTGTGGCCATGAGAAGGATGCACAGTGTGGCTTTGTGTGTGTGTGTGTGTGTGTGTGTGTGTGTGTGTGTGTGTGTGTGTGTGTGTGTGTGTGTGTGTGTGTGTGGTTGGCGGGAGAAAGACTGAAACTGTTTATAGAATTGATCATCATTTAATACATGAAATATTGTTCAACATTATTGTTTTTGTAAATCCAAAATGTGTCAATTATACAAGAAGGGAAAACAAATCCAGTTAACGAGCAAAATACATTTTCAGACAAATTGCAGATGATTGATTCTATTCTGTTGTATATTAAGATCATTTTAAAACAAATCATCGGTTTTTTTTATACTTTTCATTTCGGTTAAATTAATAAAGCTCAAGTAATCTATCACTCCCTATCTCCACTGTTATTTTGTGCAGTAGCTTTGAAATACAGTATCAGTTCACTTTGAAGACCTTTGAGCCTTTAAGCACAGTTTGATGAAGTGACAGTAAAACTTAAATGCTCTCTAGGCTGTTTTTTTTTTTCTGTTCAACCTACACACATCATTCTGTAGTTCAAAGATCATACAGATGTATTGATTTAAAAAATAGCATCCTTGTTACCCCTCAACTAAGGCCAGGGGTATTTGTTGGCAGACAAGGAACAAATAACAGACAAATAACAAGTACAGGACCAGCATGCACAGTATTTATATGTATATATGGCACACATATATTGTTTATAAAATAGACAAAATTATAACTAAAATAATAAAACGAAACTATAGGGGTCAGAAACATTTATCTGGTATTCTTTTATTTTTGCATTGTCTGCATATTTCTGCTCAGTTTTTATGTTTTTGTTACTTTAGCCCTTGTTTAATTTACAGAAGGTGTCCATTTTACCAATATTTTTATATATTTTTTCACAAATAACAGAATATCTATTGTGATTGTTTATTTAAACAATTAAAATTATTTTGGACAAAAATGTGCCTATATTGTTTCAATATGCATTGTGTCTGAGATCATTAGTTACACAAAAGCATTATTAGCTGATTTAACTTTAGTCAGTTAACCTAATATTTTGGAAGCAGGTCAGTAATATAACAAGGCATGCACTTCTGTGTCTATTACACAAATGTAATTTATAAGTTTGTGGGGAAAGCTAACTAAAATAAAACATGTGCTGGTTGGGTGTAATATTTTGCCCATTGGAAAACTTATACATATGCAGGTAAAGACATTTTCACTACATTGTGTACAGCACCATCTACAGAGTTTAATAGCATACACTTCAGAATTAGACCTGCTGATTCTATTAGCATTCATAGCATACAAATAAAAGGGAACCAAAAGACATTTCAGATGTAGAGGCATAAGCAGTTCCTTCCCTTCTCTTTAAACTTTTTTCCTATAATTCTGGTAGAGGTTGTGGTTTGTCTCATCTGTACTAAAGATGTTGTCCTGGAACTGTACAGGCTTCGGTACCTGTTTTTAAAACATACCAGTGCTTTTTATATTGTGGTAAACTATCTGTGTTTACTGTGTTAGTCTTCTCTTGATTGTTGGCTTTAACGCAGAATATGCTTAACACCTGGAGGATGCTTTTGTTCTGGCAAACTGATATTCAGGATTATTTTTCACCAGGAAAAGAATTGTTCCACATCATCCACTATAATTCAACAGTTTGTTCCTGTTATGCTGAAATGTTGTAAGTAATTTAATTATGTTTATTGGGTTTCTTGCTTAAGTAATAGCATTCATTCTCACCTGTCTGTGATTCTGCTCTGTTATAGTGTCTCTAAACCATACAACATCGCAGGTCTCACCACAGTCCTATAAACTTTCCCTTTTACTCTAGCAGATACCCTTTTATCACAACCCACTCCACCCTGCTTGCACTCTTTTCTTCACATCCCTAACACACTCTCCATTACTTTGCACTGTTAACCCAAGGTACCTGAGTATGTCTCCCTGCAACCGCACCACTCCACTGCTCTCCCTCTCATTCACACACATTTACTCTGTCTTACTCCTACTATCTTTCATTCCCCTTCTCTCCAGCGTGTACCTCCACCTCTCCAGGCTCTTCTCAAACTGCTCCATACTCTCACCACAAATCTCATTATCATCCACAAACATCAAAGTCCAGGGAGACTCCTGTCTGACCTCGTCCGTCAACCTGTCCATCACCACTGCAAACAAGAAAGGGCTCAGAGCTGATCCTTGATGCAGTCCAACCTTCACCTTGAACCAGTCTGTCGTTCCTAGTGCACACTTCACTGCTGTCACACTGTCCTCATACATGTCCTGCACCACCCTTACATACGTCTCTGACACACCTGACTCCTTCATACAGTACATACAGAACTGTCAGAAAGCATGGGTGCAGCGGTAGGTTCAGAATGACTGGATGGGAGGACCCAAATGCAGGATGCACACAGGGTTATGAAAAAAACTGGATTTAATATATAAAGTATAGCAGAGGGCAAAGGCAAAAACAAAGTCCATAAACAGTCCAGTGTCGAAAACACAGGCAAAAAGATGCAGGGAAGACAAAAACAAATACAAAAAAACAGTCCAAAAATCCATAAACTGGCAAACAGAACAAAGAAGGGCAGAGGAGAATCACAAACCAATAAAAGTCCAAACCAGGGCAGAGGCAGTGCAGAACAGGGTACAGAGATCAGGCACAGGCACAGGTACAGGCACGGTGGCAAGAAGAATCTCGGGGCTAGGAAACCGGTAAGATAATCTGGCCAGGAGCTAAAGTCTTGATTGTCAATATATACCGGGAGGCGCGGGAAAAACTGCAAGATGGCCGCCGACCCGGAAGTGCATGCCGCGGAACCGGAAGTGTGCGCAGTGTGCCTGGGAGATCCTGACAGAACTCCTCTGTCGGCACTCTGTCGTACGCTTTCTCCAAATACACAAATACACAATGCAACTACTTCTGACCTTCTATACTTCTCCATCAACATTCTCAAAGCAAATAAGGCATCTGTGGTACGCTTCCTCAGCATGAAACCATACTGTTGCTCACAGATGGTCACCTCTTCTCTCATCCTTATTCATAAAGATCAGAACCAGCACACTCCTTCTCCATTCCTCAGGCTTCCTCTCACCTTCCAGAATCTTGTTAAACAATCTGGTTAAAAACTCCACTGCTATCTCTCCTAAACATCTTCATGCTTCTACCAGTATGTCATTTGGTCCTACCAACTTTCCACTCTTAATCGCTGCTCTCACTTCCTGCTTACTAATCCTATCCACTTCCTGCTTCACCATCTCCACACCATCCAAGCTTCTCTCTCTCATTTTCCTCGTTCATCAGCTGCTCAAAATACTCCCTCAATCTTCTCAACACACTTTCCTTACTAGTCAATGCAGCACATCCTTCCGGTCCCTCTGCCTGGTCATTCGTTATTAATCCTTTTCTCCCCCTTATTGTCCAACTTCTCATACAGCTCCTCATATGCCTTTTCCTTGGCTTTTGCCACATCCCTCTTTACCTGCTGCTACATCTCCTTGTACTCCTGCCTACTTTTCTCATCACTCTGTCAATCCCAATTCTGTTTTGCCAACATCTTTCTCCTTATGCTCTCCTGCACTTCCTTATTCCACCACCACGTCTTTCGTCTTCCTTTCTAATTCCAGATGTCACACCAGGTACTTTTCCAGCTGTCTCCCTCATCATTTCTGCAGTAGTTGCCCAATTATCCAGCTCCTCTTCACCATTACCGAGTCCCTGTCTGACCTCTTCCTTGAATCTCACACTACAGTCTTCCTCCTTCAGTTTCCACCATCCTTTTCTTCTTTCAGTCCTCACTCTCCTCCTCTTCTTCTTCACCTCCGAAACCATCCTACAGACCACCATCCGATGCTGTCTATCTACACTTTCCCCTGCCAACACCTTACAGTCTCCAATCTCCTTCAAGTTGCATCTCCTATAGAATATAGTCCACCTGTGTGCACCTTCTTCCACTCTTATAAGTCACCCAATGATCCTCCTTCTTCTTAAAATACGTATTCACCACTGCCATTTTTATCCTTTTAGCAAATTCTACCACCATCTGCCCTTCCACATTTGTTTCCTCTGTTCCCTTTACCTACATGCCTATTTAAGTTTGCCCTAATTACCAATCTTTCATTCCTAGGAACACCATCTACCACTTCATCTAATTCACTCCAGAATTTTTGCCTTTTCTCCATCTTACCGCCGACTTGTGGAGCATAAGAACTAATGACATTTATCATCACCACTGCAACGTCCAGCTTCACGTTCATCACCCTAGCAGAAACTTTCTTCACCTCCACTACACTCTTACTGAACTCTTCCTTCAGGATCACACCTACACCATTTCTTTTTCCATCCACACCATGATAGAACAGTTTAAACCCACCTTCAATGTTCCTGGCCTTACTCCCATTCCACTTGGCCTCCTGAACACACAACATATCTACCTTTCTCCTCTCCATCATATTAGCTAACTCTCTCCCTTTACCAGTCATAGTACCCACATTTAATGTACAAACCCGAACCTACACTCTCCTACACTTCCCCTTTTTCTGCTGTCTCTGTAGACGTCTTCCTCCTCTCTTTCCTTTCCTCTCCTCCTTTGGCCAACAGTAGCCTAATTTTCACCGGTACCCTGTTGGCTAACAATACCTGTGGCGGTCATTGGTAACCCGGGCCTCGACCGATTCGGTATGAATTTCTTATTTGTGGTCTGCATATTCGATTTGGCACGTTTTAAGATGGATGCCCTTAACGCAACCCTCCCTATTTATCCGGGCTTGGGACCGGCACTAAGAGTGCACTTGCTTGTGCAACCCTAATGGCTGGGTTCATTATTTACTTTACTTCAAATATACTATAACAATTCATTTTTACAAATATTTATGATATTGAATAACATTTTTTCAAACAGTTACGTAAGAGTAATGTTGTTTTGGTTTGATCCAAGGTACATTTCTTAGTTTTTGACTATATGTGTATATAGTGTCTATTCCAAATAGTGCTACTGTTCTCTTTGCAATCAGCTGTCAGATCCCAGTACTTTAGCCTCTTAGCAAATTGGCAACCATGGACCATATCACTATGTTGAAATCAAGGGGAATGCTGATAAACTCTGTGGGGAACTGAAGTTGCCCTGTAAGATCAACCCTCTATGGGAGAAGGAGTCTCTGGTGTAGTTGGGCAGTTGTTTCTCTCCCTCTGTACATGACATACTGGTAGTTCCCTTATTTATATCTTGTCTACGTTCCAGTATCCATGCCAGTATCTTCAGATCATGCACCATCTGGAAAGTAATTTCGCCAGCACATTTTTGAATTCTAATAGACAGAGACAGTTGTCTTGAGTTCAAGGTGCCTTAGTTTTCCTTAATGAGAAACCAGATTCTTGACCTGATTCCTGCTTTAATACCATGGATTTTTTCTCTTTCCTGGAGACCTTAAACTATACCATTGTTCTTGTTCCCTAGAAAGGTCCTGCAGGTGAAGCTTCAATAACAACCTCCTGGTGTGCCAGCCTGATTGTTCATTTTTACTCACTTTAAACAGATGCTTCTTCCTCCTGATGGCATGGCTATACATTTGGATTGCTGTCTGGGTTTTCATGCATATACACAGCCTGACTCAGATATTCAGTTCAGAGATTTGAAAAAGTAAGAATATTTGGTTTAAAACTTTTGAAACAGATTTTGTTCATTATATTCTTTTACATTGAGCCTGGATCCATTATTTGATCGTAAATTTATTTTTCCTTTTTTTTTGACAAAGATGTGGTGGAAATGGATTTTTAATCAAACTTGAATCAGCTTATTACCTGCTGCATGGGTCACGGATTCAGATGCTGATCTTAAAATAGACTTACCGACAAAAAGGTTTTGTCTGGCACATTTCAGCAACAATTAATGGCATCTATGGAAACCATGCAAAATCTAAGTGTAGTTAAGGTATATGTTGGGAAAGAATAATTCTTATAATGTAAATCAGGATACAATTCACATGCAAGGCAATAGTGGTGCATTAGCAGCTGTGAGGTTTTGTATATGTGTGACCTTATAATGCCTACCTGAGAGCTGCAGCTGGAATGAGTCATGTGAAAGGTGTGACAACTCTGTAATTAAACTCTTGCCACATTTTCTGGTGCGTTAAATATGCAGTGATTCCACAGTCAAAAGGAAGTGCTAGTGATCTTTGCAGCCTTTGTCGCTATGGTGCTGTAAAGATTTACCTGTTCGTGGAATTTTACAACTAAACAAATGATACCATCAAAAGAAGAGATGGTTTGTAAATTGTATGTGTCAATAAGAAAAATAAATTTGCCTGAGATCCTTTAGATCTCTTAACATTTTACTAATGTTAAGGATTCGGCAGCATCCACAATTTTTTTCTTGTACATCCAAGATCCTCAGCCACAAAAAAGCCTGTGTGGCCGTGTATAAACTGCCTTTCATTACTTAATGACCTAATTCGGATCAGTCATTATTAATTTATGCAGTAAGCACATGAAATAATGAATTAACAATGAAATAGAGGGTATAAAATGAATTAGTTATAAATAGATGAATAAATCCACTCTTAAATGGGTATGAATTAATTAAATACTGGTGTGTGTGTGTGTGTGTGTGTGTGTGTGTGTGTGTGTGTGTGTGTGTGTGTGTGTGTGTGTGTGTGTGTGAAAGAGAGAGCACATTAGCTAATTAATAAATAATTAAATACTTGCTATTAAATGAATGAATGATAAAATATACTAATTAGCCATGTTTTACCCATGGTGCATGTGTGTGTGTGTGTGTGTGTGTGTGTGTGTGTGTGTGTGTGTGTGTGGCTGTAAAATATCGAGAAAGAAAAAAAAACCTTCCCATTAGGAGAACATATATGTGCTGTATATTATAAGTATTAGACACACAATGTGACTCGGCCTGCCAAAAAACGAGGGACATGAAGTATCTGCCTTGCTCTTGTGATTTGTCTGATTGCTCTTAATTATTACTACAGCCTTCACTTTTTTTTACACACCATTTATAACGCAACATAAATCATTCTTTTTTTTTCCCACCTTTATATTGTCCCTGGTTGTCATAATTATGTCGAAATCAGCACAATCACTTCATTCCCCATCATCCCCCTGCATGTCACCTGGCCTGTTACACAACACTCAGTGCTCACACCTGTTTCTGTTTTATCACTAATTAGCACCTCTGGATATGTTCTGTATATTTGTATGCTTTAGTCTTTGTTTTGTGTTTGTGTCTTTTTGTGTTCTGCAGCCTTGCATAGAGTTTACCTGTTTTTTACACTGTTTACAGACATGTTTGTTGCTTCCTGTTTTTCCTAGTATGTCTGCTACTTCTTGATTTCCTTATAAACAAAAATCTGCTCTTGCAACTGCCATTTTCTGAAATATCTGACAGAAAGCTTAACCTAAAGCAGGATGCAGCAGAAAAAAAACCTTTGCAGAGCAACAAGCTCTATTGGAGAGTAATCTCCAAAGTATGGTTAAAGCCACCTAAGGACTGGCTCATAGTTTTTTTTGCAGAGTGGCTGGCCGACTTTGTAACCATTTGTAACTCTCCCTCCCCTGTAGAGAACGCTACTCTGCCTTTCTACATTCTTCCTTGCTAAGGGCATTGCTATGCCTTTCTGCCCTGCTGAGGATGCTGCTCTGACATTTGGTTTGGCCAAATATGTTGCTCCGCTTCCCAATCCATCTAAGGATGTAACCATTCCTCCTGCTGAGAACGTTGCTCTTCCTCCATGTCTGGCTGAGAACTTCACTCTGACTCCATGCCCAGCTGAGGACACCTCTCTTCCTCCTTGCTATGCAGAGGACACTGATCTTCCCCATCTGGCCTTGCAAAGAATTTACTTATTACCCCTATTAATCTTTATGTTGGCTGTCACTCAAAGGGACCCAGATTCGAGGCAGACATCGTTTTGGTCTGCCCAGTACCACCTCTCTGAAACAATGCATTAGAAGAGAGGTTCTGTCATGATTATGCTGAAATGACTAAATTACACATCAGCCAGTCCACATCACATGGCCTGTCACACATCCCTGAGCACTTACACCTGTTTTTTGTTATCATAAATAAGAGTAATTGATAATTATATTGGATCTAGAGAAAGTGTACGACAGGGTGCCAAAAGAGGATTTGTGGTATGTATGTCAGGGTGGTGCAGGACATGTATGAGGACAGTGTGACAGCAGTGAAGTGTGCAGTTGGAATGACAGACTGGTAAAAGTAAAGGTGGGATTGCATCAAGAATTGGCTCTGAGCCCTTTCCTATTTGCAGTGCTGATGGACAGGTTAACAGACAAGGTCAGACATGAGTCTATATGGATTATGATGTTTGCGGATGTTATTTTGATTTATGGTGAGAGTAGGGAGCAGGTTGGGAAGAGCCTGGAGAGCTGGAGGAATGTCCTGGAGAGAAGGAGAATGAAAGTCAGTAGTAGTAAGACAGAGTAGGAGGAGTTCTGATACCTGGTGGTCAACAGTGCAAAGAGTGTGTTAGAGAAGTAAAGAAAAGTGTGCAGGCAGGGTAGAGTGGGTGAAGAAGAGTGGTGAGAAAAGGAGTGCTTTCTTCATACTTGCTTTGGCAATGTCATGTAAATAAAGTACACTAAAACAGAGAGAGAGAGAGAAAAAGCAAGAGAGAGAGAGAGAGAGAGAGAGAGAGAAAGAGAGAGAGAGAGAGAGAGAGGCATAAGGTATTACTATATATACAATATATTATTACCTACTGCACACTTCTGTACATTAATCACCCTCATCCCTGTATATATTGACCTTATACCTTATTTATATACTGTTATTTAGTGTCAATTAGCAACTATGCATTACTGGTTAGATGCTAATGTCTCTAGGTCAGGTATGTAACCCTAGATCCCAGAGGGAACGAGACGCTGTTTCGCAATGCTTTGGGAACACCTTGTGTTATCCACACTCTGAACCACGCGTGAAAGCTGGCCAATAGGCAAGTCATGATGTCATTGGTGGGCGATGTCATGAAAAAAACAGGAGCTACAAAATGGCTGCGTGGGCGTAGCGACATTAGCTTCTGCAAAAGAGAGAAGGTAAGCGGCGCAGGGATGCAGGGAGTGTGGCCCAGGGACGCAACGTCTTGTCTTCTCGGGGAACTAGGATTACATATGTAACCTAGAGAAGTTTTATTTTCAGGAACTCTGCGTTGCAACGATTTGGGAACGAGTGTCCAAACACGCCACACTGACCAGTCCCTGCCTAGTGTGTAAGAGCCTCACAACCAGCACGTAGGACAGAGAAGCCCAGAGTGGCTCATAAGATGATGATACACTACGCACCTGCTGAGAGTCTGCTTATTGGCAAGGAATCCCTTCCTGTTGGGGCCATAGCAGACAAAAAGCTGCTCTGACTTCCTCCACGGACTTGTCCAGCCGGTTCTGCTTCTCATAGTCGGAGGCTAGGAACGGAGGAGGGCAGAATGCCTGCAGCACGACAGGGCGTGATGGAGCCGTAGGCACCTTAGGTACGTACCCAGGTTTTGGGTGGAGGAATGCACTGTCCATGCCAGGGGTAAACTCTGGGCAAGAAGGGTCCAGGGACAGAACGTGTAGATCCCCGACCCTCTTCAGGGAGGAGATCGCTATGAGGAAAGCGGTCTTCACAGACAGGTACCTAAGGGCCACTTCGGCACACCGACCAATTGCTGTGTGCTTGGTGGCCCTAAGGGTTATGTCAGCAGCACGATGCAACTCCTTAACGTCCTCAGCCCCAGAACTAAGTCTCTCGTCCAACTCCCGCAGCAAGTCAGCCTGGTATGCCTGCAACACAACCGTAGTGTGGAGGCAACCCACAGCCTGATACGCTGGCACATAAGCCTTCCCCATGCGTTCATGACCTCCAGAATAGACTATTGTAATGCATTACTAGGTGGATGTTCTGCATCATTAATAAACAAGCTTCAGTTAGTTTAGAATGTGGCAGCAAGAGTTCTCACAAGGTCAAGAAAATATGATCATATAATCCCAGTCTTATCATCCTTGCACTGGCTTTCTGTTAATTTTCGAACAGACTACAAACTACTACTTCTTACTTATAAAGCCCTAAATTTTTTTTAGCTCCCATGTATCTATCCAGTCTTTTAACACGCAACAATCTGTCATGCTCCCTGAGATCTCAATATTCTGGACTTCTAGTAGTTTCCTAGAATAGCAAAGTCCACTAAAGGCGGGAGATCATTCTCACATTTAGCTCCTAAACTTTGGAACAGTCTTCCTGATGTTCGTGGCTCAGACACACTCTCCCAGTTTAAGTGTAGATTAAAAACGTATCTTTCTAGCAAAGCCTACACATAACATACGTCTCACATCATAACCTTGTGCTCCAGAACATATGATCACATGCACATTATCAACTTGTGCTGTTAATATCATAAACAGCAGCTACGCTAATTTCTCTCCACTGCTTCTCTTTCCCTCCCCATTCCGAGGCATCCTGAGGTTTGGCCAGCTCCAGTCACGTCCCACCTCATGAAGATTACGGACCTTTGAAGAAGTAGATGCCAAACTCGCAAACATCCCGTACCACCTAGGGACGTTCCAGTGCCAATTGGATCCCACTACATGTGTGGAGATTTGACATTGGACCTCCTGGAGTGTTTAAAGGCTCTGGCATGGAGAAGCTGGTGCTGTATCTGTGATGATCACAAATGTTGAGCTCAGTAGCTCCTATTTTTATAACCATAAAGACTGTATAAGGCTGTAGAAAGAACATTACTTATAATCTTATACTCCAGTACTCATCTTAGTTCTCACTCTCCAGTATTCTGTATTGTTGAAAGATTTATGATCAAACTCTTGATGTCACCCAAATGAGGATGGGTTCCCCTTTTGAGTCTGGTTCCTCTCAAGGTTTCTTCCTCATAACTTTTAAGTGAGTTTTTCCTTGCCACAGTCAGGGATTGCTTATCAGGGATAAATGCACACCATTCACCTTGACTGTTGATTTCTGTAAAGCTGCTTTGAGACAATGTCTGTTGTGAAAAGCACTATTGAAATAAACTTGACTTGACTAGCTGCACACCTTAGCCCCAACTACATTCGTGTTTAGCGAGGTTTGTTGGGAAAAAGTATGCGCTGCATACGGGGTCTCCCAGGAACTGGACACCTCTGTGTGCAGTTCGGGCAAGAACGGTAGGCCCCGGCGCTGAGGCAGTGACATGGCTTACTGGGTGTGCGCTGCTTCCGCTTTTCAACCGGCCAAGCTAGTTTGAGCTTGGACACGGCCCGCGTCACAACCTCAAGGATCCCCTCGTACAGCACAGGTTTGCTAGCCTCCATCATCTCATCCTCCTCGGAGGGAGAGATGTGGAGCACCACGCTGCTTGCATCGGGAGAGGAAGCAGCTGCCTGGCAGAGGACTTATCCGACTCCGTCCCTTCTGCCAGATCGGCCTGTGAGCCCCACAACCGGCGAGCCCGCTTTGCCTTGGCAAGAGCAGGACCAGAGCCGCTAGGAAAAGCACACTCAGCCGATATTTTTACTTCGCTAGCCATGCTTAAACAGAATATCACACACAAAGCGCTTACCTGAACAAGCAGAAGCTAATGTCCAGCCATTTTGTAGCTCCTGGTAGTTGCGACATCGCCCGCCGATGACGTCACGACTTGCCTATTGGCCAATAGTGTGATATTCTGTGTGATATTCTGTTCTGTGGAGACAGAACAAATCACAATTAATGAGACCCTTCTGCTTTATTTACTTAATTTTTTTTTTTAGATTACATTAGATTCAACTTTATTGTCATTGTGCAAGGTACATGTACAGAGCCAATGAAATACAGTTACCCATTTGGGAACTCGAGCTGCTTCGCAAAGTTTTGGGAACACCTCGTGTTGTCCACGCTCTGAACCACGTGTGAAATCTGGCTGTATTTCATTGGCTCTGTACATGTACCTTGCACAATGACAATAAAGATGAATCTAATGTAATCTAAAAAAAAAAAAATTAAGTAAATAAAGCAGAAGGGTCTCATTATTTGTGATTTGTTCTGTCTCCACAGGTTTCACATTTTTAGCTTTTGTGGTGTCACTGTGCTGATACGTACAGTGTGTGTGTGTGTGTGTGTGTGTGTGTGTGTGTGTGTGTGTGTGTGTGTGTGTTTAAGAGGGAGAGAGGGGGGGGGGGAGATCGAGAGAGATAGTCTGCCTGTTCCCCAGATGGAGGCTAAATTCAGAAATTCAGCCACAGCAGTCATCCTGAGCACATCTTCACAGCTGGAAAGCTGAATAGCTGCAGTGTGGCAGTTTAGCATAGAATTAACATACTACTCTCTCTGTGCAATACTGCTACTACTACTAGCACTACTATTACTGCTACTACTTCTACTTCTTCTACTTCTATTTTTATTATTATTAATATTATTATCATTATTATTATCATTATAATGATAATAATGATAATAATATTAATAATAATAATAATAATACATGTATTTATGAGTGAATAAAATGGATCTCACAAATGCTATAAAAATCCTACAGCAATTATATTTTGGCCCCCAAGGCCCTTACCACAGCCATAACTAGTCCCTTATGATGAAGCAAAACATTCCTGAATAGTAAGCTTTAAGTTTGGCATGTAGTTGACAGGAGGAAGGGTCAAATATTAAGAAAGCACACTGCCTGGAGACTGTATACTTGTGTTTTTACAAATACATACACATATACACCAAACACGCATAATGTTATGACATAACATTTAGTAAATAAAACTGATTATTTCTTTATCATGGCACCTGTTATTAGGAGGGATATATTAGAAAGCAAGTAAACATTTTTTCCTCAAAGTTGATGTGTTAGAAGCAGGAAAAAGGGGCAAGTGTAAGGATTTGAGTGAGTTTGAGAAGGGCCAAATTGTAACTGCTAGATGACTGGGTCAGAGCATCTCCAAAACTGCAGCTCTTGTGCACTGTTCCCAGTTGGCAGTGGTCAGTATCTATTAAAAGTGGTCCAAGTAGTGAACAGTAGTGAACAGTAGTGAACAGACGAGCTCCTGTAGCTCAAACGCTTGTAGCTTAAACTGCTGAAGACGTTAATGCTGTTAATACTCAATGGCTTTGTTTTGGCAGCAAAAAGGGTACCAACACAATATTAGGCGGGTGTTCATAGTGTTATGCCTGATCAGTTTGTACAAGCATAAAGTAACTTAATTTGGACAGTGAAAGTTATGTGATGAAGTCGAAAGGGGAAGCAAATGCAGAAAATGGGAAAAAAAATGTGCAGATTGAAGTATATGTAGGACAAAAAACACAAAATGTCATGGAAGCAAGAAACATAGCCTGAAGTGTTGGCAATGAGAAGAACGTCCATGAACAACAAACACAAGACAAGTGTGATGTGCAAGGTGAGAATTAAATACATGTGCTAATCAAGGGTTAAAGGTATGAGTGATAAATGCTGGGGCTGATAATGTAATCCTGCGTCTCTAGGGATTATCATGAGAGGGACCATTAAGCATCCCACTGGGATGAATAAAGTATCTATCTATCTCTATCTATTATTAGTTCAGTGGTGGACATTACATTACATTAAGGATCAGGTGTCATCCTGGACATTTATGTGAATTAATGTTCATACACAGTATGACTTTACATGAGTACCATAAATCATAATGTAATATGCATATTGTATTGGATTTTTTATTACCAATTATTACCAGTTAAGAGTTTTTGGATTGTTTTCCCTCTGAGATATTTATTTCTGATCACATAAGTACATTTATTGCAACCAGTATTATGTCTATTTTGCTTTATTACATGCACACTATCGGTTGCTGAAGATCATCCTGTGCCCTCAGTGTTTACAGTGCTCTATCAGAGTGCCTTACTGTTCATCACTCGGCTGGATCTGTAATCCTTCCTCTCTCGCAAGCAGGTGTCATCCTTATAATAATTTAGCTGGTAAGCAGCAGGCTCCTTACAAAAAGAATATTCATCATGTGTCCATAAGCAGGCGTCAGAAAGAGGAATTATGACAAGCTCCTGTACACAGAAACATGGCAGCAACCAGGTGATCTTAAGCACACAGAACACAATAATCCTATCTGGCATTAGTCATAGCTATGATTATGCTGCTAAACCTTCTGGCCTAAATATGGTTTCTGTCACTGGCTTGCAAATTTGATTAAAATAAAAGATTTAAAGTCCAATAGTAATATAATATGAAGCTTTGGGTAAACATTTATAATATAGTAAATATACCTTTTTAAAAAATTTAAAATGTTTAAGATTTTATTAAATGAAACCTAAACCATAAAACTTTGGGACGCAGGTATGTGTTGCTTAACAAAAAAACCTTCCAAATAAGCAGTTTCTAAGATATGTAATGCCAAAAGTATGGCATATTATATGGGAACAAGAGTAAAAGAAAAATAGTGTAGAAACTGTTACTAATCTTTTTGCTAAACATGTCAAAAGTTCAAAAATAATTTTTTATTGCAAAGTATCATGGGTTGCATTTACAGTGCCTTGCAAAAGTATTGACCCCCCTTGGCATTTATCCTATTTTGTTGCCTTACAACTTGGAATTAAAATTGATTTTTATTTGGATTTCATGTAATGGACATACACAAAATAGTCCAAATTGGTGAAGTGAAATGAAAAAAATTACTTGTTTCAAAAAATTGTTAATAAATAACGGAAAAGTGGTGCTTGCATATGTATTCACCCCCTTTGCTATTAAGCCTCTAAATAAAATCTGGTGCAACCAATTACCTTCAGAAGTCACGTAATTACTTAAATAAAGTCCACGTGTGTGCAATCTAAGTGTCACATTATCTCAGTATATATATACACACCTATTCTGAAAGGCCCCAGAGAGCAACACCACTAAGCAAGGGGCACCATCAAGCAAGCGGCACCATGAAGACCAAGGAGCTCGCCAAACAGGTCAGGGACAAAGTTGTGGAGAAGTACAGATCAGGGTTGGGTTATAAAAAAATATCCAAAACTTTGAACATCCCACGGAGCACCATTAAAGCCATTATTAAAAAATGGAAAAAATATGGCACCACAACAAACCTGGCAAGAGAAGGCCCCCCACCAAAACTCACAGACCAGGCAAGGAGGGCATTATTTAGAGAGGCAACAAAGAGACCAAAGATAACCCTGAAGGAGCTGCAAAGCTCCACAGCAGAGATTGGAGTATCTGTCCATAGGACCACTTTAAGCCGTACACTCCACAAAGCTGGGCTTTACAGAAGAGTGGCCAGAAAAGCCATTGCTTAAAGAAAAAAATAAGCAAACACGTTTGGTGTTCGCCAAAAGGCATGTGGGAGACTACCCAAACATAGGGAAGAAGGTACTCTGGTCAGATGAGACTAAAATTTAGCTTTTTTGCCCATCAAGGAAAACGCTATGTCTGGCGCAAACCCAACACCTCTCATCACCCCGAGAACACCATGATGTTTTTCATCAGCAGGGACTGGGAAACTGGTCAGAATTGAAGGAATGATGGATAGCGCTAAATACAGGGAAATTCTTAAGGGAAACCTGTTTCAGTCTTCCAGAGATTTGAGACTGGGACTGAGGTTTTTTGTCTTATTTCTTGTTTGTTTCACAATAAAAATTATTTTGCATCTTCAAAGTGGTAAGCATGTTGTGTAAATTAAATGATACAAACCCCCAAAAAATCCATTTTAATTCCAGGTTGTAAGACAACAAAATAGGAAAAACGCCAAGGGGGGTCAATACTTTTGCAAGGCACTGTACAAGGAATTACATACTACATGTATATATAAAATTTTTTAAAAAAAAAATGTAAAATTAAATAAAGTAATAAATAAAGACAAAGGCATTAACTGTACGATTTGTGCAGTTTATGTAAAGGGAGGGAGTGCAATTTATAATCTTTCCTAAATAAGTGCCAATGCACAGAGTTGCAATATATATTTGATTGCATTAATGTAACACATACTGTATGAGATGGCAGTGTGAGGTTTAAATTAATGTTAGTGTTTGTGGAGGTTTGTGGTGTTTGTGTTTCAGATCAAATCAGGCAGGCAGATCAGAAATTAGGGTGGTTCCTTGTTATTGTTGATGAGGTCAGTTGCAGACAGTTGCAAATAATCCGCAATTCTGCAAATATTTATAGGGCTTTTGATGTTATTTTGGGTTTTTTGGGGGGTTGTTTTATTTTTATTTTTCACTTACTTTGCCTATTTGGCTTTTTTCGTTTTTTTGTGTAGCTATTTGTTTGATTATTTGGATATTTATTAATTTGTTTGTTAATTTGTTTGTTTATGTTTTTGTTTGTTTGGCTATTTATCTGGTTATTTATTTGGTTACGTTTATGTCATTACATATTTTTATCTTTGGCTTTCTTTTCTGGCTATTTAATTTTCTATTAATTTATAATTATTATTATTAGTAGTAGTAGTAGTGGTAGTAGTAGTAGTATAGTAGTATATTTATGTTTAACCAGGGAGCAGATTTTTTTGTTTGTTTGGATGCATGCATTTCCGTGATAAAAAGTTACTTCTGTTACCACTTATTCACTTCACTGCGTAACCACTGCCACCACTGCAACCTGCATATTTCTGCACTGCTTTTAATTCAAATATTGATTAAACTGAAGTTTATCCCCACATACTAAACACTTTTTATATCAGTATGATACAAAACTATCAGAATAGTTGTAAGGATCCTTTGAGCTGAGCAGAGCAATATCACTATTCAATCAGCAGTATCATCAGAAATCTCAAATTCATGATACAACACAGTGTGCCACATTTCATTTTTGGATGACCTCTAAAAAGAAGCATAATCCTGAGGAAAGGAAACGAGTAAGAACCCAACTCGCCTTACACACATTTTTGATTGCATGGGAAAACATGGCATTTCATCATCCTCATGCAGTCACACGTTTATTTGTAGCCTATCCAAAGATATTTTTGCTCTCAGTTTATGCTCCAATCCCTAACCACGCAGAAGAGAAGATATTATATTAACATAATCCACATTATCAGATGCCTGACATACAGTACCTCCAATGTTTTTCCATGGTTATGGTAACAGAAGCACTGCATGCATAATTTCATATGAACTAGGCAAGGTTCCATTAAATGGCCCAGAACTATAATTATAACAGAACATTTGTGTTCTTGTACCAATTTGCATGATTTCATATGGTCACATGCTGTATCTGAGATCTGTTGTTTTTAAAGTTTTTTTTAGGTATAAAAGCTACAGTTTACACTCACATGATCTACTGTATATTGTCAAACTTTACTGTCTGTATGGAGTCTGGGCATAGTCTGCCTGTGTCCGTGTAGGTTTCCTCAGGGATCTCCAAAGGTGTAATTCTGACTGACATCGGCTGATCTTGGGCGCAATCTCCATCGTGACCTTAACCAACGAATAAGACATAATTGAAAAAGTTTAATGCATTGCAACCCTATAGAAGTATTGGAATCTTACCATGAATCTGTGTACTTTTTCTTTTTTTACACTATTTCTTTTTTCTTTTTTCTCACACATAACTTTTCTCAACAGTGAATTTGCATATCCACTGCAGAAAAAAACCCCAGATATATTGCTTGTTTTTAAATTCCACCTGCATCCAAAAGTATGTGTTATTTACAAGGTCTGCCTCAACCTACCGCTGCCTCGGTTTCCTTTGTCTTGAATGATATTGACATGCTGTGGACAAGCTGGATGCACTACCTACTACTACTGGGATCTGTGTTTCCATGGTGTTCTCGGATCTGACATCTGCCAGGTGGACAGGTCCATCTGGAGTTTCTGTTATCATGATGAGTGCTTCACAGCAGATATCACCTCATGCTGTCTGCTCAGGACATAGCTGACTTTACACCTGTGGCATTTCCGATCTACCGTGATCAGGCTGAAGGGTAGAGGTTATAGGGATTTCGAGAGTGAGGATGTTTTCTGTTTACAGTTGTCTGCTTCTGTTTCCAATTTTAGTAAGGTCAATAATGTGTGCGTGTGTTCAGTTGGTATGTTTGCTTCATATTATAATACAGTCGAACCCACTTATCTCGACCTCGGTTAACTCGCCAACCCTATTAAGTGTTTTGAAGTGGAACCGCCAAATTCTCGCTTTGTCTTAGCATTTTCTCATCGGTTATGTTGATTCTTTTATGTCGCCGAACCCTAATATCTCGAGCACAATGAGGGGCAAATTTGCCACTTATTGTCGGTTATCTCGATCGGCGCAGCCACAGAAAAACTTGCGGAAGTGGTGGAAAAATCAAGCCTTACAGATGCTACAGGAGTGTAGGATACTTTTCAGAGCTGTGTGTCAGAGTGAAATGACTCGAGAATTTAATGTTGACACTGCTTAGCTTTTTGTAAAAACGAACTACATCCCGCATGTTTTTTGTGATTTTGTGAGCGATCTTTGTGTTTATAATGTTGGAGAATATAATAAAGGTTCGTATCGAGAATCGACGGTGGTTTGTATTGTATACTGGTAAATCTTTGCTGTTAGTTGGTGCACATATGCCTTTTGTTGTTAAAAGGCACGGTCCACTAAGTCCCAAACTGAAAAGAGGCAGTCTGTATATATAATCCATGGGTGCGCTTGGTAGAAGCGCTGCGCTGAACAGCACACGGGAGAACGTGGGATGAGCAGCAAAAGCATAGAATTAACAACGGCAGGATTGGGGGAATCTGGGATGCGCTTTGGGAAGAAAAGCGCAGCCGGTGAGAGAGTGCGGAGTCCGAGTGGGAAGGCACTTACCGGGATACGCATGAGCGATAACAACAACCGCCCTTGAACCAACATATACCAACAGTAACGGACGGTGAGAGTGTGGAAGTGAGGGGTTTAAATAGGAGCTGGTGATGAGTGCTAAACGAGTCGGGAGCTTCAGAGGAGGTGAAGGTTTGACAGCCGCCGAGGGGACATGGCAGGTGGTTTCCTGACAGTTAACAAACATGTATGTACATTTTTATAGCATGCCTACATCAAACAAAACGTGGCAACGCTGTTGTGTAAAAAAAACTAAAAAACACATGTATGTACATTCTCATTTATTAACACACATCATGTACATAAAGAAATTTCAAGCATGTTAATATATTGCCGCCATATTGGTTTTCGTTTATCTCGATCATCGGTTATCTCGGCGCTTTTTGTCGTCCCCTACGCCCTCGACATAACCGGGTTCCACTGTACTAACCATCTAAGAATTATAATATTATAACAAGCTAATTTGTTGCATAGCATTTCAGACACTAAGCAAAATAAATCTTGGTGTGTTGCGCAGGTGTATAAATAATGCAGTGGAGGGCCGTGCATTTGGAACCTGGGCCTTCACTGGGGACTTTTCCCCAACTTAATCCACCTCTTAATACCACCACTATCACATCGCAATTATAGAAACCATCAATACAATACAATGCAATATAACAACGCGTGGCATTACAAAGAGAGAGGCATTTCACATATAATGGTGAATACCATTTTACTTAAGCAAGAAACTCAGTTAAGACAATTCCAAACCTCTAAACTGCAACTGTGCACCTACACCATCTGGAGCAGTTCAGAATCAATATTTGTCTAATAAGATGACAAAAACATTACAAATGTAAATAAAATACAACTTCTTCACCAGAGATGCATACTTATAATTTGCACCACTCCTCAGAGGCTGTAAGCCAGTGGTACCGCTCATATTCACTGGTCTGAAAGTGGCGCACAAACCCTTTCCCGGGCTTGGCCAACTTCCTCACAATGTCTAGCTTTTCTGGAAAATTACTCAGATATATTCAAGTGTGCAGCGTGCTACACACATGTTTGCTAGTCGAACTTGGCTCCAACAGTTTCCCTCTGAACAACCAATCAGAGGATGAAAAAATGCTGACCCAACTTACTGGCCCTGTGATGCGAACATAAAATCTAATTGGATTATAACAAAGCTAATTCTTAAGGAGACTATGGTTAAAAGGGCCAGCAGAACAGACTTTGCAGGCTCTAGGCAGATAACATTAACATGTCAGCACATAGAGGCTGAAGTCTGATTGAACAAAAAAAATCAAACATCTTTACACATACTGGAAGCAGTGAAGCCAAGAGAAATGCTACGAAATGAAAAGAACAAACTGTTGGAAATAAATTAAATTAAAAAAGTTTTTTTGTAATTGTTGGAAATAAACTATTTCATGGAACAAATATTAGAATTTAGGTTGTTAATGTTGGTCAGTGCTTCTGATTGTGTTTAGGCCAGCAGAGACGTTTTTGCTGGCCCTGACCGCCCGCCACAAAAAAAAATTCTTAAATTGTCTGGTAATTTTATAAGTACCAGTGATGGATGGTAACCAATAACCATTATAGTTTATAACATATTTGAATGATAATTTCACAGCATTATATTCATAATTTCTTCCTCAAAACAATCACCGACAATATTTTGTAAGAACATATTTATAGCATGTTTAGTAGCAACATATAATTAAGACCAATTATTGAAACTAGTACACCAGTCATAGGAAAACAAAGGTTTAAAAATAGAAACAAAGACAAGTAAAGATATGAAAAACTACAAGCATGTTTTGGTTTTATGTGTTAAATATGCAAGTACAGATAGATTAAAGGAAAAACAGGTGGTTTTTATGCTGTGAGGGACACTTTTCTGGCATTGGGTCCACTTCCTTAGAGAAAAGGGTCAATGCAAAGTTATTCTGACTGACCACCTTTATCTACCCAGTGAAGAAACATTGCTGTCCTGATGGGAACTTTCTCTTACAGAATGATAATGCCCTTATACACACTAATAGTTGGGGTCACTGAAGGGTTTTCTAGAGAAAACGATGTAAATTGAATGCTATAACCTTTAGGTCTCATCCCAATTGAAGACAGACATTTTTTTGATAGACAGCACTCTGCACCACTACCACTTCCCAAACATCAACTGAAAGTATATCTTTTAAAATAGTGGAGATCATTTCCCAGTACATTTTCAAAAGTTTATTGAATCATAGTTTGCCAACTTAAAGCACTTAAGCTATTGTTATGGCCCAAGACCTTACTAAGGCACCCTATTACTTAAATAAAATATATTTTTCTTTGTAATCTGTCAATAGCTTATCCATTTACATTACCTAATTTAGCAGATGCCTTTACTTAGAGTCACTTATAATGCTTTGTAATGTCCATCAACAACATACCCCCATGCCTAATAAATATGTTTAATGAATTACCATCAAGATGAAACCTTATTAGAAACATGAACAGAAAGGAAACAAGCAAGGGGATTTTTTTTATTATAAATTATATTTTACTGCTCTTCTAAGTAAGTAGGAATGTAGGTTTTTAGTCTTTGTTTGAAATCATTCAGGGCTAGATATTCTAATGAATACATTTTTAACCAGGTCTTTCCTGTTCCTTAAGTTATAGTTTGTCAACTTAATGCACGACAGAGGCTTGATCTGAATGCACCGCAGAGTCAGTTTGATAAGTTTTGGAATTTGTATGGAAACGTCAAGTCCCATAAAGCTTTAGCAAGCTAGTGGAGAAAAGCTAGTGGAGAAAACCACCAGTGGAGGGGTGATGTAGTGTAACTTGTGGAGACAAAAAAAGCTACTGGAGCACTTGCAATGTTTTAGTGATACTCAAGGGAAAACCTGTTATCAAGCACAATCTCAACATAGCACGGTCTTAGACAATTGTTTTGTTACATATTACATTACATATGAGGAGAAAATGATAATTGGTTGTATTGCCTGTCATGATGTTTTGTTAGACATATTAAGATCGTAGAAGCATGAGTGTCTGTGGGAGGACAGAAAAGAACAAATTGAGCATTATTAGGATAGCAGTGGTATTAAAATATGTGAGGATATAACTGGACCTTATTGAAAGAGCAAATATGGAGGGAAATAGAAAAGGACCAAGCACTGGGCCTTGTGGGATGTTAAAGAGGATGGTCCCACCAGGCAGGAAGCAAGCCTCTGCAATACTGTGCCACTAATTGCAAGGATTTTGAGAAAGGACATGGAGTCTTGTGACCTGCCATATTAAAGGCCGCTTTACTGGGAAGTAAAAGTACATATTGATTGATGATCGTCAGTATGGCCATTTCTATGGATAGTGCACCTTTTGGAAACTGTTTAAGGTCTTGGAGGTGGTGAGGGGGAGGAGGTCTTTCAAGATGTTCTGTGTAAAAGTGCTAGATTCAAGATCTATTTTGTAGAAATAAGAAGAAAATGTGCAAGGGAGAGAGAAGGGTATTGTGCAATATAATATGTATATAGTAGGTTGGAGGAAAGATTGGCAGATTTTGTAAAAAATAAATAAATAAATAAAAAATCAGCACTCAGGAAAGTGAAAAAGAAGAGAGTGCTAAAAAAAAAAATTATATAGAAATGTTGCATAAGATGCTGTTTTTTTCTGTTCTTTGCAGAAGTCACTTAAGAAATAAAATGTCCAAAATTGTAGACTGGTATGAGAAGAGATTATTCACAAGTTGTGATTTCCTTTAGCTTCTCTCCACTGCCCATTGCTGACAGTCAAGGAGCAGAAAGAGAATACTTTTTGGTCTGGAAAATAAAGCACAGATGTGATCACTGAATAAAGTGAAGAAAGAAAATTAGTGTTGGTTGATCTAACTAGAAAAAAAAATAGGAAAATGAGTCGAGTTGTGGTGATGTTAATATGAAATCATTCAATTTTTGATTTTAATTTTCTTTCTTTGTGTTCTTGTGTTTCTTACTCAGCAGGTGATTGTCACTAAAAATATTTGTACGTACATATTGAATGACTTTGGGTTTTTGTGTGCCCTCATTTCCTACCGAAAACTGCATGGTCAGCTGTATGTAAAGTAGCAATGACTAAGCCTGTTTGACAAATTAAACTCAGCATAAGTGGGCACTCTGGTAAGGTTTAGGTATAAAAGAATAATCCAACTAACATCATAGCAACATTAAAACTCTTCAAAAAGATCTGACACTGATGCTCATCACCAGGGATGTTCCATTTGTGGACACCTGGTGACCATATGAGTCTCCCAAATTTTTGCCACAAGTATGTAGAACACACAATGGTATACATTCTCATTGTATACTGTTGTATTACAGTTTCCTTTTCCTGCAAAAAAGCATGTTCCAGCCACGACCTCAACTTCGCTAAGCACCCTTTGGTATGAATAGTAATGCTGACTGCCCAGTTTAACTAATGTTTATTTTCACTTTCTTTCCATATTTTAAAATACACTGTTAGGTATACATAGTCTATTTTATGAATAGGTTATTCATCCTTTCTAAGCAGGGAGTACTTACAATTAAAACATTTATGAAAAAGCTGGTACAGTTGTAGATTTGAAGTCTTATTACTCTTAGATCAAGGGTTCAAAGCTGTGAGGAGCATGACCATTTGTCCCCGTTCATTGAATGAAATAAGATCAAGTGTTTAAAGCTTTGAGAAGCATGACCATTTGACCCTTTCGGTCAATGAAATACATCTATCTATCTATCTATCTATCTATCTATCTATCTATCTATCTATCTATCTATCTATCTATCTATCTATCTGTCTGTCTGTCTGTCTGTCTGTCTGTCTGTCTGTCTGTCTGTCTGTCTGTCTGTCTGTTGCATGTTACACTAGATGTTACACTACATTCTGGAGTGTGGTTGTGGAGATTTGTGCTCAGGTATCTATTGAAGTAGACAATCGGGGTATTAGTAAATTCAGGCATTGATGTATGGTGAAGATTCCTGGGGATCAGTCAGCATTCCAGTTCATCCATAAGATGTTTAATAGGGCTGAGGTCAAAGCTCTGTAGCAGGCCACCCAAAATCTTGTACCTCTCTATCTATATCTATCTATCTATCTATCTATCTATCTATCTATCTATCTATCTATCTATCTATCTATCTATCTATCTATGTGTCTATCTATCTATGTGTCTATCTATCTATGTGTCTATCTATCTATCCAGCTTGAGGCAATTTTAAAATGAGTGTCAATTTGAAAAGGTGACCCTCAAATCTGCAATTACACTGTCATTAATAGTATAGTGATGCTGTACCGATGTTCAGTTTTGTACCTCAACCAACATGTGATAACTGTAGGGATGTACCAGCCCCTCAAATTAATTGGTAATGACACTGACCACCATCTCAGGATCACTAATTTGTAAAATGTCTAATAGAGTATTTAGATTATTTGGAATAAATGACTGATTTTATTTTTTTATCTGCAGTGGAAAAAGCAGGATTTAAAAAGATAACATTCCACATAGTGTCCATAGCTCAAACCAGAATCCTTAAACTATAAGGCAGCTACTTTTGACATCATCAGAAAAAGAACGTTTTTTTAATCTTGAGACCACACGAAAATATTCTAGACTACTTAGACTGTTGTATAGTTGAGATAATAATAACGTATAAAGTTCCTATTGAAGAAAAATAAACAATGAATGTTAATGAAACTCTTTGTTAAGCTCTTACTTACAGTATGCGTCACAGAATCATTAAGTTATATTCTCCTGTTACTTTGTCTTCATGCCTGTTTCTAAATTGTATTCTTATAGCAGTGACCTGGATTAACTGTTTTGAACTTGCTTGGTATGTCTATTCTGCAACTAAGTGTGTTCCCAATTGCATATTGTTTCTGGCACCACTTTCTTACACCCCCACAGTCAAATGCAAAAATGAACATGGCTTGATACATCTTATTCTACTTCTTGACTTGAAGACTTAATATGCATTTTGAACATCTTTGTGATGAAGGAACATAAGTAATTGTTTATGCAATTTATACTTTTAAAATAGGCTTCAAGTTTAAAATGTCTTGTTGAAACCTGTGTACCACAGCTGACTATCCAAGAGCTTTGCTTTAAATTCGCACACACGCACGCACACACACACACACACACACACACACACACACACACACACACACACACACACACACACACAGGGCAGACACACACTATGATGCACATTCCTCTTCCTTGTGCTCTACTCTTAATTTTTTCTTCATTTTGTCTTTGTTCTCTCTTTTCCTCTTTATTCCCTCTCTCATTTTATCATCCTTCCATTATTGTTTTTGTCTCTCTCAGTCTTGGACCTGGTTTGCCTTTTGTCCTCCTGACTCTTTTTTACTCTTTATTCTCTCTTATTTAATACTCCTTTTATTATTTTTTTCTTCGTCCTGGTTTTCCTCCTTAAATCTTCCTGAATCCTTTTCTCCATTCCAAGCTTTCTATTTTTCTTTCTTACCTATTTTCATTTTTTTCTCTTTTGATTGTGATATCTTTCCTCTTGCTTTTTCTCCCTTATTTTTTAATTGCTTATTCCACTTTCACTTTCTCTTTCTTCTTCTTCTACTTCTCTTTCTTTCTTTCTTTCTTTCTTTCTTTCTTTCTTTCTTTCTTCTTTCTAGCTCTTTTTAACATTATGCTTTTACCTTTCTCTAAATGCATTTCTTTTTTTTTCTCGTCATTTTTATTTATGCTTTTCTTTCTTTTTCTTTCTATCACTGTAAATTTCATACAGAAATGTGAATGAGGTTAAATATCCTAGTTCATTCAGCAAAAAAAAAAAAAAAAAAAAAACAACAACATTTTAACATCATAATAACTATAATTAAACTTCAAGTGTCAAACACAGCTATGGAGCCAACAAAACACGAGAAACATTGATTCTCGTTCCTGCATTCTGATCACCTCTAATAACACTCTCTTCACCCAAACTGTCTTGTCTAAAACCTCTTCTCTCTTGTTGCCCTTTCGTTTGTTCCATTATCATTTTGAACATGTGACCTCATTACAATGCACCCCGATGTTCGAGAATTTTTTTAAAGAAAAAGGAAAGAAATAATTATTTGGGCCTGAATGGAAACCTAATGTCTCTTTCTTTCTAATGGTTGTTGATCCTCAGAAACTCACTTTTAAAACCTCTGAAGGTAGTTTAAATAAAATCTGTCTTATATATCTCACTGTCTCTCTATCACATTATGCTTGATAATTTATCTCTCCTTTACTCTGGCTGTCTAGCATAATAAAAATAAGGAAAAAACGAGAGAACGATAATAAAGGATTTGCTCTTTCACTTCTTAATCAGCTACTGTGGTCTGGCAGTGGTCTTTGCTTAAGGGTAGCATGCTTCTGGTGGAAATGTCTACGCAGTTCAGTCTGAGTACTCATTTTCAGCGTACTACATTCGATCAAGCAAATTTCCACTCTCGCTTGTTCATTTCCATGGAAAGGACAAACATCAGATGACTAGCACGAATGTTTCTTCTGTATCAGAGGGTGGTGGCCACTAGACAGAACAATTTCACTTATGGCATTGCAAACCCACAGTGCCATCATGTGCTCAACATGTTAACTACACATGTGAATACCTACAGTCAGGTCCAATACAAATATTTCTATACCATTAGAACAAAATAAATCTACTCCAATTATACTTTTCCTTTAATGGAGTAAAATAGTGTATGCTTTAGTCAAGTGTTTTTTGTTTTATTATAAATAGGGGAAGCAAAAGTATAAGGAATAATCAATGGCTAGGTGTGTGTCATATGAATTTAATGCACAACATGGAGGCAGATGCCCACCTGACATAAAGCAGTGTGCATTTAAATGATGTAACTCACACCTAGTTGACCCTAAAGTCATTGTCAGCACTGATAAGTTAAGGCTTTTGATTTTTGCAGTGTTTTTTTTTTTTACAGTTTTATTAAAAACACTTCATTTTCATTAGGTTAATTTCTACACAGGTTATTAGATGTAGACTATTCCTGCACTAAATTTTAAACCAAATAAATTTTTAATAGTGATTAGAGAAAGAGAGAGAAAGAAATAAAACTAGAGTAAGAAAACAAGAGTGAGGTTACACAGAACTGTGTTTGAACAATGATTCTTTACTAATAATTAAGCTCCTTGTGCCAAATTAGAATTTTTGTCATTTTTTATATTTATACTCATCAAAATTCATTTTGTGCCTCCATATGATGTTCATAATATCAGTTGAATAGCATGTACAATTTTTGTTTTGGCAGCAAAAGCGGGACCAACACAATATTAGCCAGGTGGTCATAATGTTATGTCTGATTGATGGCCATAAAGTTATAAATAAATATACATAAATATCTACATATACACACTAAATATATGGAATAGTTTTGGGAAACTACAATTCCTATAAATCAGTTTTAATCAAAAATAATACAACAGATAGTAGAGATGGCAAAAGTCAACACATCCTTAACTCAAGTATAAGTACAGATACATTTTAAAAGACTCTGATAAAAGTCGAAGTATGTGTGTGTGAGAGCCAGGAAATGATACACCAGTGGTAGGTTGAAAAAGCCACACAATGACAGGAAATAGGTTGATGGGCTGAAAACGGTGCACAATGAAAAGATAAAATATTGATCATATCACCAAATAGATTGAAACCAAAGTAACAAGCCTGTTTTGAAAATGTAAGAAGTGGAAAGTACAGAAATTTGTGTGAAAAAGTAAAACGTTTAATTGTCAGGTACTGATACAAGACAAATTTACTTAAGTACAGTAACAAAGTTTTTGTACTTCACCACTTCACATCTCTGACATACAGTATAAGCTGCAATTTCACCCACATAGCCATAGTTTAATTTTAGAGCTAGTATGCAGAATTTGCCCTGCATGTCAATAGTACTGGGATTTGAACTTGTGACCTTTTCAAGTTCAAGACATTAACCACTAAGCTACAACTTCCCACAGTAGTCTTTTTCATTACTTCACTGGCCTACAGAGCCCAGCACTGTTTTGCATTGGTGTTTGTGATGAAAACTGATTGCACAACCCAATGATGTTCAGATGCCAGAGTTTTACCCTCTCATAAGATCTGACTCTCATCTACCTACAGTAGACTTGTTCCTAGAAACTGCTGCTGTTCTCATAGTAAACTGACCATTCTATTAAAGGATTTGTACTGACTGAGTTAAGAGCACACAATAATGTGAAGTGAAATGCTACAGTATATCACCTAGAAGAGTTTCTCAAATGAATCTGGTTTCTTTAAATTTTTCATATCAAGGCAACTTTTAATTGCTACGGTCACCCCTGGATCTAAAGTTACACCTGGATTCTTATACATTGTTAAAAAGTGCTAAAATATATTTCAAGTAAATTTTTAACAAAACTCTTGCATTATTATTGGAAATCTCCACATATAGTGAGTTTGGCTCATTAGCATGAGAACAACTCCCTGTATTTTTTTCTTTTGACATTTTTTGCTAAAATGGTGACTAATATCAGAAAGAAGCATGGAAGCAGTGTTTTCTCCAGTGCATCATTAAGTGCTGATTGGCTCTCAGTGGTGTAATCCCACGTTGTATCCGTCTACTTAAGTGCACTCAGTAGCACACATTAGGAGAAGTGTGTAAAGAATCCATGAGACCAACTTGCACACCTTTTTCTGTTCTTATTAGTGTGGGAAAATTGAAAACACAACTTCAAATTGTACTGATTGGATGCTAACAGAAGATTTCCTGATGTTCCCA
This sequence comes from Silurus lanzhouensis, assembly GCA_039877035.1. Classification (NCBI taxonomy): domain Eukaryota; kingdom Metazoa; phylum Chordata; class Actinopteri; order Siluriformes; family Siluridae; genus Silurus; species Silurus lanzhouensis. The sequence continues at coordinate 877,825 of JBCEWE010000477.1, forward strand.
AAAAGCAAGCGTTTAAGACAGCAGGTTTTATTTCATTTCAAATCAACCCAGCACTTTTGGAATAGTTCTTGCAGGGGTCTGAAGTGGTATTTACATGCCTTTTTTTTCAAGCTAAATACATTGTAGGGTACATGAGTATGTAAACAAGGCAATTCTTTCAAAACACTATTTAAAATGTTGTTACTTGACTTTTAATGGCAAATGGCAGATGAATTTTGTGTTACCTTGGTGCACTCTCGCATACACAAACAGCTACTTTTGGAACCAGACTCTCCAAAAACAGACTTGGTCAATATTTTGGGGGGTTTTTTGGTCAGTGAATATACAAGTTTCTCAACTGGGGAACATTAGTACAGGTTTGGACAATTGGAAACATTGCTTTAATTTAAGTGTGATAAAAACACAAATTTAAACACTCAATTGGGAATGTATTCCCACCAATGTTTCACAGGATGCACATTGGATCCACAATTATAAAGTGGTTACTTATGATTACAATAGTGCTAGACAAGATTTATTACTTTTATAATGGCAAACATTGCCAATATCCCCAACAGTTGCTCTATAATTTATTCAATAATCTTGAAATTTTGCAAATATTATAGCAATTTATATTAAAGCTACTGAAAATCTAAAAGGAAAGCAGCATTATTATAAGTCATATAATCCTAGAATTAAAATATTTTTTCAACTATTGATTTGACAACGATTCACTCTCCAAAACTAATTATCTTGCATTAGATGAAGTATCCAGCCTCCCTCTTGTGCTGATTTTACAGTCTGCTACCCACATTATACTCTCAGTGATTTTAATGAAACTTTTTACCCGGTCCCAACTTTCTTTTAAGTCAATTGATTAATTTATATTATATTTATTCATTATGTATTTTATTTTTAATTTGTTTTACTATTATGCCATTGATTCTCAGCTATCAGACTATCAGACAGACATGACCCTATAAACTAAAAACAAGAAATTCACTGATCTCCTTCAGGCGCATTCTGCCTGCTTTCAATAGGTTTTTATTCTAGGCAAAGAAGTTGACAAGTTGAAGCCTAATTGTACTACATTTTAATCTGTCTTTACAACAGGGAATTACTGTGTAACCATAAAGGAAAATCAGTTGCAATTCTGAGGGACTGAATTGCTAGGAGCTGAAAGAGGTAAACTCTGGAAAAGCAGCAAGTGTCTCTGGAGAATTATTTAAGAGTACATGCTTGGGCAGAAATACAATGTTTAAGGTTATATATATTATACAAAGATTTGAGGATGAACATTACTTTAAAACCCTTTAACAAAAACATTTTGATTATATGGTTGTCAAACAGGTATAGATTAGAAGGTATAAAAATAAATATCCATGTTATGTCGTAACAGCACATACCCAAAAAAGTATATTACTCAAAGCAAAAGAGCAGTGTATGCTATTCTTATCATTTCTTAGGGGATACAGCTAATAAATTAGTGCATTCCAGCTGGTAACATTTCAAATGGGGTTGTAATATAGTCCCTTTATTATTATAGGATACTTCTGGAGTTGGTTATATGTGGTGTTTACAGTAAAGCTGGTGGCAAAACCCTATAAAAACCTATTATTAAGTGTGACTTTGTCAATGACAAGTACATTATATTTGTTATTAATACTATAATTATTATTATCATTATTGCTGCTGTTGTTGCTGTTGTTGCTGTTGCTGTTGCTGCTGTAATTGTGTTTTTTGTGCTGTGAAGAACATATTCTTTGGCCTTTGAAATTATTTATTTACACAGCACAGAAAGGCATAACATTTCCAGTGCACGTTCATTATGGTGGGAATAAACAGCTTTCTCCACTGACCAGAACAGCAGTGAATCCCCTGAAAGTAGTATCCAGGGTCACTGAGGTACAACTGATCCTTGACGGTGGCATCTGCTGTGGCATTTCTGATCCATCTGCTTTCTATCACATTGCTGTCCTAAAGATCCCACACGCCTTTACCTGAATGAATAACTAAGCAGCAATTAGGACGTCCATGTGTTCTGCCATAAAGGTCCAAAAAACTTGAATAAAAATGCAAATTTAAAATAAAATGATCGCACAACTAAACAAAATGTTACCTGATTGAGTTTGGACACCTGATGCTTTGATTGGGGGATAAATGTTGAAGTATATGGAAGGTTTGAGGCTTTTACTGAATTGGTAATTGCTGTATATTTTGCTATGATGAGTCTGTTCATTAGATTTAAAAATACATTTGTACCTTCGATCAAACAGCGTGGCTAAGGTCATGATTCATTGTATGTGATATGAAAATGTGCACTAAGTAAGCAGCCATGAGAAGTTGCTACACAGCTGCAGTGTCTTTTATTAGCTTGTTAGTGATTGATGTCTATGTTGTATCTTATCAAACAGATAAGGGGAATGACTTTTGGCATTGATCCTCTTTTCTCCACAGGCAGTTGAGTTTGGTAGAGCCTCATTAAAATGAGACAACACTCCCAGACACCCACTGATCTTGTGATACTCTTCACAGGTCAGTGGTGTGAAGGATGTCCTTAGAGTGATCAATGCAGGACCAATTAGGTCTTTTTGCTTAAAATGTAGTTGCAGCCTGGCAAATGTGTTGTTTCAATTGGTGTCCAAGGCTTTTGTTTTGCAGCTGTGCTAGACCTGAAATATATTAGCTTCATATTCAACATAGACAAGACTTTCTTTTCACAAATTCAAAGCCTGTGCAGTAGACAAAGATGGCAATAGTACACACATCCTTCACTCAAGTAGAAATCCAGCCAACGGCAAATCGTGACCAGGAAGCTACAAAATGCGCATGCAGTGGAGCCGATGCTAGCTTCTGAAAATAGCTAGCTGCAGAAAATAGTTACAATCTGATTTCCCACGGGAAAGTATTACGTGGTGGACAGTAAGTTTGTTTTGTTTTGACTTGAGTGCAGCTTCACTGTTTTTTTTGTTATTATTTACACACACATGCAAACATACTTACACACACTTATATACACATCTGTATTACCCAAATGGGGTCTAACAAATGGTATCTTTGTTTTTTATAAAACATTATAAAATATTAGAAATGTAATGCTGTCAAATCAAAATGCTGTAAATGCTTTGGGAATGTGCCTGAGACACAATGCGGGCAGGGGAAAGCTGCATGCGCAAAGTAGTCGAATCCCATATGACACCGAGATAGGTGGTTCTCTGTAATGGAGAAAGCACACTCTTCCCAGCCTTCAGCTGAAACCCCAACGCCTTCATGTGGGCGAGAACGACATCTTGATGCCGGATTGAGCTAGGATCAACCAATCGTCGATGTAGTTGGGGATGCAGATGCCCTGAGACCCTAGGGGAACCAGAGCCGCATCCATACATTTTGTGAAGGTACGGGGTGAAAGGGCAAGGCCAAATGAAAGAACCCGGTATTGGTAAGCTTTAGCCCTGAAAGCAAACCTTAGGAACTTCCTGTAAGAAGATAGGATGGATACATAAAATTATGCATCCTTTTGTTCTACTGTGACAAACCAGTCCTTGGATCTGATTTGAAGCATGACCTGCTTGAGGGTCAGCATCTTAAACCTGAGTTTACCTCATGAGAGAGCGGTTCAGCTGATGTAGATTTAAGATCTAATAGGACGCAACCCTCCGTCCTTTTTCAGGACTATGAAGTACCGGCTGTATAACCAGTTTTTTAATTAATTAAATGTGTTAATTGTTGCACATTTGTCCAAACTATAAAGCCCAACGTCTTAAAAAGATTTCCCAGTGAACATGATGGAAGACCAGGAAGGCTTTTGTGGAAGTATATTACTGATTACACCTGAACTGTGAGCAAACCAAAAAGCCAACTGCATGGTATTTCTTAAAAGAAATTTCTTAAAGGGCAAGGATTAAAAATCTGCTTTCTTTTCTTACACTTTTCAGTGGGAGATGCTTGCACAATTACAATTACCTCATTTACACAACTAAGCAGTTGAGGCACCAGAAGTGACAGCTTTAGGCTGGGGTGTAAACACATGACCTTCCAAACTATTTTATAAATCCAGTGTCTTAATCACTGAGCTACCAATCAACCAGACAGGATTAGGATACATACTTTAATGTATATTTCCTTGAAAAAAGTGCTGTTTCAGTCAAACTGTTAATGGGAGACTGGAAGCACTCTAATGCAGAGTTTGTAGAAGTCATCAAAACACTTTTGGAAACAAACACCTAGGCAAGAGGTTTTGACCTCTAACTATTTATAAAGAGTTTGCATTTGAGATATCAAGCAATGTTTTATGTGGATCTGTAATATTGTCTTCCACCATCACTCAGTCTTTCTGCTTAATAGACTTTAGACATTCCCATCTTCTTCTTCTTCTTCTTCTTTCGGCTGCTCCGATTAGGGGTCGCAACAGCGGATCATCTGTCTCCATACCACCCTGTTTTCTACATCTGCCTCTTTTACACCAACTACCTGCATGTCTTCCCTCACCACATCCATGAACCTCCTCCTTGGCCTTCCTCTTTTCCTCCTACCCGGTGGCTCCATCCTTAGCATTCTTCTACCAATATAATTCATGTCCCTCCTCTGCACATGTCCAAACCATCTCAATCTCGCCTCCCTTACCTTGTCACCAAAACATCCTACATGCGCTGTCCCTCTAATAAACTCATTTCTAATCTTATCCATCCTCGTCACTCCCAACGAAAACCTCAACATCTTCAGCTCTGCTACCTCCAGCTCCACCTCCTGTCTTTTACTCAATGCCACTGTCTCTAATCCATACAACATCGCAGGTCTCACCACAGACCTATAAACTTTCCCTTTCATTTTTGCAGATACCCTACTATCACAAATCACTCCTGTCACTCTTCTCCACCCACTCCACCCTGCCTGCACTCTTTTCTTCACTTCTCTAACACACTCTCCATTACTTTGCACTGTTGAACCCAGGTACCTGAATTCCTCCACCTTCTCCAGCTTTTCTCCCTGCAACCGCACAACTCCACTGCCCTCCCTCTCATTCACACACATGTATTCTGTCTTACTCCTACTGAGTTTCATTCCCCTTCTCTCCAGTGCATATCTCCACCTCTCCAGGCTCTACTGTTCTAACTTGCAGTACATCCTTCCCAGCTCGATCCCTCTGCCTGGCCAATCGGTATAAATCCTTTTCTCCTTCCTTAGTGTCCAACTTCTCATACAGCTCCTCATATGCATTTTCCCTGGCTTTCGCCACATCCCTCTTAACCTGCTGCCGCATCTCCTTGTACTCCTGCCTACTTTTCTCATCACTCTGTCTATCCCACTTCTGTTTTGCCGACCTCTTTCTCCTTATGCTTTCCTGCACTTCCCCATTTCACCACCACGTCTCCTTGTCTTGCTTTCTATTTCCAGATGTTACACCAAGTACTTTTCTAGCTGCCTCCCTCATCACTCCTGCAGTAGTTGCCCAATCATCCAACACCTCCTTAACACCACTGAGCCTCTGTCTGACCTCTTCCCTGAACCTCACACTACACTCTTCCTCCTTCAGTTTCCACCATCTTATTCTTCTTTCAGTCCTCACACTGCTCCTCTTCTTCTTCGCCTCCAAAAACATCCTACAGACCACCATCCGATGCTGTCTAGCTACACTGTCCCCTGCCAACACCTTAAAGTCTCCAATCTCCTTTAGGTTGCATCTCCTGCATAGCACATAGTCCACCTGTGTGCACCTTCCTCCACTCTTATACGTCACCCTATGATCCTCCTTCTTCTTAAAATAAGTGTTCACCATTGCCATTTCCATCCTTTTAGCAAAATCTACCACCATCTGCCCTTCCACATTCCTCTCCTTAAAACCATACCTACCCATCACCTCCTCATCACCTCTGTTCCCTTCACCTACATGCCCATTAAAGTCTGCCCCAATCACCAATCGTTCTTTCCTAGGTACACCATCTACCACTTCATCTAATTCACTCCAGAATCTTTCCTTCTCCTCCATCTCACAGCCAACTTGTGGGGCATAGGCACTGATGACATATCATCATCCCTTCAACTTCCACCTTCACAATCATCACCCTATCAGAAACTCTCTTCACCTCCACTACACTCTTACTGTACTCTTCCTTCAGAATCACCCCTACACCATTTCTCTTTCCATCCACACCATGATAAAACAGTTTAAATCCACCTCCAATGTTCCTGGCCTTACTCCCTTTCCACTTGGTCTCCTGAACACACAACATATCTACCTTTCTCCTCTCCATCATATCAGCTATCTTTCTCCTTTTTCCCGTCATAGTACCAACATTTAAAGTACCAACCCGAACCTCCACTCTCCTGCACTGCTCCTTTCCCTGCCATCTCTGTAGACGTCTTCCTCCTCTCCTTCTCCTCCTTCGGCCAACAGTAGCCCAATTTCCACCGGTACCCTGTCGGCTAACGATACCTGTGGCCGTCGTTGTTAACCCGGGCCTCGACCGATCCGGTATGAAATTCTCATTTGTGATCCGCATATTTGATTTGGCACATGTTTTACGCTGGATGCCCTTCCTAACGCAACCCTCCCCATTTACCCGGGCTTGGGACCGGCACTAAGAGTGCACTGGCTTGTGCATCCATAATGGCTGGGTTAGACTTTAGACATTACCATACCGATCAGAAATATGTACTAATTTGGAACAATTCCTGGCTCTAACTTCAATGTAAAAATAATGAAGATATAATTATCCAGTCTGGAGATGAAAGAAATAATATATTTTGGGACCCCAGTTGCTGTAACTGGCTGCCATTAGCTTGGCACCATCTTGGAGACCAACTTGGAAACTCAAGATGTTTCCCAGTCCTCAGCTTCAACAACACTTATCTAATCTTATCTACTTATTAAGAAGTTTTTAAATAAGCTTACTGGACAACAGTTTAGTGTCCGCTACCCACTTTTCATATCCAAATGCACTGCTACTCTTAGATTAAAATCACCCATGAATTTTCTCACTTTTTCTTTGTTGTTTTTTTTGCACCACACCTTCAATTCACTTTAGTCTGATGCTTATATCTATTATGTGTCCACCCTACTGCACTAATAATACATTTAATAAATGTATTCTTTTTTTTATTCAAAATGTTAAATTACTTTTAACTCTGTGCTGCTGCAATAGAGGTACCAATCCTTGTGATTGCCACAGTCTTTATGACAACTTTGGGAAACGGTTACATCATTCCGAAGTAATAAGGGCAATGTCTCTTAAAGGTAAAACCTAGCAAACATCACACAGAAACAGAGATATAGTAAGTTTGATTAGATTTCATGTTTGTTTCATTCATCCCACTGGCACAAGACAGTCATTTTATCTGTTGGAATATATTTGCCATTTTGATTTGTACAAATAAATACTGGAGAAGATCTTGTTTAAGTGTATTGATTTGAGTAAACAAAAAAAAATTATCAGGTCAGTTTCAAGTCACATGCATGCGGAATTGGCCAAAATACATGTGCTGAAGAGAAGGGGAATGACAGTCGGTAGAAGTAAGACAGAGTACATGTGTGTGAATGAGATAGAAGAGTATCTGCAGGACTGAAAGGAAAAGTTTATAGGACTGTGGTGAGACCTGGGATGTTGTATGGTTTAGAGACAGTGACATTGACTAAAAGACAGGAGGTGGAGCTGGAGGTAGCAGAGCTGAAGATGTTGACATTTTCATTGGGAGTGACGACGATGAACAGGATTAGAAACGAGTTTATTAGAGGGACAGCGCAAGTAGAGACATGGCGTATATCGGTAAGAGAATGCTGAGGATGGAGCCACCAGGAAGTAGGAAAAGAGGAAGGCCATAAAAGGAGGTTCATGGATGTGGTGAAGGAAGACATGAAGGTAGTTGATTTGAAAGAGGTGAAGGGAGAAGCCAAAAGAAGAAAAAGAAGCAGAAGTCTGCCAAGGGAATACATAGAAAGGTCCCGAGAGAACAGCTTTGGATCAGAATTTAAGCATACCAAAGCTTAAACCTTGTCCTTGCTACCCCTTTAACCTTGCCTAATAACTGTGACAGTTGTGCCCTCTTAGTCAGAGGATTACTGAACAGCAAGGCAAGATATCCATGCTTTGACAATTTGAGGATTATGGATTTGGTCCCTGGTAAAAAGAAGAAGACTTATGAACAGATTGTCACTTTCAAGCCTCAGACTTTTGTGTCTGGCCTGGAGAGGTGGTGAGGTGCTCTTCTATGTGTCATATAATGCCACAGACTTCTGTCTATGATAAGCCCAGTGGAAGCTGCACACTGCTATCTGCTTTAAAATACTTTAAAAACTTGTAACCAACTACTCATTTGATTCAAATAATGTTAAAAAGTTACCTTTTCTGCAGCAGTTCTGAAAGTATGTAGCATTTTTTTTTTAAGAAAACTTTTTTTTATTCCAATGCTTGCTATTTTTATTTATTTATGAACATGTTTTTAAGTCCCTGTATACATTTATTATGTAAAAAAATGCCAAATTATATTATTATTATTTATATAAAAGATATGACCAGTCCGTTTCTTCCAGCCTTCTTTGTTCTCTACAGAACATACATATAAAATTAGCATCATTTACTTTACTTTATGTACTTTACTGTAAGTATTTCCTATTAGGGAGGCTTTGATTTTAACTTTCGTACATTGCAAAGTCAAATCATTAACTATTCACTTGACTACATTTTGCGACATCAGTCTGTCCTTTTTATTTATGAGTGGACATAACTTAACTGGTCAAGCACACAGCAAAACTTGTTTTGATTGCTGCTTGGTGGTATCTACTTATCACCAACATACAGTTCAGTGTTCAGTTCAACAGCAAGCAAAAATTTTGAGAAAAATAAATGATGGAAGAAACTCTTGACTCTAACTTGCCAAAACATCCGTAGCCTTATTTGCATAATTCATTGGGCTCATGATAATTAAAAAAAATATAAATTGGTGTTTGACTTTAAAAATTTATATTGTTTAATTAATATATTGGTGTGCTAATAGTAACCTTAGAGTCTTTTTTTACATAAACTGGGATGATTAAGCAAGAGTTTTGTGACAAAAATTATAATAGGAACATTAAAGACAAATCAGGCAAATACTTTTGTAATTTTATTCAAGTGAAAGTTTAAATTGAGCACGTTTTCTTTTACTGGAGTCATAGTTTACCTACTGTATCCCTACTTTAACTTAAGTACATGAATTGTATACTCCACCACTGATTCTATAGTTACTCAAAACTTTACCATGTAAACATTTCATTTCAAACACAAATTTGTTATTTCTTTTTATTTGTAATTTATTTTATTACCATTTTGAGCAGCCTAAGTGTATTGTGCAGGACATTGTGATATTTGGATTTAACTTGAGTCATTAATTTTTAACTGTCACATGGCTGTACATCAACCATTCCACACAGAACATATTCTATATTTATATTTATATTATACTGTAAGGTACCCACCCAATGGCCCAATGACGGAATCCACTGGTGTGGGTGAAGGTATTCTGCATGTTAGTCCTTCTAGCGCGGCTGTAAAAGATTACCCAAATAGATTGCTCTTTGTTACATTATTCTAATTTTAACCTCTAATCTGACTCTAATTTATAATAAAGATTTAACTTGAATATCTCTAATTCAAGCTGATCACGTTATTGGTGTACTTCTTCTTTAATTTTAGTAGATTATTCTAAGCATTCCGTTTTTTCAATTAATCATTTATTATGGTCCTGGAGTCGCTTAGAACCTTGTGCTCGGCTAACTATACCTGCTCACGGAGGCACATTGGTCAATCCGAATCTTAGTCAGAGGATATAACGGTAAACTAATATTCATTGATTTAGTTACTTGGTCATAACTTGCTAAGTCAGTGATAGCCGCTACACATACTCACGGACACAAATTCGCCAGACTGTCCCTTAGTCAGAGGATATAACTAATATTATTTAAATAGGCCGCCAATGCTTGCTCATGCATAAAGAATATGGTCACTTAGTTATAACTTGCTAAAGTCAGAGATAGTCAGAAATCAGAAGGTCTCAGACGTTGTGCTCTATGCTCCATCCATTCATGAGCCTTCAGTTTGTACTATCCTGGTCACAGATTTGTGGTAACGCCAGACTACATAATCAACTAGATATAAATGATTTCAGGAAATTTAATCAGAGTTAATAAAGAATTTTACATTTATTTGCCAGGCAATAATCAATAAATTATTGATTATTTTTTTGATTAACAAATGTTTGACTTGATAAACAAATGTTACATTTAAAACAGATAATAGAAGAAAGTTACATAACATGATCCAACTAAATAATTTATCAATGCAGTTTACTAAAGAATTGTTAAAGTATCACTATACCTGGCAAGAGAGACACACAGAGACTGTGTGGGAAGTTCTGACTATCGAATGCTTCCCAGACTGCTTCGCCAAATTTCCTTAAATACCCAAACCATCGTAAACACTTGTAAATTCAAAGTGATAAAGCTTTGCACACCCTTTCTTGGGACAGGATGTGACCTAAAAACCAAATGTCACCTAGACCACCTGGTAAGGATGTTCTCCGGGGCAAACCTTATGTCAGTAGGACAGAATTTCCCCAAACCTGGGGTCTGTTTTACTGATATGGGACTGAGATCATATTTTCAATCACACTGAGACTTTTAAAATGATACTAAACATGTGAAGGTAAAATGTATACATTATTCAAGTAAAGTAAATTGAATTCCGGGATCTTCTCAGTCACCTTTCCATTATCCGGCCATCTCCCCAGGAGGGAAAGAGGGGGGCTCAAGGATGGGTGACTGGGCAGCTGAACAAATGGCTTTCTCTCCTCAGATCAAAGAGATCCTCTCTTCAGATTAGAAGGTTTATTGTTTTGTTGCATGTTAGGGCTCGGGGTCTGGCCTCATGAAGTTGCATGGCAGTTCTCGGGGTCTGGTACCATGAACAGATCTGACCATCATTACAATACTCAATGCTATGGCACAGTTTATTTTGTCCTGGCGACAAATTTGTTTATAGGACACTCCTATCCCACAGTCCAAATAAAAATCAGCCACATTGACAAGCAACATTTCAAAACACCAGTCTGCACTGCTCAAATGGACTTTCGCCTGTTTACCGACCCTGCCTTAGACTAGACTAGACCTGCCTAAACAAACTTTGGTCCCATTCGGCAGCTTCACAGCTGAGCAAGCTCCAGAACGATCTGCTACCCCCAGCCGGTTTAACCATGTGTGTGTGTGTGTGTGTGTGTGTGTGTGTGTGTGTGTGTGTGTGTGTGTGTGTGTGTGTGTGTGTGTGTGTAAAACATACCACCCCACTTCTACTGCCCCACTTAGGATACTGCCCCACTTAGGACTCTCATAGGTCCTGTTCCTTCGCTAGAGTTATTTACATTTTACTTCCATGCACCACTTTAATTCATCTTTCACCTCACGTATGTGGCACTCCTTCTGATTCACTCTTCCACCAAGCTCACTCCATTATAATGCATAATTTCCATGGACAGGGGTAACTTCTGATATTCCTGCTGTCAATGACTGGGTCAACCGTAGTTGAGAGGTTTGGGAAATTTTGCGTTGTTTGGTGTCAGACGTTACAGGCTAATTGCCAACGATGCCCTCACCCACAATATTACTGGGACAGATGTTTCTTCTCAAACATTCAAGTCAAGTTACCATACAAGAAACTAAGCAGCCAGTTCATTAAATCTTTTAGAATAGTACGACAAGTCAACCCAGTCACATATCGCCTGCAACTGCCCAATCACTATCGCATTTCACCATTATTTCATGTTTTTCTGCGCAAGCCTGTCAATAACTCTCATTTTACTAACAAGACAGATAAACAAGAGGGAATTTGCCAAAAGGCACCTCTAAGACCATGAGACACAAAGATTGAACTCTTTACCCTGAATGCCAAGTGTCATGAGGAAACCAGCCACCGCTCATCACTTGCCCAATACCAGTGGCAGGCCATGCATTTGGTACCTAATGCAATCACTATCACATCGCAATTATAGAAACCATCAATAGTATACAAAGACACAATATAACAAAGTGTGGCATTACAAAGAGAGGCATTTCATAGATGGAGGGTGAATACCATTTAACTAAAGCAAGAAACCTGGTTAATACAACTCCAAACCTCTACACTACCACCGCAACTCTGCACCTACATCATCAGTTCAGAATCAATATTTGTCTAATAACATGACAAAAACATAAAAAATGTAAATAAAATACAACCTTCTCCAGAGATGCATACTCATAATCTGAACCGCACCGATGCTCCGCATCCAACCTGATGGATCTTGAGAGGTTCTGCAAATAAGAATACAAGAAATTGCCCAAAAATATGTATGCCATGCTTGTAGCATCATACAATTTAAGACCTGAGTAATTGGTAATTGCTTTGTAGAATTGTAAGGAAAATAATTAATTTAATCCATTTTGGAATAAGGCTGTAACATAACAAAATGTGGAAAAAAGTGAAGTGCTGTGAATACTTTCCTGATGCATTGTATTAATACCTCATGATAACTTGGACAACTATCAAAAAGTGATACAAAAAAAGGTGTGAAGAGTGAATAAAACATTTCCATTCATTGATGCACATTTCAAGTATATATTTTTTAACATGGCCTACTTCCCTACTTTACTGGAGACAAATACAGAATAAAAGCAAATGTTCTCCTCTTTTCCACCTTAGCTTTCAGAGCTTGCATATGGTAACTAGGATATCCAGACCAATAGAAAGCCATATTTCTACACTACATTTTTTGTTGCATACATTTTAAAATAACATATTTTACTTATAAAGCTATGATTAAATAAATTCTGATATATCTCAAAATGTTTAAATTAATAAATTGATGAAGACATAATAAGATGTGGCAGCATAATAAAGTCAGCACTCACACAGTGAAAGCACAGCCAGATTCTCTCTCTGACTTTCAGGCATTAATTATCATCAAGATTTGAACTCAACCTCTGGATGATAAGGTCTTACCTTTTCTTTTGCCCCACTCAGAAGCTGGGGAATTCTATGGGGTAAATTCCCATAGCAAAACCATGATTATAAACTATGACTATGCCTTATAAACAAAACTATGATATACCAACATACAAATACCGAATTAAAAATAATTGTATTGCTGTTTGAGGTCTTATGTATAATTTCAACCCATGGAACAGTCTGTAGTGTTGCCAAAAAAACTGTCATAAGTTACAGATTTTTTTTTTAATCAAAGAAATATTATCAAGAAAAATTGAGTAATGAGGTGATGTGGACAGGATACAAAAGTAACACAAGTAGCTTATATATATATATTACAAATAGATGCGGCAGCAGGTAAAGAGGGATGTGGCGAAAGCCAAGGAAAAGGCATATGAGGAGCTGTATGAGAAGTTGGACACTAAGGAAGAAGAAAAGGATTTGTACCGATTGGCCAGGCAGAAAGACCGAGCTGGGAAGGATGTGCTGCAAGTTAGAGCAATAAAGGATGGAGATGGAAATGTGTTGACTAGTGAGGAGAGTGTGTTGAGAAGATGGAGGGAGTATTTTGAGCAGCTAATGAACAAGCAAAATGAGAGAAAGAGGGTTGGATGATGTGGAGTTGGTAAAGCAGGAAGTGAATAGGATTAGTAAGAAGGAAGTGAGAGCAGCGATTAAGAGGATGAAGAGTGGAAAAAGTCAGTTGGACCAGATGACATACCGGTGGAAGCATGGAGATGTTTAGGTGAGATGGCAGTGGAGTTTTGAACCAGATTGTTTAACAGGATTTTGGAAGGTGAGAGGATGCCTGAGGAATGGAGAAGGAGTTTGCTGGTACCAATCTTTAAGAAAAAGGGGGATGTGTAGACCTGCAGTAACTACAGCGGAATTAAGTTGATCAGTTGCACCATGAAGTTATGGGAAAGAGTAGTGGAAGCCAAGCCAAGAGTAAGGAAGAGGCGACTATCTGTGAGCAGCAGTATGGTTTTATGCCGAGGAAGAGCACCACAGATGCATTATTTGCTTTGAGAATGTTGATGGAGAAGTATAGAGAAGGTCAGAAAGAGTTGCATTGTGTGTTTGTGGATTTAGAGAAGCTAGTATGCCAAGAGAGGAATTGTGGTACTGTATGAGGAAGTCAGGTGTGTCAGAGAAGTATGTGCGTGTGGTGCAGGACATGTATGAGGACAGTGTGACAGCAGTGAAGTGTATATTAGGAACGACAGACTGGTTCAAGGTGGAGGTTGGACTGCATCAAGGATCGGCTGTGAGCCCTTTCCTGTTTGCAGTGGGGATGGACAGCTTGACGGACGAGGTCAGACAGGAGTCTCCATGGACTATGATGTTTGCAGATGATATTGTTATTTGTGGTAAGAGTAGGGAGCAGGTGGAGAAGAGCCTGGAGAGGTGGAGGTATGCGCTGGAGAAAAGAGGAATGAAAGTCAGTAGAAGTAAGACAGAGTACATGTGTGTGAATGAGAGAGTGATGTGATGCGGTTGCAGGGAGAAGAGGTGGAGAAGGTGGAGGTGTTCAGGTATCTGGGGTCAACAGTGCAAAGTAATAAAGAGTGTGTTAGAGAAGTGAAGAAAAGAGTGCAGGCAGGGTGGAGTGGGTGGAGAAGAGTGACAGGAGTGATTTGTGATAGAAGGATATCTGTGAGAATGAAAGGGATAGTTTGTCACTGTGGTGAGACCTGCGATGTTGTATGGATTAGAGACAGTGGCATTGAGTAAAAGACAGGAGGTGGAGCTGGAGGTAGCAGAGCTGAAGATGTTGAGGTTTTTGTTGGGAGTGACGAGGATGGACAAGATTAGAAATGAGTTTATTATAGGGACAGCGCATGTAGGACGTTTTGGAGACAAGGTGAGGGAGGTGTGATCATTTTGTGATTGATCATCATTTAATGATGAAAAAAAAAAAGTATATATATATATATATATATATATATATATATATATATATATATATATCTCTACATTTTTTTTTTTTTCATCATTAAATGATTAAATGTATATATATATATATATATATATATATATATATATATATATATATATATATATATATATATATTATATATATATATATATATATATATATATTTTTTTTTTTTTTTTAATTTTTTTTTTTTATCATTAAATGTTTAGAGACTCACTTCCCAGCTAGCATTTCTGGAGTCTTGCAGAGGACCCAAGTGGCCAGAACAGACATTTAGCCATTGGATATCCCCAGGCCTCCAATCTCCCCAGGACAACCAGCTTTAATAGGCATTGCCTGTTCATACTGTTTTTTGACAACCCAGTAAAATGTTTGGGGCATCATGGCCTGAAGGCATGGTATAGCTGGAATATGGATGATACTTGAGTGAGTACAGTTCAGACTAGGGATGTCAACGATTAATCGACGATCGATTAATTGTCGATAAATATTTGAATCGATAAACCTTATCGACGGTCGATTAAGCATAATCACCATTAACGTGCATAGTTTGAGACGTAGGCAGCTAGCTGGTTTGCCAACCGCCAAAAGAGGACGACGCACGCGGCTTATGCCAAAACATGTAAAGTACAGCAGTTGTGAAGGAAAATGAAGCGAGCACGCAAGAGTTTTGTTTGGGATCATTTTATTTCAAATGGTGATAATGTTAATTGCAAACATTGTGCCTGTGTTTTAAAATATTATACATCAACGAGCACCATGATATATCATTTGAAAAAAGTGCATCCAGCGGTTTCCGGGACAGGATTTAATTCGACACAGCCAACAATAACCTCCATTTTAGCCGGGAAAAAGGTAGGAACTCAGAAGGCAGAAGAAATAACTGAACGACTGTGCAAAATGATTGCAAATGACATGTTGCCTATAAGCGTCATCGAAAGTGGTGGTTTTCGAGAGTTGATTAATTTCATTAAGCCAGACTACAACATACCATCAAGAGCCACGATAACCAGCCGACTAGAAGATCGTTATGAAAAGAAAAAAGAAGAGCTAAAGATGGCGCTGAGTTCAGTTGAAAAAAAATGGCCCTTACAACTGACTGCTGGACCGCTCTAACAAGGGAAAGCTACATAACCGTCACATGTCATTACATAGACTCTGAATGGCAGATGAAGTGCGCGGTCCTGCTTACAGAGAGTTTGTCTGATAAACACACTGCTGACAAGCTGGCCGAAAAGTTAAATGAGGCCGTAGCTTCATGGGACATCACAGGAAAAATAGTAGCATGTGTTCACGACAACGCAAAAAATATCGTGGCAGCAAACGATCAAACTCGTGTCAGCTGGGATTCCGTGCCGTGCTTTGCCCAAACATTACAACTCGCCATAAATGATGGCTTCAACATATACATAAACAGGGTCATCACAGCTGCTGGAAGACTTGTTCAGCACTTCAATCACAGTACTGTAGCTACCAGAGCACTCCATGACAAACAGGCACAGTTGAAACTTCCACCGCATCGCCTGATACAGTCCTGCAAGACAAGGTGGAACTCGGTCAGTGACATGTTTGCCCGGCTCGTGGAACAAAGGTGGGCAGTGACTGCCGTACTGTCTGACCGCACTGTCACCAAACTAGCGGACGCCAGAATTCTTGAGCTCAAAGATGAATACTGGCAGCTGATGGAGGACGTGGCACCTGTGTTGACAGCGTTAAAGAGTGCCACGACTGTAATGTCTACCGAATCTGATGTGTCCATCTCAAATATATATCCCATCACTTACGGCCTCTTACATTCACATCTTAAGAGAAACGAAGAGGACAGTGCACGGGTTTTGGAGTTCTAAGCAAAAGTGCATGCCTCATTGGCGCAACGAATGCAGGTAAGAGACGTTTTGAGACCTTGATTGAGAATTATCCATTCTATACAAAATAATGTCATAGGCGTTGCGCCACCTAATCGCTTAAATTCGTTACTTTAGGTTCAATCTAGTGCACCAAAGCCATCGATGATAGCGACGATGCTGGATGCCAGACACAAACATCTAGGTTTTCTAACCACATCACAGAGGCTGGCTGCCAACGCAAAGCTGCACGAAATGGCATCCGCAGTAATTCTGACTGAATCCCAGACAGAAAATCCAAATAGTAGGGTTACTCAAAGTGTGCAGCAGGCCCAAGCTGGGGGTGATGACGGGAAAAGAGCCCTTCGGTTGCTTCTCGGAAGTAATTACAATGAACGGGATATGAACGACTCGGAAAGTGAGGTGAACAACTTTCTTAGAGAACAGCATCCTTCCCTTGACACAAGTCCACTAGATTGGTGGAAAGCGAATGCCACCAGGTTTCCCAGGTTGTCTCAGCTGGCAAAGGGCTATTTATGCATACCAGGAACATCTGTACCATCAGAACGCGTGTTCTCAGCAGCTGGCCTGACGGTCAACAGACTTCGCACAAGACTAACTCCGGAACATGTTAACATGCTGATCTTTTTGAACAAAAACCAGTGATGTGCACTTCAGGTAGCTATGTTGTGCTGTATCCTTTTTGTGCACACGAAGTTTGTATAATTGCGTTAAAGTTAACATTCATATTAATGCTGTAGGCTACATAAAATTGTTAATAAATTAAAATGTGTTCTTTTAAATGTTTAAAGCTAAATGTGTTGCACAGTTAACACATTAAATGTGCTTGAATATAGAAATGAAGACGATTTCTGACATTTCTGAATACGTTTAAAAAGTTCCAAAATTGATGCAACAAACGTTTTTGTTTTTTTTTTAAGGAAAGTGTTTCAGAGTTACACAAATGTCTAGGCATTTTAAATGAATTAAAAAAAAAAAAAAGTTCACGGAATGACATGGGTTGTTTTACATATTTTTTTAAAACGAAAGTGTTGAAACGTTCACACAATAAATGTGATGGAATGGGGAAATGTAATTATTTGAATGCATCAAATGTCTTTAAAGTGTAAATGGGCACAAAATAAATATGTTGGAACTGTGTTTTAGAAGTAACATTACAAACTGTCAAATGTTTGTTTTTGTTTTTTTTTTCGGAAAATGACAGCAAATAAAAAGTTTTATTTGAAAAAGAAACCAGTCTGTTTTGCCATTCAATTAACATTAGAGGAAAAGAAAATTAATACCAGATCGTTAATTTTTCGAAATAGATTAGCATATAATTTAACTGAACTGGTACATTTAGCTCATGAGCAAGTAATATATAAGTATTAAAATGTTATCCATGTGAGGTAAGTAAATCTAGAAGTCCGCTCAATTGGCTTAATAACTAATGGCATATAGGCCTTTAACACGTAATGGGCATTCACCAGTAGATGGGCTTTTTCGCATTTTCCGTATTTTCCTTGATATGCACAATATCCTATGCACATTTGGAAAGAAAATAACACCGTAACAAAAACTTGCTGACATGGACGCACGCTCGCTACGATTTCCGCTCTACGGAAGTGCGCTCCACTCAGTCGCTAACCGCCCGAGCAAGCGCTCCGTTAATATTCCGCTGACGCTCGCCGTAAACCAGTTCCAGCTCCGACATAAAGTTTTTCTAGTAGGCCTAATTGTTTACTGTTTGTACCAAAATTCTTTTATAATTGTCTAAAATTATGCATGCTGATAAATAGCAATTATTATGTTTCCAAACAAATTTTTTTCATTCTTCTTAATTGTATTAATTGTAATAATTAAAATGTATGAAATATATTAATCTATCCTTAGCAAACATTCCTAAAATGCAAAAACTGAAAAAGTGTATTTGAGTTTCATTCACTTTATTTCCGTGAAAATAGCTGCCGTTGTTGTTCAATAGAATATTCAAAATAGGCTCATTAAAACACAAACGCACACACTCACACGAGATGAAATATGCGTAGATATTTACAAAATACACATGGATTATAAAGCATGTGAAAAGCACACACAAGATAAAATGCACTTAGAACGCTTGGATTATGAACTGGGTTGAGCGAGCGGAGTGGAATCTTCAGAAAGGCGCTCTGCGCTCTTAAGGAAATATTACCACTCCGCTTCGCTCAGCTCATATGCCAGAGTGCATCTGAGACTGCGTTATATTAGTCATTGTATTTGAATTAAATAATTATATGAAATGATCAATCGATTCATTTTATAATCCTACTAGCCTTTTATTTACAGTAAAAACCCTTTCCTTTGTGGGAGGACGCTTGCGTTTTTAGTGTCATTGCACAACAATTCATGCGATAACTACTGTAGACGCATCTTGCAGTATGAAGGTTAACGATTAATCGATTAATTGATCGTTAATTTAAACGACGATCGATCATGAGAATTTGTTGAAATTGACATCCCCAGTTCAAACCACATTGAAGAACATAGCAACCAAGAGCATTAAGCAGGTTTGTGCCCTGATCTCCATTGAATACACCAGCCTCATCACCATGGGACTGGCTGTAAATGCACAAGGGAACAGTCTGCCTCTACTGTTTGTTTTCCTCCACAAATAATTGATAGAGCCAATGAAGGACCTTCTGGGTGCATGTGATGAAGTAAGTACTTTTAAATTAATACTGGGTTTCATCTGAATGAATCCCATTAATAATCCAGTGAAAGGTTGCTGTCACTGCCCTGCTCCACTGACAGACTGAGGAAGTCGTTTCTTTTCCATGCCGTACAGCTAATTTTTCTCTTTGGGAGGCACTTTTCTTACTGTTTTGAACTTCCTTAGCCGTTCTGAACTGCACTACACCCTGTACACTATGCACATTAACACTCCGGTTTGAACATAACTCTTCAAAATGCTTCGGGTCGCACAGGACTCAAAAAACACTGACTCTTTGCAAAGACACTTAACTTGCACAGATTTAACAAACACTCAGTGTTTATAAAAATTTTTTGCACAGACTCTTTTCTATAACGTACCTTTAGGTTTTTTGTATCTGCTGGAAGCTGTAAATTTCCTATTGGGATGAATAAAGTATCTATCTACATCTACTATCATCTACTGAATGCCAAATATGGTAAACATATTTACCAATTTTCTTTTTAGCAAATAAGGTACACAGAAAACTACAAACCTTTTACAAAAAATTACCTTAATTAAACAATGTATGCTCTGTCTATATTATTTCTGATCCTATTATTACAGACCAGTATGGAAGCAGCACCAAGCAAGACAGGCAAGTTTCCATAAGGGTGAGAGTTTAGGTGAGTGTATCATCCTCATTGATCTCCCTAAACTACAGTACAGTATATCCACAGCAAGCAGTGCTGGACCAAGGCCAAGAAGATGGTGAAAAGGACCTTAGCCATCTAAACAATGGACTCTTCTCTGTTGCACTCAGGGAAGCACTTCTACTCCCTAAATGCCAACAAAGAAGGAATAAGGAGCAGCTTCTTCCAACAGTGTATTCAGAAACTCTTAAACAGAAGATCACTAGTCCTAGTGATTTTATAATGTGTCTTCAAAAGATCACTTCTCAGTTAATGTGGGAAAAAAAGAAACAAATAGATGAATAACTTACTATGAGATCATTTTTCCTTTAGATGTTATGAAAACATTTGTTAAGCCTCATTGGTAAATTTGCAAAGAGAATTTTACAGAAAAAGAGTCAATGTTCCATTGAAACATTCCATCTATTCAACACGTGTTGAATGATTTTAACTTTGAATATGGTTTATATGTTCAACAAACAGTTCACTTAAACAAAAGTTAAGGTGCAAATGGTGGCACCAGAGGTCTCAGGAGTGAATAAGGTTTTTTATATATATATATACGCATTAACACAAATGTATTTTAACTGCACTAATTGTATTAACTCACGATTATTGTTTGACCATTTTAATAAAGAATAAAATAATAATAATAATAAATAAATTAAAGTAAAACAGGCTTAATTAAAACCTTCAAACCAACACACATTTATATACAACGTCCTTTATAATAAACTACAGCGAAATCTCAAATCAAGCACCAAAATCTGCCACAGCGCTCAGGACCTCAGTCTGGGCTGAAGGTTCACGTTCTCACAACAACCCTATTCAGTCAGACACGGAGTGGCTCAGGGACGACTGTGTAAATGTCCTATAGTCCTGAGAGTCCCAAAAGTGGCTGTCCAAGGATGGTCCCCATCCAACCTGACCCAGCTTGGGAGGAAATCCACCAATACATGTGTGCAAAGCTTGTTGCATCATACTAAAAAAGACTTGAGATAAAGGTGCTTCAACTAAGTGCTGAGTAAAGGGATATTTCAGTTTTTGTCATTAAAAAAAGGACATTTGTTCTTTTAATGTAAGATCATTTAATATATATGAGACATATCTTTTTCACATGCTTGTCACACACACACACACACACACACACACACACACACACACACACACACACACACACACACACACCTCAAGGTCAAAGTCACTGAGATCAGATTTCTCTGTCATTGTGATGAGAACAATAGATTAAACCCTTGAGCTTTATCTTCATGACTTTATATAAGGCTACACGTGTTCTTAATAGAGTCGCACTCCAACAAATCCGTCAGACACGACTGACACCAGAACCTCTGTCCGAATGTGATCGCTTGATTTGACACACTAAATTGGCTCAGACACGTGTGTTTGGTCTGCAGGAATGAAGGTTATAGTCAGGGAGTAAAACACTCGGCTGAGCTTTTGTGATTTGAAAAGTGCTGCGCTTTAACTTCCGGCTTTTGCCCGCGATCCAATCAGCTTCGACTCGCCTCTGGTCCACCTGGGAGTCAGTGCGGGACTGTCAAACTCCTGGACGTGTCTCTGTTTCGGTAGTGAACATCTGGTGCCGGACTGTTTATATAAAGTTTAATCCGCAGTTGGAGGGTTAACAGGTTCCTCGGGCGTGTCGCTAAAGAGCTCGGAATGGACTGGTTTTGTTCGCGGTATCACCCAGATCATGTTTCACGCGGCATGACCAGACATCGAGTTGTTATATTCTGGGTAAGTGACTTTCAGAAACATTCATCATGCAGGATTGAATAGAGTCTAAGAGACTGTTAGGTCCTGTGCAGATCTGTTCAGAGATGATGATGATGATGAAGATGAAGATGATGGTTGTTCTTAATATATATATTTCTATATATATATTTATATATATATATATATATATATATATATATATATATATATATATATATATATATAAAGAACAACCATCATCATCATCTTCATCATCATCATCATCATATATATATATATAATTATTATTTTCTCATATGTCATATATAAACAATATGTTTGAGTAAACAATGTTAATTGTTAGGATCTGCTCTCAAGAATGTATGACATTATAATTATGATATTATAATTATTAAAAAAAAATAAAAAAAAAAGGAAAGGAAACCGTTCAAGGTCAACTGATGCCACCATTATGATTAAAAAGTCAAAAGATACAGAGAAATCCCCAAAAGTCAGGCTTGATAAGAAGATAACGGTGGCGAATGAGAAAAAAAATGAGTGTTAATAAAAAAAAACATAAAAAAAAAAACGAGGCCTATGGAGACCAAGGCATGTCTTGAAAATGTACCCGAATTATACCATCATATAGCGACGTAAATACACTGTATGGCCAAGCGTTTGTGAACACCTCATTGTCATGTTGAACATTCTCTTTAAGATTTAGCCGCCATTTTGCAGTTTTATATTATTTTGTGAAATGAAAATATATACAGTAATCCCCTGCTTTACCGCGGTTCGAATTTTGCGGAATTGCATTTTCCACTCATTCATTTCGCTGATTTTCATTTAATTTCATTTTCATTTCCCTCATTTGTATCGCTCTCAAGGATAGCACGATAGATCAAAAAACATATAGTAAAATGTTTTTATGGATTTTTTTGTTTAAATAATTCTATTTATTAATGAAAATATGATCATTAATTACAGTATTGTATACATAAAATAGCATTTATATATATATATATAAGAATTTAAGAAATACGATTTAAGAAATTGTGCATTGGATACAAATTGGCATTTGTTTCACAATGCATCATTTTTTTACATATTTGCAATAATATATTTATTTATATTTAAGTATTAGTAGATATGTTATACATTTATTATTTAGAAAGTGACCAATAATTTGTGACCAATATTTTTTATGAAGATTGATTTCTTCTCGCCAAACTGTTGCTACGTGAATATGACGTATCACCAGATTTGGCCAAAGATACATCAAAATGTATTTTAAAATAAAACATTAACTTTAAGTGTATCAAAATAAACTACAAAATACCACAGCAACACTATGTATAAAAATGAACTACTGTATTTTTGTATTTTAAAAATAATCAAAAATACTTTTACAAGGGAGGATACAATTTTTTCGCAAACCTTCCATCAATTGGCCTATATGATCTGTTCTGTCACCATTACACGGACTCAGTTGATTAAGTAAACATGTTCAAAAAAGTGTTTGAAATCGGACATATGCAACCAGTTAACAGATCAAATATTCACATACCTTTCCCTGTTATCTCTCAGATGAAGGCACCAATCATAGGCCACATTTTTATGATGTCATCCTGTGGACTTCTTCCAAAGTATTTTACAGTATTTAAAAACTACAAAAATACGAAACACCAAAGTACTTTGATACAAAATATGAAGCCATTTTAATCAACCCTATCAAATACACATTACAAATTACAATTTTATATTTGAAATACGTATTTGAAATAAATTATAAATACTGCCCATCGCTGCATATCACAACAATATGGAGACCGAGGCATGTCCTGAGAGTCACATAGAATATATACATGGCAGAGGAAGGGGCTGCATCTTCTTGGAAATAGAACAGGAAACGTCTGTTTAATCTTTTTTCTTTATTTTTTTGCACTACAAAGGCCTGTTTGTAAAAGGCCATGTGTAAGAATTCAGAAGACACTTTAGTAAATTTATGATTTGCTGTCTGTCTGAGCCAAAGAAATAAAACTGTCTGTACCATAATGATTTGCATATCATACATTTTTTGCATAGTATTGCAGTGAATCACATTGTGTTGTGTCACACACATATTTATAATAGGATGTGCATACATATATATACAGTATCTTACAAAAGTAAATACACCCCTCACATTTTAGCAACCTTTTTTTAGAATAGGAATTAAACTTGGATATATTTTAGAGAAGCCAATGTGCAGCTTGTATAACAGTACACATTTATTATTGTCAAAATAGCTGGCAGCAAAAGTGAACATGTCAAAACTGTGCCCAAAGTGTCAATATTTTGTGTGAGCACCATTGTTATCTTAATCCTCCTGGGCATGGAATTCATCAGAGCTGCACAGGTTGTTGCTGGGATCCTCTTCCACTCCTCTATAATGACATCACGGAGCTGCTGGCTGTTAGACACGTAGTGCTTCTCCACTGACAAGTGGCCCTTTAGCTTCTGCAACCTCTAAAGCAATGCTGCAGCCCTCATGCGTCTGTTTTTTGAAGGCAGCTTCTGCACTTGATACACAGCACGAGGACTCAACTTCTTCGATCGACCTTTGAAAGGCCTGTTTCTAGTGGAACCCGTCTTGGGAACCTCTGTATGACCCTGGTCACTGTACTGTAACTCATATTCAGAGTGTTACCGATCTTCTTAAAGCCTCGGCTATCTTTGTGGAGAGCACAACTGCAACTCTCAAATCCTCAGAGAGTTCTTGCCATGAGGTGCCATGTTGAACATAAGAGGTCGGTAATAGAGATTTGTACTCAAAGCACTGAATATTTACATGCTCAAAGTTGTATGGTCCTGTTAAGCATGATGAACATGATGAACAGGACATGAGGTTTTGCATGGTTGCATGACGCAAAGCTGTTATCACTTAGGGTGCACTTCCTTTTGATGCCAGCAATTTTGACAATAATGGCTGTATGTTAATTTATTTTTAGAGGACAGTAATTCTATACATACATACAAAGATATGGTCTACACAACAGTTCTACTTATTTCAGCATACTTTAAACAAATGTCTCTATTCCTTCCATCCTTCATTCATTCACTCCCTCGATATGTGAACTTGTCAGGATTTTCTCCTTTTAAGATATATTTATAAAGCAAGCACAGTTTGTGATTTCTCAGTGTTTTGATGTTGAGTGTTCTCAATGTTGAGTAGCTGGGGTCAGAGAGCAGGGTCAGCCTCTCTGGAGAACAGAGAGTTACTGTAAGGGCCTTGCCCATGTGCCAAATAGTGGTGATTTGTCAATGCTGGGGCTCAAACTCCCTACCTGCCGATCTGTACCCCAGAACCTTAATCACTTCTAATGCTATTACAACATGGGTTTTTATTTATGGTTGTCTGTATTTATTTTATGTAATTAGACTTCAACATGGATATCAATTTCCAACAAATTATACCTCACATGTAATGGCCAAACGTTTGTGAACATCTCGTTGTCACGTCCAGATGTGTTTGTTGAACTTCCCCTTTAAGATTTAGCTGTTTTATATTCTTTTGTAAATGCTATTCTGCTCTAGTGTCAGCAATGTTACAGCCCCAATGTAGTGTCAAATCACACTATATATTTGGAACAACAAAATGAAGACTTTGGAGTGGCCTAGTCAAAGTCCTGACCTGAATCCTATTGAGATGCTGTTTCATTACCATAAAAAGGCAGTTCATGCTCGAAAACACTCCAATGTGGCTGAATGAAAACAATTCTGCATAGAAGAGTGACCAAAATTCCTCCACAGCGCTGTAACAGACTCATTACATGTTCTCGCAAACGCTTGATTGCAGTTCTTGCTGCTAAAGGTGGCCCAACCAGTTGGTTTGGAGGGCAAACACTTTTTCACACAGGGCCAAGTAGTTTTGTATTTTGTTTTTCCTCAATAATAAAAACCTTCATTTAAAAACTGCATGTTGTGTTCACTTGTGTTATCGTTTACTAATATTTAAATTATTTTGATGATCTGAAACATTAAATTGTGACAAACATAATTAAAAATGTGAAATCAGGACTACTAGTCAGGAAAACTGTACCAATTTCCCTTTTTCTCACTTCCTCTTTCTCTCTATCTCTATTATCTACTTTATATAGCAGAATTATTATTAAAAAGCGCTTTGTTTCTAAGTATGTTTGCACTTATAAGGAATTTCTTTTGGTGACAGAAGCTTCCACTTGCACATTTTTTTTATAACAGATATATAAAAAAGCTAAACTTTTTTAAAAAGAAGATAAAGAAAGAGTATTATTGCACAGAAAAGTAAAGATTTAGATAAGTAATTTTCTGAGCCATTTTTCTCACTCTGGATGTATATAGTTCCTGTAGAGTGGGCAAGGAAGCACCTATAATCCTTTAGCCGTTCAAACCGTCCTCTGTAGTCTTCTAATGTCTGATTGTGTAGCTGAGCTAAACCAGACGGTTATAGAAGTGCACAGGACAGACTTGATGATGGCTGAGTAGAAGCAGCTCATATAGCAGGTTCAACTTCCTCAGTTGGCGAAGAAAGTACATCCTCAGTTGGGCCTTTTTAACCATGGAGTCGATGTGATTGTCCAACTTAAGGCCCTTAGAGATGGTGGTGCCCAAGAGCCTGAATGACTCCACTGCTGCCACAATGCTGGTCATAATGGTATGTGGAGAGATTGCAGGGGGTTCTCTCCTGAAATCCACAATCATCTTCACTGTTTAGAGTGTGTTAAGCCCCAGGTTGTTATGACTGCACCAGGCAGACAGATGCTGAACCTCGCTTCTATATGCAGATTCATCACCGTCATCAATGAGGCAGATCAGAATCAAAATCAGAATCAGGTTTATTGGCCAAGTGTGTTGACACACACAAGGAATTTGGTTCCAGCTGTCAGATGACTGTAGTGTCATCTGTAAACTTCAGGAGCTTGACAGAGGGGTCTGTGGAGGTGCAGTTGTTGGTGTAGAGAAGAGCAGTGCGGAGAGAATACATCCCTGGGGGCACCAGTGCTGATAGTTTGGATGTTTGACATAAATTTCCCCAGTTTTACTAGCTGTTGCCTAGCTGTCAGAAGGCTGGTGCTCCACTGACAAGTAGAGCTAGAAACCGAGTGCTGGGTTAGTTTGGTCTGGAGGAGAGTTGGGTTAATGGTGCTGAAGGCCGAACTGAAGTCCACAAAAATTATCCTTACATAAGTCCCCAGTTTGTGCAGATAGTACAGAATGAAGTGCAGTCACCGCATCACCACAGGCCTATTTGCTCGGTAGGTAAACTGCAGGGGGTCCAGCAAGGATCCAAGAATGTCCTTCAGATAAGCCAACACCAGTCTCTCAAATGACTTCATGACCACAGATGTTAGGTCTGTAGTCATTGTGTCCAGTGATTTTTGGTTTCTTTGGGATGGGGATCATGGTGGAACGTTTAAAGCAGGCAGGCACTTCACAAAGGTTCCAGTGATTATCTGTTAAAGAATCGTGAAAAGATGGACTCCAGCTGGTCTGCAAAGATTCTTAGACAGGCTGCTAAAACTCCGTCGAGTCTTGGTGCTTTTCTTATTTTTAATTTTCCTTCTGCACATCATTTTCACTGATCTGAAGTATAAGAAGTAGGGGAGAGGGGGGCTGCTGAAAGAGTTGATGGTTGAGTTGTGAAATGGTCAGAATTGGTGTTAGGTGTGAGACTAGGGGTTTCAAATCTACAGTAAATCTCACTAAGGTCATCAACCAGTTGTTGATTTCCTACAGAGCTGGGAGATGATGTAGCTTATAATGTCTCTGAAGCAGGGTCATTGGCTGAAAACTGCTATATACATATATATGGCAAGATAGTCATTGCCATCAATTAGCCATAGGATCAATGGATATTTGTATGAAAATCTAAAAATATCACTCTTAATTAGTTATTGGTTAGTACTGCACTATACAATGTGTCCCTACAAGCTGTCATAGCTAGGTGCTATGTATGACAGCACCTCATTTCTGCATTTATTAGCAGATGTTTGTTCATTGTTTGATTGGTCTGCACCACTTCGCTTCCTTACTCATTTTAGCAAAAGTGTCATGCTGTGTGGTGAGATTATATCTATTAAAATTTTTCAAATGCAGCCATGATGAATGATTTGCTGTCTGTCTGAACCAAAGAAATAAAAGCAAACTATCTATACCATACTGAATTGCATAGCATACAATTTTTTTCTATTGTATTGCATTGAATCGCATTGTGTTTTGTGAAAGTCGGATTGCACTGCATAGTAATAGGGGTGAATCATATCACATCGCATTTGTAGCTGCTTCATATGTATCGTTAATGTTTCATACAGTTGGCTATGCATGCGAATCACATCGGCCTCAGTTATGAAGATGCACACCCCTAATATATATATTAGGGGTGTGCATCTTCATAACTGAGGCCGATGTGATTTTTATAGAAAATCTTCCATTCCTATAAAAAAATGTATAAAATGTTATATATATTAGTGAACATCTCACTTCTGTGGTGCCATAATGCAACATGGGATAAAAATTGTAAAAAGGCAAGTTAATCTCATTTTAAGTTTTTTGAAAGGGTTTGTGGTCAGGATTTTGAGTTCTTACACTTCAACCTAGACAAATCATGTTTCCTGTAGCTTGTGGTGTGCAGAGGTGTACTGTCATGCCAAAGCAGGTTTGGGCTGCTTATTTCCATTGATGGGAAACTGCAGCGTAACAACATGTGACACTCTTCTTTAATAAATCTGTGGTCAGTACTGCACTATACAATGTATCCCTACAAGCTGTCATAATAGCTGGGGGCTATGCATGATGCCACTAAGTCATTTGTGCATTCATGAGTAGATTTTTGTGAAGTTTTATTCTTTGGTTGGTCTGCACCACTTCCTCTTACAAGTGTCATGTTTTGTGGTAAGCTTGCCAGTTCTCTTGTTAAAGTCTACTGCAACCTTTCCAAATGCAGCCCTGAGTTCCATACATTCTTCTTTTTTTATTTTTTTTTGTCAAAGGCATTAAAGTCTTAAATATGAACAAATTTAGAAGACATATGGCTAAGAAAGATTTCAATTTCTCATACCTCAGCATACCTGATAGCACCTGAACCTAGAACCTAGAAACCTTGTGACTGTATTTGTCTTAAGTCGCATTTTTTACCCATATGCAAACATTTGACTAAAGTGGTCCTTTTATTCATTTCATTTCAATACAATCCCTATTACCTATGATTTAATTAACAGTCTGGTGTAAGTCTGAAAGTATAATCAGGTGTGAGAACCTTTTCTTTGTGAGTATAATGATCAGCTGATCACCTTGTGGCTTGAGAAAGAGGACCAGCTTGATTGAAATTTTTTATAGAGTTTAGTGAGATTCTTTATCATGGGTACTTTTAATGATTTTAATGAAATTATGCATATTTATTTAAGCCATAATTGGTTACTTAATAGAATTAGTACATCTTGAATCTTTTTTGTACACTTTTCTGGCCACAACTTACAGAATATATATATATATATATAAACTTGAAACATACCAGCAAGAATGTAACCTTGCAAAACTCTAGTTCTGCTTTATTCAGAAATAAAATAAATTATGTGTTATATAAAGTAATATTCCTACAATTCTGTATGGGTTCATACATGTGGATCATGAGCAGTTCCTTCTCTTTTCTATAATCTTTTTTCCTTTTTTTTAATTATTTTTAACAATCTGCTCTCATTGTCTCCTGTTTATTTTCTTTCAATTAATTTCAATAAACTTTTATTTGTATAGCGCTCTTAACAACAGACATTGTCTCAAAGCAGCTTTACACAGATAATGCGGTAGGAAAAAATAAATAAGAATGTACTTTATAAGTGTAAGATTGTCCCTAATGAGCAAGGTGGTAGCTGTGGCAAGGAAAAACTCTCTGAGATGGAATAAGGAAGAATCCTTGAGAGTAACTGACTCAAAAGTGAATACATTCCCATCTGGGTGGCACCGAATATCCATTTGAACGGAAATCGAAATGATGTTGAGGTGTGCAGGTGATCAGCTTTCCTTCTCTCATCCGTCCCTATGATGTGGTTCTAGATGTGTTTTAGATGTGGTTCTAGATGTGTTACCTTTTGTATTCTATTAGGCCTTTTATCTGCTTACATGCACAGTACATTGAATAATGAGGGAATAACACATCATCTGGCTGATGGATACGATGTCATTATTGACAGGTGCTTGATAAAGGGGATTCCATATAAACATTGCTGAGAAACTAAACACAGTACAGTGGTACCTTGACCTACGAGTTTAATTCGTTCCGTGGACGAGCTCGTATCTCAATTTGCTCGCACATCAAATCAATTTTCTACATTGAAAATACTTAAAATGGCATTAATCCGTTCCAACCCTCAAAATGCCACCCCGTTTTTATGTTTCATGTTATTTAATTAGGACAATACATTTTTAAATAACAAATCTTGTATAAAATTAATAGAAAGAGTATGTAAAGATATAACAAGGTTTTAAGCAGTGTATTTTACCTTGGAGATGAAGACGATAAGCGGAGGCGGAGGGAAAACTAGTTTTTTACTATCACTACTGTACACTACGTATCCCTAAACTTTTTTTTTTTACTTTTTCGTCTTTGCTTATTTAAATTTTTGTCACAATCTTTGCTTTTGGCTTCGCTTCGCCATCTAGCAGCGGCGTCTCGAGCTCGTACCTCAACTTTTAGCTCGACGAACAAAGCAAAAAATCGACCGAGTGACCATACGTACCTCGGAAAACTCGTACATTAATGCACTTGTAGGTCAAGGTACCACTGTACTTTATAATAATAATAAGAAGAAGAAGAAAGATTATTATTATTACTATTCTTTTACTTATTTTTACTGTAAGAATTCATACTTTACTGTGTGGACAATTTATGTTAGTTTGTTATTTGCCATTCATAAAGTATCCACAGTAAACATATAATCCCCCCGTATACACATAATAGCAGGAAACACAAGAGATATAACCCCTATGTTTTTATCATAAACAAAAGCCCTGAACAACCGCAAAAACCGGTTACTGGAACTATTGTAAGATGTTTTGATAAATTACTAACCTGGACAGGTTACTTGATAACCTTTGGGTGTAATTTGTTTTAGAGTGTGATCCTGAGCATGTTGCTGTACCCAGTGATATCGATGTTGGCGGTTCAGCTGTACACAGAGCTGAGTGGCAGTTATGCTGCTGGACATCATTCTGTATTGCTCATTAACTGTCCCACTGAGCAGACTGCTAGAGATGTTGCCAGGTACACACACACACACACACACACCCACACACACACACACAGATACACACACTCATCTTCACATGTATATGACCTTTACCAAATACTAACACACTTTATATACAGTGTCATGTTAAATTTATTCACTTTATTCATAAACAAAAATCAAACATTTACTGTACTTATCAAAACTGCTTGTTCAGCCTCCACATCCTGTAGTCACTTCAGTGCACATCATGAAAGCATTTTTTGTTGCTTTCAACAAATCACCAAATGCTTTGGTACATTCATTTAATTGATTGTGTACAATTGTCTGCTGTTTCCTACCTCATCAATTGTTTTTCATGTTGACCAAAATAGATTATGCAGGTTCTCACTTGAACAGTCTTAACCCCCCAAAACATCTAAGTATTACTTTATTGCATAAGTCATTGAATGCAAAATGTTAAACCAGTTGTCATAATGTGTGAAGAGATATATATATATATCTTCTTCTTCTTTCGGCTTCTCTCACTAGGGGTCGCCACAGCGGTCATCCGTCTCCATACTCCCCCGTCCTCTACATCTGCCTCTTTCACACCAACTACCTGCATGTCTTCACCACATCCATAAACCTTCTCCTTGGCCTTCCTCTTTACCTCCTTCCTGGTAGCTCCATCCTCAGCATTCTCTTACCGATATACCCCATGTCCCTCCTCTGCACATGTCCAAACCATCTCAATCACACGTCCCACAGTCCTATAAACTTTCCCTTTCAATCTCGCAGATACTCTCCTATCACAAATCACTTCTGTAACTCTTCTCCACCCACTCCATCCTGCCTGCACTCTTTTCTTATCTTTTCTAACACAGTCTTTACTTAACATTTTTAATAAATTACATGATTATATAAAAACAAAGTGGTGGATGGAGGTTCGCAAGTTCCTAATGCTCCTTTGTATGAAACTAAGGAGCAAGGTATCACCTTGTCTCGGTCTCCTGCTGTGAGATTTACCTATGAATTAAACAATGATGTTTGTGAATGCCAAAGCTAAGGTGGGAACCTTTCGGTATTTTTATGATAATGATCTAGTCTGAGAGAGAAATAGTTATCAGAGTCGAAACAGCTGCTTCCCTTGAATGTTTTGTTTTAATTTTTTACCTCAGTGCTTTGTTCTCCTTCAGAGGGACTGCCCCCTCCAAATTGTGTATAAAACCACAATGCTAAGTTCACTCTGACGTGCAATATAGACTACTGCTGTAAGATACCCGAGTCTCCTGGAAAAAAAGTTTACAACAGGACAAACACTAGTACAGTGCAGTAGAAGTGTAAATTTCAAACCGTCGTTTACATCAGGAAATACTGAAACTGTGCACCGTCATATTGAACACATTGCTAAACATTTTGACTGTTTTGTTTGTTAACAATGACAAAAAGCACAGGAAATGAAAGTACAGGCTTTTGCAAGCAATCCATTGCGTTGAGCTGTTTGTACTACCGTAATTTCCGGACTATTAAGCGCACCCAAATATAAGCCGCACCCACTGAATTTGACAAATATTTTTATGTTGAACATAAATAAGCCGCACCTGTCTATAAGCCGCAGTGTCTACACTGAAACTAATGAACTTTACACAGGCTTTAACGAAAGACAGTGTCTGTAACACGGCTTGTATCTAAACAGTAGCCTACCAAGAAAGTCATTGTTCACTGTCTTCCTCCTTCCTTTCACAACTATTTCTCTCGGGAGTTTTTCTTTTGGCATCGTCAAGCGTTTAAAAATCGCCATCGGTGAAGCTTTTCTCCCGATGCCGTGCAGCTCAGAACACAGGTGAAGAACAGTCCGAGTGAGCGGCAGGTCAAACGTCAGAGAAACTTCATCCATATTTATGATGTGGTGCAGGCCGATTCAGTGGGAGCGCATCTGATTTAATATAAAGAGTTTCATTGGTTCACCTGAACCCGTTCGGCAATTTCATTGGTCTAATGTTATGGGGCTCATTTTTTTTGGCATGGAGTTTGTGAAACCGGGAAAAACCCAGGACAAATCCATAAATTAACCGCTTCATTGTTTAAGCCGCAGTGTTCAAAGTGTGGGAAAAAAGTAGCGGCTTATAGTCTGGAAAATACAGTAATTGTTTTGGAAAAAAAATGCACTGACTGGTTTGCAAATATTAGGGATGATTAGAGAAATGCTCTAAAGCAACTGAGAAAAACTGTAATGTGTATGTATAATTTCAGTGTCATACTTGTGGTCTGTCATCAAGTATTTCACAATGACAAATCTACGAAACTGATCAGTTTAAATAGAAATTTTGTAGATTTGTCATTGTGAAATACTTGATGACAGACCACAAGTATGACACTGAAATTATTTCAGTGTCATAGTTCTAGTTATAAAGATAGTTATAAAAGCTACTAAAACTGATCAGAACCAAACAGACTTGTCTGACTGAATAATGATTGGCAGGTGGTCTAAGGTAGTTTTTCCTTGTCACAGTCGCCATGCTTGCACATCAGGGATAAATACACATCGTTCACCTTTACTCTTAAATTCTGTAAAGCTGCTTTGAGGCAATGTCCATTGTGAAAAACGCTATAGAATTAACAAACTGACTTTTATTTCCACTGAAGCATGACAAGGTCAGATTAACTTTGTTGTATTTTTGCCATTGTCATTTATAAAATTGAGATTTTATGCTACGAAAACAAAATAAAATTTAAAAAAATTAGATTTTAGAACAGTACCAAATTAAAATCATGAAATTCTATTACCTATTTTATTTTATTTTTTTTAACTATTTCTAGATAGTGATGATCTCATTTTGGTGCAGCTTGACAAACTGCTACAATACAATAATAGCAACTGTAACTACAGTAAATGCCAAGGGCATTCAAGGCCAAATGAGCAGGAAAAATATCTTACTTCAGTGTAATTTGAGGATAAAATATAAACTAATACTGTGTATGCAGATACATGCAAATTGCGGATTTTGAATTGGTACTTTGCTAGATTTGGTCACTGCTAAATTTGAATACAGTCCTTACTAAAACACAAAACAACACAAATTCAACAAATCTTGATCAAGTATATGCATCCAAATGCTATTTAGGTTGTGTAAATGAGTAACCAAAAAAAAACCCAGTTTCTGCACCCTCTTTTATATATTTTTTGTCGTTTCCAGATATTTTTATTTTATGCCACCTTAATTTTTCACTTTCACTTAACTGATCACCATTTCGATGCCATGCAGGCATTATCTTTTGACTTTCTCATCACTGGGCTTCCTTCCTTCCTTCCTTCCTTCCTTCCTTCTTTTGCCCTAGATAACTGCATAATAGCAGTGCAAGAGCAGCACAGTTGTTTATTTAAACATTCCTTTTGCCATTTGTAAGTAAGACACATTTTTTTTATAATGCTTTGATTTAACTATATTATAAATAATACACATCTTTCAAAATGTTATAATACGGTATAAATATAATACAGTATAACGAAGTGTATAAAAAAACTGACACACATTTTACATAATTCTGTAATATAACTATAATATACCTAACACATATGTCATAATGCTGTAATATAACTATAATTAAACTACACATCTTCATAAAGTTATAATTTAACTATAATTTAACTAACACACCATGCAAAATGTCATAATAACTTATGAATTACTAATTGATGTTATTGCTATTATCACATCCTTGTGTATGTAAAGTACATACTGACTTTAAGCAACCCACATTTTTCAGACGGAAAACCACAGGAATAGAAATTTAATTTTACACGAGAACACAATTCGTATCGCGTCACTGTTGTCAGTGAAACGACCGGCGTGGAATCACCGGCATTGTTTTGGTAAAAAAATCTCATTAGTGCAGTGTGTCGTGTGCAAAGGTGCATACGAATGTACACATTATGATTTTAATATGTGACTGCAGTTTTTTCTCATTATTGGTGGTTTGGGTTAATCTAATAAATTCTTTTATTATTTGAGTGAGGCTAGACAATGATATACGGTTTAGAATGTTGTTGGTAGAGGTTTATTTGACTATAATTTTATTTTTAGATAGCACAGCTGTATTCGAAGGAGGGTGTGAGTAAGTGTGATAGGGATGTGAGAGAGAGAGAAAGAGAGCGAGAGAGAGAGAGAGAGAGAGAGAGAGAAAACACTGATGTCTTTGAGTAGATATGCAGTTGTATGCCAATACTCAGAATTTTAGAAATGGCTCAACTCAGCACTACAAGTGATTACAGTGTTTTACTGAATACTGTCTGAATATTTGATTCTGATTGGATAGAGGGTGTGTGTTCAAACAGGCTCTGGCCAGTTAAATCACCATTTTGAATGAATGTGCTGCCTTACAAATAGCTTTAACCATAGTAACATACAGTCATACACTCTCTCTCTCTCTCTCTCTCTCTCTCTCTCTCTCTCTCTCTCTCTCTCTCTCTCTCTCTCGCGCGCGCACGCGCGCTCTCTTTCTTGCTTTAATAACTCTATATTATAATTCAATTATTGCACTGCTTTATTTCTGTACATGAAATTTGATTTAGAGAAGTAGAATTCCAGCTCTAATGACAAATGTACAAAATAATTATTGAGAATGAACCCACTTTTATCCCCCATTCAGTCAGTTTTGCAAACTCTAAGCACTCCGCTTTGCCTCGTTTATTCACTTCCTCATAGTAGTTTAAAAATCCTGTAACACACACCAATCCGTGGATTATTCCCCCAGTATAAACCAGTTTACAAAAACACATGAGTGTTACACCTCGTTTTACTTGCAAATGTGTGAAATGGTCAATCAAAACATGGTCAGTTCAGAAGTGAGGTACCTGCAGTGTACATTTTTCTAAATGTAGGGTAAAAGCATCAATTCGGTGCAGTTACGGACAAAATGAAGAGACTGAATTTGTGTAGCATTCATAGAGAATGTTGTGCTCAAGTAGTAATTTTATCATCAAGACAATACGAGCAAATGCAGGAAACAAAATGAAATTGACTTGAGCGTACATTTGAGCCATCAAAGTAATTAAGCATAAGTGGTTACGTTTGATTAAGTGGTTTATTTATGTTTTTTTTTAATGAAAAATTATTTACAGTCAGACCCCGATGTATGACATATAGACTTGCGAATTTTCGGAGATACGACAGTCACGCAAAAAAAACAAAAACGAAGAACATCAAAATTCAGCCAAGAAAAACGTTTAAATCTGCACGCGATCAATAGATTAACACGGTAAACAGTGGGGAGGAAAGGGTGTCTGGCAGGCATGCGTTGGTGGACCCGCAAAGCATTGTCGCTAGCGTGTCTTCCTCTAGTTAAGACGTGTTCAGTGTTCTCATGCGTTCTCGTGTTTTTCGTTGTGAATTTTACTGTTCGCTACTATCTTACCATGGCTGAAAAACGCAAGAGTAGCACTTCTTCTGCTAGTGGAGAAAAAAAGCAGAGGCCAAAAAAGCAATTTCTCTTGAGGAGAAATTCCTTAAAGTGTGTTTGGATAAACAAAAGCCTTAATGGATCTTGTGTGTCATTTTTTCACTTCCAAATAATTACGTATGATTTTGCATGTTTGATGTGAATTCTTGGCTGAAATAGAGCAATTACTGTCACTGTAAAAGTTTCTATCACATAAATAAGTCAATTATTAAAGCTTGAGGCTCAGACTGACTTGAAGTGAGACAGTGAGAGAGGCTTTGCTAACACAATGGCACAAATCAGAGATCTTTCGTTATCATGAAAAATATGTTTTATCTGTTATAATACCATAATAGGACAAATTATACTGTGTATTCATTTGAAACACTGACCTGAATGCTTCATGATGGGACAGGGTGACACCATTAAACACGGTTAATTTATTAACCTACAGGAGGTGAGGGTCAAAACTAGAAAATGTGTAACTCTTAAATCAGTCACTGCAGAAACAAGGCTTAGAAACACATTAGATCCGACTTGGCAATAAAACAATGAAGCAGCCTTCTTTATATACACAGTATATTTACATTTACATTTATGGCATTTGCCAGATGCTCTTATCCAGAGCATCTTACAACTGAGCAAATGAAGGTTAAATTCCCAGCAGTGGCAGCTTGGTGGTGCTGGGATTTGAACTTGTGCAGTTGAGTCCAGTGACTTAACACTGGGATACCACAGTATGCACAAACAAGTAATCACTGAGCAAAAACATGGCAACTGAATACAAAAGAGAAACGAAACAATAAACAGGGCATAGATGGTTTGGACATGTGCAGAGGAGGGACATGGGGTATATCGGTAGGAGAATGCTGTGGATGGAGCCACCAGGAAGGAGGAAAAGAGGAAGACCATGGATGGTTTTTGGATGTGGTGAAGGAAGACATGCAGGTAGTTGAGTTGAAAGAGGCAGATGTAGAGGACAGGGGGGTGTGGAGACGGATGATCCGCTGTGGCGACCCCTAATGGGAGAGGCCAAAAGAAGATGAAGACGGTGATGAAGACAGGACCAAAACACATGGCAGCCCCCACTGAGCTGACTTGTCAGGGATCAGGGTTAGAATGGTTGAGTTGAGTGAATAGATAATAAAAATGTTTCTCTTTCAGATACATCATGGAGAAAAGGATGGCAGCATGTGTGAATATTCTTCCTCGTACATCCACCATGTAAGAACACACTGACTTTATTTTCTACAATACATTTACTTTTCAACAATCTTCGCAAAGCCTTTTCATACATTTTCTTTTTCATACTTTTTCTATTATAAAGTCAAGTCAAAAAGGCTTCATTGTCATTTCACCCATATACAGCAGGAATGAGCAACTTTCAAAGTGATGCGTATGCTACATTATTTTGCCTTTAACCTGTAACAGGTTTAGAACAGACTTAAAACCAAATTCTTTCAAATTTTGTAGTAGGGGAGTTTGTTGTGTTTGCTGAGAGAATTTCAAGTTGTAATCTTTTTTTTTTACATCTGTGCATGAGCAATATTTTTGCCGAGTGTAATTATTCCATTGGAAATCAAGCTTGTCACTGCATGCAATAATGGAAAGATGTTGCACCTTTTATCTTGCATAAATACCTGTGGAATTTTTTATATATATGGTTTTTATTTTTTACATATAATAGAAGGAAGGAGATTACAAGTAGGAACAGTTAGTCAGCAGGAAGAGTTATTCAGCGGAAATATTCTGAAGTTTCCTGTTTGGCACTGCTTGTACTGGGTGTAAAATAATTTTACAATTGTTTTCCAGCAAGCTGTTTGTTTTATTTGCAGGATTTATTGAGCATAGCGTGTTTTATGCAACAACAAAGAAATTCAAACACATTTAATGCAGACTGAGTTATAAGGTATAATGCTTTAGAATGAGGTTCTCCAGTAATACGACATGAATAGGTTGAATAATCCCTTCCCCTCGTCTACAAAATATATACTGTATATATATATATATATATATATATATATATATATATATATATATATATATATATTTTTTTTATAATTTTATCATCTACTTTAGATGATTTCCTGTTAAGCAATTTGGATTATTTAGATGTATGGAGGTTTTTTGGAGAAGCTAAACAGATAACTAAGCTGTAATCGTCTAATGAACGTACAAGTTACACAAAAATTGAGTTTAAACAAAATTTATGTTTGTGGATTTTTTCGTTTACTTTTGTTTATTTATACAAAAAGGTGTTCAGGTTTTTGGTCTTTAGGGGAAGCATCGCATGAGGTCAGTGCACAAGTAAATGTGAAGTGTGTGTGCGTGCGTGCGTGCGTGCGTAAAAGAGATCCGCTACAATCAGTAAGAATCCAACTACTAACATGGCCAAGACCAAAGAGCTGTCCAAAGACACTAGAGACAAAATTGTACACCTCCACAAGCCTGGAAAGGGCTACGGGGAAATTGCCAAGCAGCTTGGTGAAAAAAGGTCCACTGTTGGAGCAATCATTAGAAAATGGAAGAAGCTAAACATGACTGTCAATCTCCCTCGGACTGGGGCTCCATGCAAGATCTCACCTCGTGGGGTCTCAATGATCCTAAGGAAAGTGAGAAATCAGCCCAGAACTACATGGGAGGAGCTGGTCAATGACCTGAAAAGAGCTGGGACCACCGTTTCCAAGGTTACTGTTGGTAATACACTAAGACGTCATGGTTTGAAATCATGCATGGCACGGAAGGTTCCCCTGCTTAAACCAGCACATGTCCAGGCACGTCTTAAGTTTGCCAATGACCATTTGGATGATCCAGAGGAGTCATGGGGGAAAGTCATGTGGTCAGATGAGACCAAAATAGAATTTTTGGGTCATAATTCCACTAAACGTGTTTGGAGGAAGAAGAATGATGAGTACCATCCCAAGAACACCATCCATACTGTGAAGCATGGGGGTGGTAGCATCATGCTTTGGGGGTGTTTTTCTACACATGGGACAGGGCGACTGCACTGTATTAAGGAGAGGATGACCTGAAGCACACAGCCAGGATAACCAAGGAGTCGCTCTGTAAGAAGCATATCAAGGTTCTGGCGTGGCCTAGCCAGTCTCCAGACCTAAACCCAATAGAGAATCTTTGGAGGGAGCTCAAACTCCGTGTTTCTCAGCGACAGGCCAGAAACGTGACTGATCTAGAGAAGATCTGTGTGGAGGAGTGGGCCAAAATCCCTCCTGCAGTGTGTGCAAACCTGGTGAAAAACTACAGGAAACGTTTGACCTCTGTAATTGCAAACAAAGGCTACTGTACCAAATATTAACATTGACTTTCTCAGGTGTTCAAATACTTATTTGCAGCTGTATCATACAAATAAATAGTAAAAAAAATCATACACTGTGATTTCTGGATTTTTTTTTTTAGATTATGTCTCTCACAGTGGACATGCACCTACGATGACAATTTCAGACCCCTCCATGACTTCAAAGTGGGAGAACTTGCAAAATAGCAGGGTGTTCAAATACTTATTTTCATCACTGTATATATATGCAATATTATTTAATAATTTAACAATTTAATGTGCAATATCTTTACACTATCATGGGCAATATCATTTAACTATATCATTTGTAATCGCTTTACACTATCATGTATAATATTTTTTTATATGTTCATGTGCAATATCATTTAAATATATTGTGCTATATCATATCATGCATAATATCTTTTATACGAGTATGTGCTATATTATTAAACAATATAATGTACACTGTCATGTGCAATCTTTTTTTAAACTATAATATGCAATACTGTTAGTACCATTACGTGTTTATATTCTTTTTGCTTGGAGCAGTGTCTGTCATAAGAATTTTTTTCGGGATTAATAAAGTTATCTTATCTTGATGGATAAGTACACATATATATATATATAAAACTTTCTTTCAGCTTCTCCCATTAGGGGTCGCCACAGCGGACCATCCGCATGTTTGATTTGGCACATGTTTTTACGCTGGATGCCCTTCCTAACGCAACCCTCCCCATTTATCCCTGACCGGGGATCGAACCCGGGCAGCAGCGGTGAGAGCGCCGCATCCTAGCCACTAGACCACCAGGGGACCATATATATATATATACATTTCTTCTTCTTCTCCCTGCTCTTAATTTAGATATGCGCACATAATACTGTATGTGCGCGTAGTCAGAATTGCAAGAAAAAAGTCAGAGTTTTTTTTCTCACATTTGCGTTCATGTCATGAGTTCATATCTCGCTATTCTCGCAAGTTCACATGCACTCACCAATGTGTTAACTATCTCTTCATTTCTTAAAATTGCAAAATCGCTGACTCACTCATTCTGCCTAAAGTACAAGATGGCAGCTGTGCCTTGATGATGTCAGGTTTCATTTAACATATAATATATTTAGACTTTTTATTCAATATACACAGAATCCATTCAATATATTAAGTCTTTTCATTTTCCACCTCACTGTCCTACCGGCTGCCTTTTAAAAGCATCGCTGGGCTTGAAGACAGTGAGGGTCCGCCACTCCAATTGGGCTCCAGCTGTGTCTTGTAAGGACGCCACGCCTCCTCATTTGCTGCGATAGTCACGCTTGCCCCTTTTGGTACCTGAGGTGGAGGCCTGTCATCACAATACATACTTAATTACTTACTTACTTACTGATTATTAATTACGTGTAATTATTTTAACCCTTACTTTTGTCCAGGATTGGCACCTTGCAATTTTAGCACTGTTCTTATTCTGTCTTATTTTATTTCATTTGTGTGTACAGTATTTGGATTTATTATTATTATTACTATTATTATTTTGGCAATGTTTAATAAAAAAGGTAAAGTTCTTTGGGGGTGGGGAAGAAAGAGAAAGACTTGTTTCTTTTTTTTTTTTTTTTTTTACTTTTTGTTAGTTCTATGTCTTTGACTTATCAGAGGTCATCAGAAATGTAGAGCCAACATAAAAGTTTGGCACATTAAGGACAATGGTCTGAGGTCGTTTTTTCAGGGTTTGAACTAGACACATTAGTTTCAGTTAAGGGTAATTTTATGCTTCTAACATTGTGGCAAAACTTTAAATTGTAGCACTTCACGTTCCTGAAACAGGATGTTCAAGAACTTATACATAAATGATAGGTGAGGCCTCATGGTGTATATTCAATAAACTGCATTTCCTGTAGGTTCTTCATTACACAAATACAGTATTAATTTAATGCTCATATTAGACATCCGATTTAGAAACATTTATGACATTTAACAAAAGCTCTTAACTTTCAGGATATTCCGGGTTTGTGGCGCAATCTTCCGGGTTCGCACCGTGCACTTCTGGTGTTGCACTGCGCACTTTCAATGTCACGGCGCACACTCCCACTACACGCTACACTCAGTAGATGGCCATCTTCTCATTTTTCACATACGCAGCAAGATATTTATATTAATAAATCCATCCGATGTCAGATTATCTTTCTCGTCGATTCTGGCCTTGCCCCTGCCCTTCCCCTGACTGTTCTCTGACAGTAGAGTCTGGCTCTGCCCTCTACTGACTGAAAAATCTGGCCAGTCATCGACCGAGTGGACCTGCAATCTAGCCTAACCTATTTAGGTCAGCTGCTGCCTCTTGCGAGCAACAGTTCTGAGGGTTCTGAGGCAGTCCCCTGAGCTACCAGCAGCTTCTGCCCCAATCCTACCACCCCAGTAACCCCAGCACTTTTCCGGAGACCTGTACCTCTGCAATCTGTTCCTGGAACAATGTAAGCTCACTTTTGCTAACTACCCACACCAGTTCTTCACTGATAATAAGATGATTACTTATTTGGTCCTCCACCTTTCAGGCACTTAGGTTGGCCAGGCTTGTCTTGGAGCTCCAGCTTTGCTCCGCCTTCAAGCCCCACCAAGAACGTTGCTTCCCCTCTGAGCTTCGCCAAGGTCTTTGCCCCGTCCCCGGCCTTTGCTGATAATGTGGCTCCGTCCCTGAGTTTTGTGGTCGTACTAGTCTCCGCAGAGAACGAGGAGCCCTTTCCCCTTACTGTTTCCTGACAGAATAGTCTGGACCTGCCTTTTCCTGAAATTATCCAAAGTGACTTAAAGTTATATATTTTATACAACTGATCAGTTGAGGGTTAAGGGCCATGCTGAAGGGCCCAACTGTTAACAACAGTTTAAACCCACAACCGTTGCAATCAATAAGTCCAATATCTTTGACCTGGGCATGGTGGATAACAGAGCGTTGCATCACATACAGATATCTCATGCAGCAAAAATGATTGTCATTAGTAAAGCAAGAGACCCAATGAAAACAATTCAACAAGTCATCTTTCATTGTAGCCACAACTGCACCACCTGCATACATCGTCTTTAGTAGAAGCATCAATATTGATCTCATGAAATGACCCCTGGTTTTTCTGTGTATTTTTGTGCATTTATTTTGTGCATTATGGGTTTTTTTTAGGGATTTAAAATGAAGGCAAATTGTGTGTTTTTGTGCAAATTCTACAGGAAAGAAAACACTGTGTTTGGTTCATGGAAAACCTAAACTGTTTTGAATTTTCCTCTGTTGTCTTTGCACTGTTTGCACCAGGTTGCACACGATGCACTTTATGTGGCGAGGACACAGTCTTTAGCCTTGTGTTTTCTGTGATTGTTTTTGTATGTAGCACCAGGGTTCAGGAGGAACGTTGTTTCATTTCACTGTGTAATGCGTCAGCTATTGATAATGATAATAAAAGCTTCTTGACTTGACTTGACTTTATGATGTCCACCTTTTTCATAAAAAAACAGCTAATAAATTCATACAAATATATTTGAGCTTGTGCTGTTTGCTACAGATGAGGCTTGCGAGCTCAGACTAGTGCGTTCTCCCACCATCTGATACAGTTTAGGCCAGCAGAGAAGGCTTTACTGGCCCTGATGGCCCACTACTGGTTTACACAGAATGTTAGGAAATTGAAAAACCTTCAGTATTTCAGTGGGTGGAAATGCAGGTGATGAGAGAGATCATGAACAAAGACCAGGCTAGGTGGAGCTAAGATTTAGGCTATGGTAAAGAAAATAACCAAATAATGGTTAATGGTGAGATGTCTTGCCCCCTTCTTCCTGAATTGCAAGTTTCAGTAATATGTGTGAAAGCTTGCACCACCTCATCAATGTTCAAGACACATCCTCATTTCTATACAAGCTATTTTATTTTATTTACAATTTATAAATCATTGTTTACATTCACACCGACCTTTGTTGTTTTTCAGGTGGTAACTGACTAAATGTTTGGGATTTTTAAGTTGTTACCATTAAGTTTAAGACGTTTGCACTTTTTAAACACATTTATGAAAGAAAAATATTCTTGAAATATTTTCGTTTTTTTTTCTTTGTTTGATTAGGAATCCTGCAAGTACCGGTGTTTACACATTTTTATTTTTTTTGTGACTATTTGCTGATAATTAGGAAAAATCTTTTTTTTTTTTTTTTTTTTTAATTAATGCTTGTTTTTGACACCTCTCAAGACTGTATACTGATTGACTGTGACTGTGTTATATATTATATTAACTTGTTTGTTTATAAGGTATTACTGGAACGGGGAGATTCAAGATTCTTCCGAAATCCTGCTGGTGTGTAAAAATAAATTCTAATAAAATTTTTATAAGCTTTCATAGTAGTAATTGCAAAGACTGCATCAAAGTTCTACTGCTTTAATGATGTAAAGCAAAATCGTTTACAATTATGCCAAAATTGAAAAAATCTAACAAACATATCTACATTTACATTTTTTAGTTGGTGAGGACTAGAACTTCTATGATTCATCCACTCACTGATTTAATAAAGTAAGTGATATTCCTTTATTTAAAACACATAAGTAATGTAATTTCGATTTCTAATGCCAGTCTGTGTGTTTCTCTAGAACCGTACATCCATACCAAACTCCAGAAATCCTTAGTTTACCCATTCAAGATGGAAGTCTCTCCTACATGAAATGGATAGATGATGCAGTTCCTAATGTTTGACCCTTATCATCGCCCTGTTGTCAAATAAGAGCGCGTTCCTAATGGCTACAGAACATTTATATTTGTATTTTTTATTGATGGTGCTATATCATGGAATATTTGTCAAGGGGACATGGACTGGTTATATTTCATTAATGAATAAAAACTAGGGCTGTCAAAAAACGTTAATGCTAATTCATTTAAACAGAAATTCTTGACCATTTATCTTAAAAATAT
Source organism: Silurus lanzhouensis (assembly GCA_039877035.1). NCBI lineage: Eukaryota > Metazoa > Chordata > Actinopteri > Siluriformes > Siluridae > Silurus > Silurus lanzhouensis. Next base: position 922,530 of record JBCEWE010000477.1, read on the forward strand.
TAATAAATAAGTCAAAAAGAGGCAAAATTAAAACCGTCAACGCAACACACATTTATTCCTGACATCCTTTCTTTACTCAGATATTAAAAAAAAGCATAAAAATCCGCCATGATGCTTCTTTTATGCTTCTTTATTGGCTGTTCACATTCTTAGTAGAGCATTGCTATTTACTATGTTACTATGTTTACTATAATGGATCATAGACTTATATTCCTATTCCCCAAACCAAAATCCGGCATGATGCACCGGTCCGGCATTTAAAACAATCCGTGTGAAAAACAACCCAAATTCCCGTTTGCTCTCCTGATGATTTACGTATTTTAAAACACCATATTGACAAGAATATTTTCTCTTTATGCTCTGTGTTGCGTCTGGTTTCACTAATAATAAACATACATTTGCATAAAGCATCCATATTTCTTTATGCCCATGTTGATTAGAGTAATAAAAACTTAAGAAGTATTAATTTAACGTACGTTTAAAACAGTTTAAAAAATTGTGAGATTAAGTGGCGATTCGTCACGAGTCAACTCATGACGATCATGCGATTAATCGCGATTTAATATTTGTATCTATTGACAGCCCTAATTAAAACATCACCAAATGGATGCAGATTAGTGCTGATATTTGTAAGATCACAGGTTTAAATGTTTGCATTTTCAGCTGCCCAGTGGCTTGGCATGAACAGCCATTTGAAAGGACATGTCTTAAAGGAAGACAGGTCAGGACATTGTTGGATTTCTGTATGTAGAGTATCATGAACTTTGTTTAGCTGTTGGTCAGGTGGGGTTTAAAAAAAAAAAGAGTTAAATGGCACAGGATCTTGATGAGACTGTTTTTTGCTTCAATTACCAAAGTTTATATGGACAAAATACACCTGCCTTTGCTCAAAGTGACCTTGTAACAATAAGAGATAAGTGTGTGATCAGTCATTTTTTTTACACTGAATTAACAAAACACATACTGGGAAACACTTATAATGTTACTAACTTCCCACTTTATTCAGCTATAGTTATCTTGACAAGAGTTTTTATAGAGAACAAATAAATGTCTTACCTGTCCAGCAAGAATAGAGATAAAACTTCCTTATTTTAGTCCTTATATGAACTTTATCTCTGCAAACATGCTAGGAGATTTTCAGAGACTACAAAACAGCTTGTGACTATGGTCAGAGATACGTGGTTAGGCCAACACTTTTCTAGACTAATAGCTGTGTGGCAATGTTTTTGCTGTTATACTTATGAACAGATCCAGGAAGTTAGAGAGCAGGGTTAAACTTACTGTAAGCACCATGAACCATGTCTCCTACAATTTTTGCATCCATGCATTAATCAGTGAACAGTGTTTCAGCGTTTCATGCATATTCTTGCAACCACAGGATTGCAGTTCAAAAGGTTCAGCTTGTTCCCCCAGCCAGGAACCTTGTGAAATAACCACATCTCTTGCACACTTTGCAACCTCATGGTGAACAGAAAGAGATGTTCTTGAGACAGGTTGCACAGTAAAAATGCTACCATGAAACCAACTATAGGAGTATAGGAATTCTGATGAGTAAATCGCAGAGATGTAAACATTTTCAGGCATTTCAGTCTTCAGTTCTGCTGAAGGTACAATGATTAGAGCAGTGGATTCTGCTGAACATGATTCCAGAAAGACAGTGGTCTTTTTAAGCCTTTTCTTTGTTATTAAATCATATTATGGGTCAATGCAATGTGCCTGTTTATGGACTTATCACTCAGGAACATCACTGCTTTTGAGGACTGATATTCCAAACTATTGTCTTTGCTTGGGCAGAGGGTTTAGACAAACATCTATGGCCATACTTCTGATCAGAGGAGACGATAGGATGCACCACAGGGTAGCTCGATTCAATGGGGCTGAATGTCACCCTGCAGATATTATAGTGCCTTAACAGCTAAGAAGTCTGCTATGGGTGGCTCCAGTTGCTTTTTATAAAGCATGGGATTTATAAATGTTCATATTTATTTGTGAATAATTGTTAATCATTGTACTAAACTGATTTACCTTTCTGTTTTCTTTATTTTCTGTCGTTTTTTTTTTATTTTTTATGTTGTATTGGTACTACAAGTTCCTAATGGCAAGATATTGCACACACGTTAATCCTCGGACTGTAGCAAAACATCGTTTATGTAATACAAATCTGCATACTTTGTATTTAAACATACCTAAGTTTCTGGCTTGTATGACACGATACAAAAATACATCAGATTTACATTTAGATTTACATTTGCGGCATTTAGCAGACGCCTTTGCCCAGAGCGACGTACAAAAGTGCTTTGAGTCTCTAGCAATGAATAAATCTACACTGGTATGCCAGATAATACATTTAAGATAAATTAGACTACAACAAACTTGGAAAGTGGTAATTTAAGTGTTTTAGGGAGAGGTAGGAAGAGGTCTTCAACTGTCAGATATAGAACACAGTTGAAATGACCATGAGCTTAAAAAACAATTTACTGTACAGGCTGAAAACTGGTACTGTATGTCTAACCATATTGTCAATTACAGGAAAATATGGGTTGAATATAATGTGTAATATGTGAACACGACTGCATACAAGTGCCGTTCATCCTGTGTCTTTTTGTTAACGTTATTATAACTATTCTGTTCTGTTGATCTCTTCTGAATTTCTTGCATCATCAGGTCACCTGACATTCGGGTGTTGTGGTCTAGCAGTCTTTGGGAAACCTGGTAGTGATACAAGTGAAATCTTGTTTAGCCGCTAGTGCAGCTCGGCCTCACGGCATTTCGAGATTATAGTCACAACATGTTCTCTATTGATTTGTGCTCATAGACACGAATTTCTCTCGCTTTCTGTTTTCGGCGTCTACGCCAAAGTTTTCTTTCTGCCCCTGGATACCACAGACGCAGTATTGTTTTTGTTTCCCATTTTTTATTGATTTTTTTATAAACTTCATGCACCATTACTCAACATTTAAGCAGGAGATTTTATCCTTGTTTTTATTGCTTTATATTCATTAATCTCCAGTCAAAATACAGTAAATAGATTCTCCCGGTTGATTAAGGAGACTGTGCTAAATAGAGACACACAATTATTACAGTACAATCCTCAACCTAACCCTAACCGTATATTTTCTGACTTATTCTCTGATAAAAATAGGGGGTAAATTTCTGTAAGCATTTACCTATAAGTCTTTGGCGTCGCTTCGGAGACGGAGCCAGACGAAGGCGCCCGTGCTGAGTGACACGAAAAAAAGAGCGAACTTCGTGTCCATGAAGACGAATCAATAGATTGAAGTTCAGCACTATATCACGTAAAACCGGGAGACTGTGTTGGCTAGTGGGTGCCTGCAACAAAATATCTCCAGAAAAGATATAGTGCAGTTGTTGCTAATTATTCTGTCTCCTGTTTCTTTATCGGTTGGCTTCAGAATTTGTTGGCACTTTTCCTGAATTTAAACAATAAATATACACACTCAGCTCCACAATTACTAGTAATGAAGAAAATACAGTAGATGTAATAGATGTAAATTTTAGTAGACGTTCCAAAGTTCTAACCATGACCTAAGTTTGAGCTTGTTGGCAGAGAGAGGTATAGAGTTAAATCTCCTGATACTCCATGCTATTTATTCTAACAATGTGACAATTCTTATTAAATAAAAAAAAAATACACGCCCACATTACAGATTCTCAACCCAAACATACACTTTTTTCTGTATATCCATCCTTCATTTTACTGCCAACGACTTCAGTACTGAGCTCTACTTATTTACATATTTGATCACAGAAGTTCCAGTAGCATTTAACAGTTGCTTTTAGTTTAATAGGGGAAAAAAAATGCTTTCAACCCTGCATGCCTTCATAGAGGTGGCATCTAATTGTAGTTACAACATTGGAAGCTCAGAGAGAAGGATTAAAGATCCATCTGTACTTCTGTTTAGGTCACTTGCATGGAAAGGGCATCAACCAAAGGTTGGATAATGGCAGCAATTTTTGGTTAACCATCTCTAAATCGAAATTAGATTTAGAGATGGTTAATCAAAAATTGCTGCCATAATCCAACCATTGGTTGTAAAATACTTTCATATATATATATATACACACACACACACACACACACACACACATACACACACACATAAAAGCAGGTAAACGTTAACCAAACCTGATACTACATGCAATTAAATACATTGAATACATTATATTAAATACATGCAAAAAAATACATTATTCCGGTTCAGTGGGATAAAACCTAAAAAATGATTCTGACCAGTGAAATTTCATAAATATTTATTTAATATCAATGAACAATACGAACTACAGCAGTGATCTACAGCACTTGCTCAAATGATCATAATAATAATAATAATATTAGTAATAATAATAATAATAATAATAATAGATTTGTTTGAGGCCACATCTGAAACACAACCATTTACAAGTAGTACTTGGCATTAAAAACAATGGCAATACAATTTTTAAGACACTTGGTGTTTTTTTCTTTGTTTTTGTTTTTTTTGTTGGTGTTTTTTTTTTCAATTTCAATATTAGCAACAGTTTCAGCGACAGTCTAAACAGTTAATATTGATTCGAATACAAAAATCCACTGCGGAATACAACGAGGAACGAGCCGACAGAGGGACGGGAGGCAAACAAGAACAAAAATGTAAAATTGGAAACATCGTCTGTCAGTCGACACACCGTACACTCCGTTCCACGGGTGAGCATTAAAACTGCAGTGCAACTATAATACACTGAAGATCGAAATTTGCAAAAGAAATTGTCCAATTTTGCTTTTTAGTCAGGCTGCTACTAGTGTTGGATAATGGTTGTTGAAGCATATACAGAATTAGAAAGAAAAGAATTGGTTCGAGGGCATGCATTTTGCGTAAGATGATGCCAGTCTCTCCCGATCTTACATGCCCATGTTTCCATCTCCCTTCTCATTGTGTGAGACAGGACATAAACATGTAGATTATTATTTCATGATTACTTTAATCCTTCTTTGGCCTATTTAAGTAGAACGTAATCTGCAGTGTGAATTCGAACCTTTGTCTGACATTATTCCCTTTTTTTTATGTAAACTGTCTTGTGAAGATATCAAATCCTAATTCTAGTGTTTCAGTGTACAAAATCCCTTTTTTAGTTTTTAATATGATTGAAGGGAGGCATGCAGGTGTTCAGGAGCCCTTTTAATCCTTTTTTTTTTTTAAAGAGTGCACTTACATAGTATTATATTAGAGCCGGCAACAAGAGCCGAGGAGCGTGTGCTAATGAAACAAAGCTTGTGTCCACTTAATGAAACAGCCATAGGTAGTTGTTTTTTTAAGTGTTTCTAACTACTTGCCTCATGGGAAATATGATCCATGTCCTGTCTGATTAAATGCAGTTTGCAGGGAGTTGCAAGAAAATGGCACTTGTGGGAGACTTCTGCCCTGTTTGCCAAGATTGTTAGATTGAGTGTTTCATAACATTAAATATACCTATATACTTTATTTTCAAGTTTCATCATTAAATATGTTTACACACATCGATCAGGCATAACATTATGACCACCTGCCTATTATTGTGTTGGTCCCCCTTTTGCTGCCAAAACAGTCCTGACCTTTCGAGCATCAACAGCAATAACTTCTTCAGCAGTTTGAGCTTCAGGAGCTCGTCTGTTGGATCGGACCACACGGACCAGCCTTCACTCTGCACTTGCATCAATGAGCCTCGGCTGCTTATGACCCTGTCGCCAGTTTACCACTGTTCCTTCTTTGGGCCACTTAAGATTGATACTGACCACTACAAAACTGCAGTTTTGGAGAAGTTCTGACCCAGACGTCTAGCCGTCACAATTTGTCAAACTCGCTTAAATCCTTACGCTTGCCCATTTTTCCTGCTTCTAACATTTCAACTTTAAAGACAAAATGTTCACTTGCTGCCCAATAAATAAATCCACCCACTAACAGGTGCCATGACGAAGAGATAATCAGTGTTATTCACTTCACCAGTCATAATGTTATAATGTCATAATATTATGCCTGATCGGTGTATATACAGTATATATAATATGATGTGTTTATCTTAATGTGTGCAGATGTATAGATACTTTATTTTTGTTTAACTCTTTAAAATAATTACAGTGTGCAATTGACAGATAAATCACAACATGATTTAAATTTTAATCGATAATCTGACTTAGGTGCTTGAGATTTACATTCAGGCTTGGTTGCGATGCGATGCGTTGCGATACTATGCTATGCTTTGGATCATATCTTTTGACCTGGAAACTTGTTATGACCCCAAGTCTTCCATGGCTACATTATCATTAAGTGTATCTGACAAGTTCTGTGTCATCAAAACCTGATTGAGGCCTTGCGATTTACTTCATACAGGAGGAAGCCTTTTTTTTTTTCTCTCGCATTTTTATCCCAGAGCGCATTCACTTTTTCTTTTCCTTACAGCATATTTGATATTATTATGACTGTTGCCAAGTTCAGCTTGAGTCTCAATGAAAAGACAGAAACACACATACACACGCACGCACGCACACGCGCACACAAACAAGTGCATTTTAACCTTCATATCACACTGGTTATTGTAAACTCACTCAGGTGCAAAGCTTTGTGGTTCCATTTTTACATCACCTAGTGTAGATGTGGACGAATACAAAAGTAAAAAAAATCCGAAAGAAAAAAAGAACTAAACACATAGAGCGCATGTGGCATTGAGGAGGGGTGGCAAGAGACACATTACGGGATTGTCATCACTTCAGGTCCAGGATGTCCTCATCGAAGGATGTAGAGAGTGTTAAAGTGCTGGTCAGTGGTGGGCTGCCCTCAGGAGGCTCCGCCTCTGAACCGGAGGAACAATGTCGTTGAATGTCAATATCCCCATCAATACACTCCAACCCGACTCTGGAGGATTAAACATATATTGTTAAGAACAATTCAAATATGTGGACAAGCTGCATGCTTCTACTCCCATTACATGCTCCTCGTTTTATACACAGTCTTCTATACGTCACACACACTAAAAGTAGCAGCACATAACATGCTTGCACTGATTTGCAGAAGGTCTCTCCAACTTCTTCCTCTTTCACAGCAGATCATCCGTCTCCACACCCCCTGTCCTCTACATCTGTCTCTTTCAAACCAACTACCTGCATGTCTTCCCTCATCACATCCAAAAACCTCCTGCTTGGTCTTCCTCTTTTCCTCCTTCTTGATGGCTCCATCCTCAGCATTCTTCTATCGATATGCCCCATGTCCCTCCTCTGCACATGTCCAAACCATCTCAATCTCGCCTCCCTCACTTTGTCCTCAAAACCTCCCACATGCACATGAGCTGCGTCCAAACTATGTCTCTGCTTGTCCACATTAGTACATAGCTTTTGGATACAGTCATGTGAAAAAGAAAGTACACCCCCTTTAAATTCCATGGGTTTAACAATGACAATCAAAATCAGCTGGTCCTTGTTAGGTCTTAAAATTTGGGTAAACGCAACCTCGGATAAACACCACCACATATTACACTGTCATTATTTGTTTTTACAAAAATCAAGCCAAATGATCATCTGCATATGTGACCACCTCTTTAAGTTTAGCAGTTTGCTGGTCTGAAGTGTTGTGTTTTCAAACTATTTAAAACTCATCATTCCATATCCACAAGTTAAAAAAACATTTAAACAACTGCCGCTTTTCCCAGGAGAGGACGTCCCAGCTAATTTACCACAAGGTCAGACCATGCAATGCTCAATTTTGTGTGCATGGGGTCGATTGGGGCGGCTCACTGACAAAAAAAAAGATTGAACTCCATCCTTTTAACCATTGGAGACAAATCATATGTAATGGATTCATCAATGATCAAGGGATCAAGTAACTTACTGCTCAGTGCTTGCGATCACTGCTGGTCGCCTTTTCTCCTCCTCCTTTGTTTTTCTGCTTGTCTTCCTCTGTTTCATGGAGCCACTGTCTGACTTGCTACTGGGTTCTTCAGCTAAACCTGGAACAAGAAGCCCAAAACAATCTGAGTACCCAGTCAGAACCACATGCAGCATGTATTGATCATGTATTCTTCCAACTCAAGCATTTCACTGCTTATTTATAAGATCAAATGCATAATTGGTTGTCTGTAAAAAAAAATAATTCTGGCTGTTAAACACACACATGCACACGCATTTACCCAGCAGTTCTTTCCTTGTTCGGCTGGCGATCTCTTTGATCTCCATGCGAGACAGTGAGAGAGAGGGAGTGGTGGAGATCATGGAGGTGGGACCTATCACACCAGGCGCTGCACCCATGAGCATCTTACTGACTAATGGCGATTTAAGTGGCCTCTCTATGCTTCGCCCTACTAGGTTACAGAGTGGGATCTTATAGATGTGTTTGAAGGGAACTTCGCCTGGAATAAAACAAGAGCAACACAGTTAAACTTTCATTCGAGGAGACAAAAAATTTAGATATTGCATTTCCCTTTTATTGGTACTTCAACAAAAAACATTGAAACAAAAAGTTTAATTGTAGGAAGTGAACTACGTTCCCTTCGAGGTGCCTTTTTTAGGGTTCTTGTACATTTTTCATAAAAAAAAAAATTCTAGCCTCAAATATCGTATAACCATATTTAACTATAATATACTATAATTATACTATAATAATAACAATATATAATAAACTATAATATACGTAACGTTACAATCAGTCAGAATCGGAACGTTTAGTCGCACAGTTGGGAGCGCTGTACTGTTAAGTGCAACTGCTGCCTCACAATGTAACAACCAATCACGTTTGAAAACACATATTTTAAGTTTGAATACGTTTAAAAACGCATATTTTTCGGGTTGGCCTTCTGTCCACACTGAGACGGCGTTTTCAGACAACAAAAACAGCTTTTTAAAAACGCTCTCCAAAGTAAATCAATTTGAAACGAACGTTTCAAAGAGCCGGAAAGTAAATAAACACCAGGCGGAAATGATGCGGATCGAATTGTCTTACGTTTTGTTCATGCGCAGTACGGGGATGTGAGCGTTTTCAGACGTCTCACTGTGGATGAGCGTCAGTGCTTCAGTGTGGAATGAACTTTTGGGAAATGATTGAAAGCGAAAGTGTTTAGACAATAATGCCATTTTCAAATGTATCTGGATTAGTGTAGAAGTAGCCTTTGTTTAATCAAATAATATTAAATACTACTTAATTTTATATTTCAAAAAAACGAATGAACAATAGTATGGAAAGTGTGTTTTTCCATAAGTGTTATTTTTTCCATAATAATCCGGACCTGGAAATCACACAAATCAAATCCCATACTGTTTCATACTTTTCCAAAATGCATAGGAACCCTGTTTCTTGCTTCCGCAAGCTTTTATCCAGGTCTTTTTCTATCTTGTGTATAAAGTTCAAATTAAATCTTCACCAAGCACAATAATTCGCCATCAGTCTGCTACATTAACACTGCATGAACACTACACCCCAAATAAAACAATTTTTTTATCCTGTTGTACAAAAGATCAGAATAAAATGACACTGTTTACCACTAGAGGTCACTACTACTATGTCGTTTCGGGAAGTGAAATAAATATTTAGCTACTAACTTTGTAACTGAACCCCAAGTATAAAAACCTAAAAAAACCCAAAAATAAATCAATGTATACCACATTAGCAGAAAAGGTAAAACAGCTTGACCTGCAGTGCTGTAACAGTGTTGTCATATAGTGACATCATTTTGCAAGTTAAAAGAAATATAAGCATGCAAAGGTGCACGTGTTTATGGAACCACCACACACACAAAAAAACAAAACAAAAAAAAACCACACACACATATATAAAGGGCTTCATCCTAAAGTGGTGGGAAAAAAAATGGTCAGGAAAAGATCATGACCTTGAACATTACTCCAGAATCATTAGCTCCAGAACTTCTTTTGAAAAAAACCTTTGAGCAGTAAAGAATGATTTTTGGTTCGACTGGGGTATGTATAGTATATAAGGTGGCACAAAGCCAAAGTTTTGTTAATCATTTATCATAATGGGGAGAATTAGAGAATATACACATGAAAATAGACTAAAGTTAACTAAAGGTTAAACTGACCTTAGAAAATGCCCATACTCACTGTTAAACAATAATTAAAACGTTTAAAATAGCCAGAGCCGAACCTGCCTGAAAAAGTGTATTTTATTATCTCCTAGTAAAGAGAATAGACCAATATTTCTCCAAGGCTCATGGATGGTACGTTGCAGAAAAATATCAATAGAATCATGAAGTATTTAATGCCACAATACTCTGAATGCTACCCCAGTCTACCAGCAGAGGTCGCCATCACCTCAGTACTAGTTTAGTTGCCTCAAAAAAAACCTTTACATTTGTTCCTGATTCTGATTCATGAGTGCATTCATGCATTTTATTTAGTAGTTGCATATATAAAGACATTTTACAAAGGTGCCACTGATTCTGGAGTTGACTGTAGGTTCTAGATGACTTATTGAGCATCGACGATTCAAGATCTGTGCATTTCTCCGAATTTAGTGCAATAAAGCGTAAACTTGGAACATTGAACTTTGAACATCGAATCCTTATATTTAATAATGTGTGGCTTTGTATCAAACACACATCATTCTGTAGGGCTGAATAGTGTATTTGCCACTGTTCAGGAGGTTTCAATGTATTTGCTTTTGCCCTGTGTGCTATTAACATGACTTTAAAAGGGCTTCTGGACAAATATTCTTTTAAACTATGAAAGAAAAAGTTGAGGTGCTGAATTCTTCAATATTCCATATAGAACCTGAGAATATCAAGGTCATGTGGCAATGTCTGTTTTCACAACGCATGCACAGGCGAAGAAAAATCCCTCCTAAGGTAAAACATTAGGGACCTCCAAAAATATCACACATATCAGGACAGGGTCGATACAAAATACAAACCATAACATGTCAGGACAGGGCCAATACTGAAAAAGCTTTTATATTTAGTATTTTTAACATTTTTAACCAGTCAATCAATTAATCAATCAATTTGGCCAGAGAGACATATTTATCCTACTATTTAATAAATTGTGGTTTGTTACATGTATATATGATGAATATATAGAAAATGTTTTCAGTTTATTGACCCAATTCCTTTTGGAAGACATATGTTGTAGATAATATACTATATATATATATATATATATATATATATATATATATATATATATATATATATATATATATATATATATACAACATATTTCTCTTGTATTTCTGCATCATGAACCAGGAAAAATGTATTTTATAATGCTGTATAAGTAAAATGTAAACAGTAAATGCCGTTATTAAATGCTATAAGATTTTGTCCCATGATGCAGAGATGTCAGCTGCATGTGGTTGATAAAAGTGCTTTTGTGCAATGTACTTTTGTTACAGCCCCCAAATATGTCTCGATTACTAGAGACAGTTAGAGACAGAGGTTTAGAGAGAGAGAGAAAGAGAGAGAGAGAGAGAGAGAGAGGGGCGTTGACAAAAGTATCCATGGTAACAAAACAATCTGTTAGTCATGCAGTGGCAAATGTGGCCTTCTTTTATCCAGAGGTGACCCTTCCCTGCCACCGAACACCTTAATATTTCTCTCTCTCTCTCTCTCTCTCTCTCTCTCTCTCTCTCTCTCTCTCTCTCTCTCTCTTTCCAAAAGAAGGGATGGCCACATTGTGTTTACTGAAAAACTGCTTAAAGCCCAGTCAGCATGTGTCTGTGAATAATGAGAGCAGGACCACGGCACACTTCCACGGAAGTGCGTGTGGGTGTTAGTGAGGCATTATGGGTATGGCAGGCAAAAGCAGGAGTCCCTTCAGTACCTTCAGAATCTTTAGACATGTAGAGGGAAAGCTTGGTGCCGTAGGGGATCCGAATACAATCTGGACCAGGGGACGGAAAGAAAACGTTACACCAACCCATCCCACACAGATTAAAAACACACCCTTTTAACACACTCAAACACACACTGGTCACCACAAAGCAGACATGGGTACATAAAGAACATACTGTCCAATAAATCAAAACATAAGAACATGAAATTTCATGTATAAAAAAAAACAAAAAACACGTTCCTGTGATTTAGTGAACAGAAGGAAAAAATTCAAATGAGACGTACCGTCACCGAGGGGTGAGGGGAAAATGGGCATCTCATAGCCTGTCGGAGTTTGAGGTGAACTCTGGGAACTGGTGTCTCTGGAGCTACAGTTGGAGGCAGAGTTTACTGGAGCTGATGATATGAAGTAAATGTCAGACTAAAGGAGCAAAACAAGAAAAGGAAACGGCATCAATAAAGCAGCATTTGAAAATGTTGCCATTAGCAACTAACCTCATCACCTCTCTAAATAAACCATTCACCAAAGGTAATGCAAACCAAACATTTTAACAAATCTATTTGTTTAAATATCTAGAATATAGTCAAAATGTATGTACTTTTTTTTGTTTTTATAAAATTGCAGTAAACCAAATATACGATAATAAAACCTATTTTAAGACATTTCAATTTTCTTAGTTATTTTTCTTTTTAATTTTCATTAAATCACATATTTTAACTTACATTAACATGATACTCACCCTAGATGCAACCAGATAAAGCTCTGGGACCACAGCAGTGTAAACCAGGTTTCCGTTTACCACCAGTCGGATCTCTATGGAGTCGGTGGTGAAGGCCAGAATGTAGGGGAATGCGCACACTGTAACACAGGAAGTGACATAACAAAGAGATCACCAAATTATTATGATTAATGCGTCCTGAAGGATGTAAGGCGACTTTGCACTGATTAAGAAAGTATCATCATTGTATGACACAAAGCACAAAAGTATAATCTGTATTACACAGAATTTAACACGCAACACAAATCTTACTTAAAGCACTAGTACACACAGTCTTATTAAAGTGCATGTTAAATAAACTTAGTATAAACCAAACCCAAAACTATCTGAACACACTATATACTGAATATAAAAGCTTACCAGGTACAAGTACAAACACAAAATTGTACAATTTTAATAAAACCCAGTCACTTACCAATACCATTAGGCATTTGATTCCAGCTGAAGTGAAAATCGGAAGAGTTTGGCTGAATCATGGGTGTGGCCCCATTAAACGGACACACCTTCTTGTAGGCGCAGAGATCTACAAGCAAACAATTTGCAGGTATCTTAAAGGACATTAAAAACTCTAAATGAATATACTGACAGACTCACTAACAGGTCCAGGTGATGTAAGTTCAAATGTTTTATCGATATTGATACAGTAATTTGTACGTTTTTTAACTGGGTTACAGATTTAAAAATAATCAAGTGATCTTTTTTCAAATGTTCATTACTTTAAATAATTCATAATTAAAAAATATATATTTTAATGAATTGTCCTCCAAAGGGGTCTGAATACATAGAATGAAGAATTTTAGTTTTGGATTTGTAATACATTTGTAATATGTTTTTGCCATTATGGGATAATAATCAGCTTGTAGAGAAAATTAAATACAATTTCATAACAAGTCAAAAAGATATATAATGTGTGCAAAACAGTTCTGAATACCTCAATAGTAATTACGTCAAATTTACAGGTTACCTGGCTGTAGTTTACACGTTTTTTTCTTGACTAATAGTGTCCACCCTTAATAACTATCAGCTTTAAAAACGTATTATAATATAACATAACATTTGAATCCAATTAAAAAATGTAAATACTATGACTGATATAATGATAAATGAATAAAGAAGATGGCAAAAATTAAGTATCAAATGTCAGATTTATTTGGATATTACTGCATTTTTATTATTATTATTGTTTTTGTTATTGTTATTATTTTGATACATTTTTACAGACACTTACTGTTATAGCAGAGCAGTAACCCGGCCTCGCCATCTTCATACACGTCTATAGCCGCTACAAAATTGACCTGCAAAAACAAACCCACGCACACCGACGATCAGCTGGTTGCGAATCGACGAGCTGGACATAATCTATGAGTATCTACGTGTGCTGCTGACCCGGTTGGAGTCCACATGGTGCAGTCGGTAGGCGTCCCCTGTGCTCTCATTGATCAGGTCAAACTGGTGTTTGTATGCCACGCAGATCATGTGATCATTCTCTCCTGTCGGCCCATCGACCAATGCCATGACAACTGGAGAATCACACAGGCAGATCTCCTGTGTGGCGTACACAGACAGGGATCAAGGACAATGGTTCCCTGCGATTCCTGCACAGCCTGTCGTATTGTGTTCAGCTTCGCCAAATGTAAGGATTTGCTCTAACAGAAGTCGATGTTTGCTTTACACTTCATTTGAGCAGCAGAGACAGAAATACAGCACACAAGCAGAATCTTGCTACCTGAGTCAATATCATGTGTTAGTTGTTAGAAGATGATAACAGTCAATAGTGACTTTTGACTTGAAGACAATTTCTTTTATATGTATTCATCCCCTAGTGGCTAAGCCAGTAGGTGACTTTAAGCAGGATTGTGTAGTGCTCCCTAGCCATACCGCATACCGTTTTCACTAGTGAGTCTGCTTTGTTAGCTGGACTTCACTAACATGTGATATTGATGCCATAATTGAACTTTTCTCCCAGGCCTTTGGCTACATAGAGCTTGAGTTGAGTAATGCTTCATTGTTAGACACTGTTTGCAGTTTATTCTGTGAAACCAGCTGAATTATACATAGCTAGGCCTGGAACACCTGTATTAGGACACCTGACTTTCCCATCCATATGTGTTTCTTTCCCAAACTTTAAAGGCACACATTTGTACAGAACATCTTTGGATGCAGTAGCTTAAAATTTTCCCTTTGCTTGAACTGGAAGATCCAAACCTGTTCCAGCATGACAATGCCCCTAGATATGCTTTACACAAGTTGGAGTGAAAGATCTCCTGCTATAAAGCTCTGACCTCAATCCTATTAAACACCTTTGGGATGAAATGGAACGCTGACTGCACCCCAGGCCGCTGCACCTCACCTACATCAGTATCTGACTTTACTAACACCCTTTAGTCTGAATAAGCACAAGGCCACTCCAAAATCTAGTGAAACATCTTCCCAGAAGGGAATTATTAGAGCAAATTGGGACTAAATGTGGAAATCGCTGCTTAAAAAGCACATACCATACTTATGACCAGGTGTCCGCAAAAAACCTGTTGAAGTGTCCTATGATGTCAAAAATGAGTAGTTTAGTTAAAGTACGTCATCGCATTTTTTACTTTTATTGGCTAAATCTGGTGACTTATTTTTTTAACGCCGCCTTTTTTATGTCAGAGGACACTTTAACCAATAAACAAGCTACTGTAATGCCATTGATTTCTTATGGTATGTGCTTTGCTGTACTGTATTTAAATTTGACTTCCTTTTATAATTAATAATTATATTTTTAGCAATAAATTTAAATATTTTAACATAAAACTCCATAAAAAGAATTCCATAAAAGTGTTTTGGTCTATGGTGCTATCCGCGAGTGACCGGGGAAAATCAGCCAAACAAATTAGTCATGTGTCAAATGCAATTACGCGATAAACCGAAGGGCGTGAGATTCGAACCGTGCTAAATCGGTGATTACTGCAATTCAGTATAAGCAAATCTTATCAGTATACTTTCTCATCCTCTCCTACCCGGATGTACTGGAACTCCTCGACAGGGGAGTCACTCGTGCCGATGCTTGTGCTGACACAGCTGAGGCAGTCGAGACGCGGGTGTTTCCTTGTTATAAGGAGGAGCTTGTTCCTGATCGCCGCCACAATGCGAAGCTCCACACCATGGTGTGTGTTTATGGAATACAAATGGCAGCCTAAATTGACAACATAAAACAAATTTTAAAAAGATGTATTGTTTTACCCCTTTCCCCCAACCCCAATATTTTTGGTATCAATTGTATGGCCAATTCAATATAAAAAATATCCTCCTCTCTTGTCATCCTACAGAATAAAAACATGGGTATGGTCATACAATTACAAACATGGGTATGACAAATAAAAATTTTCTTAATAATAAATACTATATTCGTAGCCATTGCAGTGATTACTTGGCATAATATGAAATAAATTGCAGAATAGAGTTTACATATCAGTGTGTACAGTTAAAATCTTATATACCTTTGGTTTTCTCCAGTTTGTTCTCTCTGCTGTCACATTTGGTGCGCACCAGCTGCCTCTCCTCGATCCCGCGCTTAAGAGCGCTCAGTTTATACACGTACAGTCGGGCGTCTTTCCCTGAAATACAAGCGAAAACACATATGTGACTCACTGATATAAGAAATAGAAGGCAGATTATAATGTTTTATCTTGCATCAATTTCGCAACATGCTGTTTTTATGTTAATTTGATGTTGATTGTAGGAAAGACACTGCTGTCATGTTTTGAGTCCAACACAGCCAGGCGATAAATCAAGCACAGCAGTTCCTCATTACAGAAAGCCGAATTGATTTTCTTCTATTTGTCAAGCAGGCCTGTTGATTATGAGTTAATAACATGCCAAAACAATTATTCAACACTATTCACTGCTATTTTTGCTTTCTTGATGTGTTCGCTTCTTAAGTAAACGTATAGCGCTCATACACACTAAAGGAAGTCCAACAGACTTCTTATACTATAAGACTTCTTATATTTCCTATTTGCTGGCTATTAAATTGCTGTAACTATACAGAGATCGTATAGTTCCTACTATACTTCAGGTGGTTCTAACTAGAACCAGAAAATAGGTGTCTGCTATTTCCACTCGTGTCTCTCTAATGAGCTTTGAATATAGATAACAGTAAAGACTCACACTAACTCTGTATGTGTGTCTGTGAGTGTTTATAGGGAAGTGCTGTTTCCACAGGTGTTACAGAGCTCATTAAGACCGAAGATACTGTTTTGCACACATTATTTGCATTCTGTCCTCCTTATTACTTTCATTATTTCGTCTGCTCTGTTTATTTTGGTTGTCAGGTCTATGCTAATAATCATCAAAAAAAGCAACATACAGCAAATCCTTGGAAAAACTGAGATTCCTATAGAAACTCACTAAATAAGACAGTAACCTCGGCTCACCAAGTTAGTTTCACTAGTGTGATTTCACTCAGTTGTATTGCAAAAAGGGATCAGAAACATACTCACAGTGATTAATACAAGTAAAGCTTTCCCCGAATAGATAAACACTTGCAATGTCCACAATATTTGACCGGAATTTCTACTTTCTTTGTACTAATAATTTCTAATCGAAAAGCAGACGTTCAAACGAACACTTTCGTACAAACACAAACCTTTATCAGCCCTCATAATAAGAAGATCCTGAGGTTCAAGTACATGCATCTGTTTAACTGCCAGGGTCTTGTCGATCACTTGAACCGGAGGCAGGGATGGAGAGTCTGATAAGGAATGGAAAATAACAGTAAACAGTTATTTAGCAAATAAATAGATAAATATACATATAAAAAAATTATATATGTAACATAAACCTGTAACTACTTTGTATTAGAAGTTGTCTCGGTTTCGGCTATATTATCATCATGTGCAGTGTATATTTTCAGAGTATGACATAATCTGTTATTTACTACTACAGGTACTACAATTAATTAGAAATTAAATATGTAGCATTTAATCCACTTGTACTGATTATATCTTACCTGCACTAGAAAGCAAGGGATCCGAGGCTACAAAAACAAAGCAAGAACAGATTTAATCCATGTACGCGATATATTAATTTTTTTTATTGCAATGTACGTCTTCCTAGATACATTTTTGAGACGAGCTTCAAAATTTGACAATGTACAGATATTCACATACTTATGTATGAAAAACTATATTTGAAGAAATACTATATTTGAAGTTACAGTTACAGCTTTAACAGAGCTTGTAAAAAAAAAAAAAGAAAAAGAAAAAAAAAAGTGTTACATGTTATTTTCAGCATGTGAACCGCTGGTGGTTGATAATGAGATATTCTTACCCTCTAACAACACGACCCCAGCTGAGTCTGTGGCTACCAATAACGATTGCCCCCAGGAATCTCCACAGACGATTTCATGTGCAAAGCTACTGTAAAAAGACTGCGACTCCCATGGCTGCAAAATTAGATATAAAGCTAGCAACAATTCTTTGCAGTTTTTAAATGGGTGCTGAAATGCAATAATACACCATTAGACAATAATACTACAAATGCTGTTTCATATTATTTTGTGTGCACATGCACACTTTCTAGAAGTATGCCCTTTTTTTAAGTTGCTAATCATGAATAAACATAACATAATGAATATCTATTTAAATGAATGACTGTATATGATGTTTAAAAGAGCCCAGATGATGCATAACACTCAAATCAACTGTATGCCTAAAGTCTGTAGTGTACATACTGTATATGGTTTACGCAACACTTTAATACTTATATCTACTATATATAATGTTAATTCCAGAGTACAGTGGAACCTCGGGTTACGAATTTAATTCGTTCCGGTACTTTATTCGTAACCTGAAAAGTTTGTATCCCGATACAAATTTCCCCATAATAATGAACAGAAACTTCGGTAATTCGTTCTGGACAACCAAAAATATTACTTAAATAAAAATAAAGCCAATATTCACTAATATTATTTACTTTTAACATGTTATATTAAAATCATACCACATAAAAACATACAAAAGAGGAAAAGATCTTTAGCGGGTACTTTCCCTTTGAGAAGACTCGCTGCAGGAGACGACGTTCGTAGAAGGGGGAGGAGGGAGAGGTATTGTTTGGAAGGAGAATCTTATTATATATTATATTATAGAATATTAAAGACAGTGTTATTAACACGAACGCTGAGACAATTGTTGCATTAGAGGGAAAATGAGAGCTGTTTCTTTAAGGCTACTATCAGTTGGTATTGAAGTCCAGAGTGAAATTCATTATGGGTATTGTACTTGGGAAAAGACTGTAACCCTGCTAATCTATCTTCATAAAAACAAGTCAAGTGGTTATGCATCGGCTAATGTTGTCCATCTCATCATTCCACGAGCATCAACTAACGAGTTGTTACGCTGCCGACGGGAAAAGTTCAAGCGGATAAGTAACACGATGCTCTCGCTAGGGACACAGGACGCTAACTGATGTGACGAGCTGCGTGGATAGAGCAAAAACAACCAACCTGCCTGCGATTTTTTGGTGAGCGACGTTCGTATCCCGATATATTGTTCGTAACCAGGGGCAAAAATTTTGATGAACTGCGATTCGTAACCTGAAATATACGTATGCCGGGGCGTTCGTAACCCGAGGTTCCACTGTAGTTTTAACAGTATGATCAACACAATATAAAATAAACTGAATTTTGGCAGGACACTACTGTATATGGAGTAGTACATGCTTTGCCAAAGAAGTTTAACATCTCATAGCATTCAAAAGAGTCTCAAATATACAGAAAATAGAGATTATAAGTGTGGTAATAATATATCCTTTAAAATATATTACTATTTTTTGTATTCCTAAAAATCTATTAAGATAGTTTTGGTAGGTAGTTGGTGCAGGAGCAGATATATTGCTTGTGCAACAAAAATGGTCATGTTCATTATTCATCCTTAATAACTACTCTATTAGCATCACCGGGTATGAAATTACCAATGTAATTGCAGTTTGGGAAAGGAATCTAACAAAGTTAGTTAAATCAATATCGTCTATCACAAACTAGTGAACAGGACATAAATGTTCCTTGCAAGTTCTCTAAAAGTTCTTCTCACCTCTTTCCTGCAAAGACCAGTGTTGACTAGACTAGTAGGTGCATCCCCTCTAACTATGGTCTTCAATTTCAATGCCTAGGACAACAAACACATAAGTACATTCCATGAAAGTCTGCTACAAGGCTACCCCTTTTTAAATGGTTTCTGTGTTGGATTAAACGATGCATATTTTAAAACATTTAAAACATTTATTTAGGAAAATGCAGGATAAAGCTCTGTGATGCACATATTGTTTTTAGTGTGTGTACAGGCTGTGAAATACCTGCCCTATCCGGACAAACTCTGCCTGGCGTGCCTCCTCCTTCTTGCGGGCTGACTTGGGTGATTCAGGCAGCACGTCACTAAAGGACCGACGGTTTAACATGTTCTGTGGAGAAAAGGGAACCTACAGGAGCAGTAACACAAAAAACACACACACAAAAACATACACGGGTCTTAGAGAAGGACCCAGGGGGGGAAAAATGCAGAAATCCAGAACAGGGAAATAGAAGGTAGCCAAGAGGCATCAGAGCAGGCACTGGGTAAGAACTTGTTGTTAAGAAACAGTATTAGAAGCTTAGCAATAATAAAACTCATAAATTTAGGGCAAGGGAGGTTGAGGCTAAAACCTAGGGGTGCAGTGCTAAAGGTTTTGATCATTTCAGCTAGAATCAGCCATAATAATATGAAAACTAGGCATCTGATATAGATCTATATAAAAATACAAGGAATGTGATATGGAAACAAGAATATGTAAAACAAAATATATACGAAAAATATAAAGAAATTAATTAAAAAAGAAATAAGAAAAGTGTTGTAGTATGTAGGTAGGGTAGTAACTAATAAAAAACAAATAAAAAACTATAGTTTTATATATTACTACTACTTCTACTACTACTACTACTACTAATAATAATAATAATAATAATAATAACCTTTTGATTCTCCTTTCCCCCACAAATTACTTTATTTATTGATACAAACATGACACAAAATCTAACCAATCCCTAATTTCTACCAAGAATTTAGTGTGTTAGCCATTGACACAGTCAGAATTGTAAAATTAGAAGGAGTGAGAGCATGATTAAACACTGAAAGGTGACAGAGAAAGGGTGAGAGAAAGGCGAGCTTCTTCAGACTAAGAGGTAAGATAATGAGGGGCTATAAACACAGAAATGAGGCTGCTGTGCCATAAGAACAGGATGCAGGCAATGAGAAAAGTGTTAATTAGTTGATAATTAGTGCAGGTACCTTGTGCAGGTCTGGCATGAGGTCCTGAAACAGAGTTCTGATCAGCATATCAAGAGTCCGCTGACGTTTCTGAGCAAACGTGGGGGTCTCAAGAGTGGCTTTCTCTCCATTTATTACTGCGAGATGGAGAGTAAGGAGAGAGAGAGAGAGAGAGAGAGAGAGAGAGAGAGAGAGAGAGAAGAGAGAGAGAGAGAAAGAGAGAGAGAGAGAAATACCAAGAGCCAGATGTGACAGACATTAATGAGGAACATTCACACTGAAATAACTAAATATGAAGAAAAGTTTGTCAGGTGCTTAATGATTCTAGTGTTAACACGATTTGCTGCACATTCTTTAATAGCTATTGACAATAATTAATAATCAAAAAAATTATATTAAATAAAAAATAAAAAAAAGAGCAGACTAACATTTGACTAGTAAAAAGTCCCTGAACTCCTGGTGGTCTGTAAATACTGGCGGTGAAGGAAGGGGTGGTCCGAACAACGGTACACTCTCTTCTGAGAAAATCTTCAACCTGAAACAAAGTTTTACATTATATCATATTTATTATCACCATGGTTTTACAACCTTTCAACACTATGTGGGATCGTCTATGCTACAACTTTCATATATAGCTCTAAGCAGACAGTCGTTATCCTTAGATACTACTGGAATATTTTTTTTTTTTTAAACTTGCCTAAATGTTATGAACTTAAAACGTTTTCATTACTTTGCCGCACCTCTTTTAAAGCTGATCACATCCATTACGTCCTATATACTGTACATGCATATGTGTGATTTCACAACAAATGATTTATAACAGTGCAGTAAACTGTACTAAAACAAGCAGCCATGTTATGATCTTGACCTCCTTGACATATACGTTATTTGTGATGTGTTGTTTGAAATATATATTTTAATAAAAAAGTAAAAAATCTGCTCTATCAATATTTGATATTAATAATTGCAAACATAACACAGTTTAATTATGTAAAAGAAATGTGATAAATACATGTGGGGTACAATAATCACAACACTTAAATTCAATAGTTTTTACTGTACAATTCTGTGCATTTTGAGTATATTCTTGTTGATATTTTCTGCATGTCTTGGTGACTAGGAACAGGAAACTCTTCAATTGTGTGTGTGTGTGTGTGTGTGTGTGTGTGTGTGTGTGTGTGTGTGTGTGTGTGTGTGTGTGTGTGTGTAATACAAAAATCAAGAATAATAAAAAAATGGCACTTACCAAACAAAACAAACTTATGATATAAAAATATAACAGCATATATAGAAACATACCTATAGCTGTCATTCTGACTGTTGTATCTAACTAAGGCAAAAATATCTGAAAAGTCAGTTAAGGATACATATATCAATATTATAAGGATTCATTTAATATAAAGTAATAATTAATATAAAGGAACATAACATAACTATTCAGCTCTAATTTAGTCTTCAGTGTTTAAACTGTGTAAAAAGATACGTGTGAAATGAGATCGAATCATGGAGGGCTTGAAAGATGGGGAGGCATCGTCTCCTTCCTGGAATACGATGGTGACAATGTCATTCCCGATATGTCTCTTTCTCTCCACCTAAATGGCCAGAAAGGACAGACGTTATTATAATAATATTTCATTTATTCGATCTTAGCGAATTTAATTAAAACAGACAAAAAAAATATGTTTCCATTTTAATCCAATATGTTTTACTATTTTCAGTCTTGAGTGCTGCTTGTGAAATCTGCCTAGTGACATAAAGCGCAATTACTTTATATAGTAAGAGAAATTGGATTCTAAAGACCTGCCCAAGCCTTCTTAAAGTCATTATGTAATAATAAATTACAAAACTTTAAAATTTGATTATATCTGCAAACACTTCATTTAGACATGGTCCACTTTTTAAAACTCTACAGTATGACAGTCATGTGATCTCTAAAAGTGTAAAATCTTAGTGTAAAGTCTGTTTTCTGTAATTTGACTGTAACATTTAAATGGTTTCATTTTTTCATAAGTGATGTAGTAAATTGCCGAAATGATATAAATATCATTTGTCAAACACCAACTACACATATTCAGACTATTTTTTCTTTTTTGTGCACAATCCCATAATTTACAGTGGAACCTCTATACTTGACTCTATACACGACACTTGCGACCTTGATAGTTTGTGACTTTTAATTTGGAAATGGACAAAGTTTGAAGTAACATCACAAACAGAGTTCGTTCTAATAAATTACATATTACGAAATGTTTTAAAAACTATTTGCTGGTGCTATAAATCTATTATACAGTGAAAAACGTAATCTAGAAATATTCCCAGTTAATATCATAGGTGCCTCCAATATACATTGCTGCAATCATGTTTGATAATTGTAGCATGTGTGTGTGTGTGTGTGTGTGTGTGTGTGTGTGTGTGTGTGTGTGTGTGTGTGTGTGTGTGTGTGTGTGTGTGTGTGTGCGTGAGGGAGGGAGAGAGTGATAGAGAGAGAAAATGTAGTATGTGCTCTTTTCACAGGCATCATTGGTAAATGCAGACTGACAGTAAGAGTTCAAGTGGTGCTCAGTAAAGGGGAAGTAAGGCCTTGAGCAAGTGCAGGTGTTTTCAAAAGCCTTCTGTTGGGAACTATGAAAGCTCTGAAAGCTCTGAATAGCTTAAGAGCTGTACTCACACTCAACCTCATGTCTGATAAACACAAAAAAGAATCATGCATAAACTAAAAGCTGAAACTGATAACCAGTTGATATTATCAACAGTAGAAAAAAAAAAGTGAATAAAAGTGTTCAGATGTGTAAAAGTGAGATGAATCATCCCTGTGTCACAATCATCATCCTAAATTGGCCATGTTGTGTGGTTTTTGGTTTTTTTTAGGTTTTTACTTGTACTGGTACTCGAAAGTGTGTGTACACCGTCAATCCCCATCCAACCTGAACCAGCTTGAGAGGATTAGCAATGAAGAATGGAAGAAAATTCCCCAATCCAGGTGTGCACAGATTTTTGCGTCATGCGCAAAAACACTAAAGACTGTAAATGTTGCCAGAGGTGCTTCAAATAAGTAATCTTTAAATTTAGAAAGATTGACAGATGTCTGCAATTCTGTTTCCACCTTGTGTATATATACATAAACCTCCTCCTTAGTCTTACTCTTTTCTTTCTTCCTGGTGGCTCCATCCTCAGCATTCTCCTACCTATATACCCCATGTCTCTCCTCTGCACATGTCCATCTCAACCATCTCAATCTCGCCTCCTTAATCTTGTCTCCAAAACGTCCTACATGCTGTCCCTCTAATAAACTCATTTTTAATCCTGTCTTTTACTCAATGCCACTGTCTCTAAACCATACAACATCGCAGGTCTCACCACAGTCCTATAAACTTTCCCTTTCATTCTTGCAGATACTCTTCTATCACACATCACTCCTGCTATCACTCTTCTCCACCCACTCCACCCTGCCTGCACTCTTTTCTTCACTTCTCTAACACACTCTCCATTACTTTGTACTGTTGACCCCAGGTACCTGAACTCCTCCACCTTTTCTCCCTGCAACCGCACCATTCCACTGCCCTCCCTCTCATTCACACACATGTACTCTGTCTTACTCCTACTGACTTTAATTCCCCTTCTATCCAGCACATACCTCCACCTCTCCAGGCTCTTCTCAACCTGCTCCCTACTCTCACCACAAATCACAATATCATCAGCAAAAATCATAGTCCACGAAGAGTCCTGTCTGACCTCAACAGTCAACCTGTCTATCACCACTGGAAGCAGGAAAGGGCTCAAAACCGATCCTTGATGCAGTCCAACCTCCACATTGAACCAGTCTGTCATTCCTACTGCACACTTCACTGCTGTCACACTGTCCTCATACATGTCCTGCACCACCCTCACATACTTCTCTGACACACCTGACTTCCTTATTCAATACCACAACTCCTCTCTCCACCCTGTCGTATGCTTTTTTAAATCCACAAACACACAATGCAACTCCTTCTGACCTTCTGTTTACTTCTCCATCAACATTCTCTAAGAGAATCATGCGTCTGTGGTGCTCTTCCTCGGCATGAAACCATTCTGTTGCTCACAGATGGTCACCTCTTCTCTCAGCCTGGCTTCCACTACTCTTTCCCATAACTTCATGGTGTGACTGATCAACTTAATTCCCCTGTAGTTCCTGCAGGTCTGCACATCTTTCTTATTACTAAAGATTGGTACCAGCACACTCCTTCTTCATTTCTCAAGCATCCTCTCGCCTTCCAAAATTTTGTTGAACAATCTGGTTAAAAACTCCACTGCCATCTCTCCTGAACATCTCCATAATTCTACCGGTATGTCATCTGGTCCAACCGACTGTTCACTTTTCATCCTCTTAATCGCTGCTCTCACTTCCTCCTTACTAATCCGATCCACTTTCTGCTTCACCAACTCCACATCATCCAACCTTCTCTCTCTATCATTTTCCTCATTCATCAGCTGCTCAAAATACTCCCTCCATCTTCTCAACACACTCTCCTCACTAGTCAACACATTACCATCTCTATTCTTTATTGCTCTAACTTGCAGCACATCCTTCCGGTCCCTCTTCCTGGCTAATCGGTACAAATCCTTTTCTCCTTCCTTAGTGTCCAACTTCTCATACAGCTCCTTATATGCCTTTTCTTTGGCTTTCGCCACATCCCTCTTTACCTGCTGCCGCATCTTCTTGTACTCCTGCCTACTTTTTTCATCACTCTGCCGATCCCAATTCTGTTTCAACAACCTCTTTTTCCTTATGCTCTACTGCACTTCCCCATTCCACCACCACGTCTCTTTGTTTTCCTTTCTATTTCCAGATGTCACACCAAGTACTTTTCTAGCTGTCTCCCTCATCACTCCTGCAGTAGTTGCCCAATCATCCAGCACCTCTTCACCACCACCGAGCCCCTGTCTGACCTCTTCCCTGAATCTCACACTACAGTCTTCCTCCTTCAGTTTCCACCATCTTATTCTTCTTTTAGTCCTCACTCTCCTCTTCTTGTTCACCTCCAAAACCATTCTACAGACCACCATCCGATGCAGCCGTTGCATCTCCTACATAGAACATAGTCCACCTATGTGCATCTTCCTCCGCTTTTATATGTCACCCTTCTTCTTAAAATACCTATTCATCACTGCCATTTCCATCCTTTTAGCAAATATATATATACGTGTATATATATATATATATATATATATATACACTTAAATTTTAATGTATATCAGAGATGATCAATTGTAGCTGCCTTATGTGACCATCTATACTGTATACAAAGACTTAGTTTGTAATGTGATTCCCAGTCACTAGGAAGAGATAATTTTGTGAGGATAGCCCTATTCTCCCCAAGCATTAAGAAAAAATGCAAAATTAGTATGTTAAATTAGAAGCAATATTAACAATGGAAATCTATCAAGTTCACTTTGACTTTTACTGATTTCTTTAAAACTTCATATCTGACTTCCTACATCTGGAAAACTAGGGTCAGTGTAAATATTTTTTATTATATTATCTTTCCATCAGTAACGTGCATTTTTCTGCCAGAGGATTTAAGCAGGACCTGGTAGATGTCGAATCATTGTTGAGGTTGTCATATGTTAAGAAACAAATGTATTTAAAATTATAAAAAAATTTAAAAGGAAAAGGGAGTGCTCGCTAAAATTCCTTGTGGTTCAGAAATCATAAAACATACTGTTGTATTAAACCAAGCACAATTACAAATAATGCTGTTAACTAACTGATGACAAACTTCCAATTCTCTCTCAACACAAAATCTCAAGCAAACATTTCCATACCAAAAGCAACCATGCACACACACACACTGACAACATCAACCTTTCTGATTAATGATCAGACCTCATACGCTAATGGATTCCGGGAACAGGCTATGCAAATTATTCTCCTTCTTTTTCGCCAGTCCAGTAAAATATTTAATATGACAGTAGATCCTGTGCTTTGGCTACATCTGTGAACCTCCTTAGTGATTAGTCTAGACAATGTCGAATACATACAAATGAAACAGGTGCTGCGGCGTCGCCAACCGTTAACTTGCTGTTAACTCATAAGTCTGATCTTTCAAAATGCCACAAATCTATTGTTGCTGTCATTTCATGTCAAGTTGATGAGGTGCTTCGGTGATTGTGTGTGACTCACTCTTCCATAGACGGCAGAGAGACGTGATGTCCCCACTTTAAGTTATGTACAAAGTGTACAGGATTGTTAAGGAGGAGGGAGACACGAAGGTGAAACTGTGAGAGCACTGATTTTGTCTAACAGAAAATACAAAATGTCCCTAAAGAATGCACAAAAACACAGGCGAAAAAGGCAGAACAAAGGTAGTGATCGCTGTGACGATCACGGCCTCGGCCTTATAACCCATTTAATCTACTCGCTTACACACTGGCTCATCTTTTGCCGCAATAAACGCTCGGTCCCTTTTAAAATGCCCCACCAGTCGCACTGTAGTCATTTATGGAGTATGGGCAGAGTAGGTGACCTGTTGATCTAATGTACCTTTTCTGGCACAAACAAGACAAGCACGTGTCCTATTGGATTGGCCAAAATCATGTTTCCACTTTCAGTAAACACCATGGTTTTAGTACAGTAATGTAATCACTAACCTCTAACAAAAGTAGCAATATCCTATTGACAACTAATTATTTAAAAATAAAAATACAAAACTTTAGTAAATGTAGTTGAATTTTCTGCTCAGATGGTTTGATTTTCATTTCTATAACAGTAGTTCCTTATACACAAATTAGGCATTAGTTAACATTATGACCAGCTGCCTAATATTGTGTTGGTCCCCCTTTTGCTGCAAAAACAGTTCTGACCCTTCGAGCATCAACAGCATTAACTTCTTCAGCAGTTTGAGCTTCAGGAGCTCATCTGTTGGATCGGACCACACGGAGCAGCCTTCGGGCGCCCACGACCCTGTCGCTGATTCACCACTGTTCCTTCCTTGGAGCACTTTTGATCGATACTGACCACTATGGTCTTGGAACATCCCACAAGAGCTGGAGTTTTGGAGATGCTCCGCCCCAGTCGTCTAGCCGTCACAGATTAGCTTGTCAAACTCGCTCGTTGCCCATTTTTTTCTGCATCTCACACGTCAACTTTGAGGATAAAAGGTTGCTGCTTATATTTCCCACCTACTAACAGGTGCCATGATGAAGAGATAATCAGTGTTATTCACTCACTGGTCATAATGTTATAATGTCATTATTTGGGCTACTGTTATCGATTTTAGTAATCGAGTATTCTAATGATTATTCCATCGATTAATCAGGTAAGAAGTACTTTTTCTTTAGAGCGATACTAAAGAGCGATACTAAATTCACAAGAGAAAATCAGACACGTCTCTTAAAATGAACTCATTTGTTCCCTTTTTAGAAAAATAAAAATGTTTATTGCTGAAACTGCACACAAGAATATCTGTGAAAACTAAACCCAATTAATGCATTTAACTGCCATATTACATCAAAACGTAAATACAAATATATAAAATAATAATCATAAATGAAAATATAAACAACTATTTTAAATTACTCTAAAAACTGTATGGTGTTTTCTTTATGTTTTAGTTTGAAATGATCTTAAACTATTGAAACTTTCGGTCGTTTTCATTGGCCTGAATCTTCTCCTCTCCCCTCGCTGTTTTCTCCCTGTTTCCCCATTTTTCATTCTGCAGCGTATTCTGTGTTTACCTGTGGAAGCCCGTTTTCGCCACATTCAAAAAAATGTGCCTAATTTGTTATGCCTGATCAGCGTATAACCCACATACTGACATTAATTGTGCTTATCATTTCTGGAGTAACAACTTATTCACAGTATGGCAATTCTATCGGTAATCTAAAACAGCGGTCCCCAACATTTTTTGCGTCATGGAGCAGTTTCATGCAAGATAATTTTTCCAATATTATATCACCATTATACACATTACATACTTTAATTGTTATAGTATTTATTTAAATAATATAGTGAAAATGTTACCTAACTCACCAAAATACACTGCCAGCATAATTGACTAAAACATGCGACTGAAACGAGGGAAAAATCAATATT
Source organism: Silurus lanzhouensis (assembly GCA_039877035.1). Taxonomy (NCBI): domain Eukaryota; kingdom Metazoa; phylum Chordata; class Actinopteri; order Siluriformes; family Siluridae; genus Silurus; species Silurus lanzhouensis. The sequence goes on from JBCEWE010000477.1 coordinate 951,458, forward strand.
TTCCTTTATAAAACACTGTGCAAACCACAAAAGTAAAAAAAGCTCATTCTTATTTTCTATTTAAACTATCTGATCAACAAATGTTGAGAATTGTTGTAGGTGAGTATTAGAGGATAAATATGTTTTATCTATAAATGGATAAACCGTTCAATATAAAATACATTGTCGAAGTGCTGTTGTATAAAAAAGGTCAAACACTTTGTGACATGCTGTTATCAGAAACCAATTAACTTTGAAGTAATAACTGTAACTCCTCTGTATCAGCCTGCATCGCACCACCCTTAGAATTAAGATCTTATAGCAGGGTGCCCAAAATTGTCTTATTTTTCACATAGAAAATAGAATAGTTTTGTAGAATACTGTATGTAGTTGTAATTCTAAAAAGGTCTCACCTGTTGCTTATTCTCTTTAGAGTAAGGTAACATGGTAGATACGTGAAACATAAGCTCATGACCCTGATATACTGTATATATGGAGTGTATTCCTGTAGTGTCATCTAGAGGGGGAAAAGAAAGCGTAATTAATTGTGTGACAACCAGAAAAACATTTGTGTTTGGGAACGTGTGTGAAAATTGATATATGTAAATCAGGGGTCTCAAACTCGCGGCCCGGTGGCCAATTGCGGCCCGAGGGACGATAGTTTGCGGCCCCCGCCTTAATATGGAACCTCGGAGCTCGCGAGGGTTAGGGACCAAGACCGGTCGCGAGTTCCGAATTTTCGCGACCTTTTGATACGCCCCTTCCAACCCAGTAAAAAAACCAAAGAACACTATACGAAATCGATTTAAATGAGTAAATAACACTATTTCACTCCATAACACTTAATTATTAGACAATAATTTTTAATGAGATAAACCTTGATTAGAAATGTTAAAACTAGCGTTTTGAGCAGCTCGCGGTTGCTCACGAGCCGATCTGAATGAGAGTCGCGAGCATGTGAGGTCGCGAGCGCTGAGGCCGCGAGCTCCGAGGTTCCACTGTATGTATGTATGTATGTATATATATATACACACACACACACGTCAATGGCACTTAAAAAGTTAATATGGGGTCTCTCTCTCTCTCTGACAAAATAAATCAAAGTGATGTGTACGCGGCGGGATAAAAGAAAAGTAAGGAGCTCAATGCAGCCTAATGTAGTCTGCAGTCACATAGCGACACCTGTCTATCGGCAATAACAGTCCTCGGTAACCCGGACCAATTATAGGGTCGCACCGTTATTTATGGCTCATTGTTTTTTATTTCCATCGCGCTATTTGCATTGTATTCGCATTGCCTCACACAATGAAGGTTAAAGGTTAAAGAACTGTTAATACAGACATTTGAATCTGAATACAGCAGATATAAAAGACTGAAGAAACCACATATAGTCGCTAACTAGAGAAATCTAATTATTATTATTATTTAAATGATTATTTTTATTATTTTATTTATTTATTAGTGATTGATTGATTTTCTTATTGATTCTTAAATTCTTTATTTTTTTATTGATTCTTAATTTCTTTATTTTTTCAACTTATTTTGTGTTAAAAAATAAAGAGATTTGAGAAGATTGGAATTTTTTAAACAAAGCTTTTCTTGTGGAAAACCTGATGCGGCCCAGCCTCACCCAGACTCTGCCTCCAGCGGCCCCCAGGTACATTGAGTTTGAGACCCCTGATGTAAATGGACATGCATTTTGTACACGTGTTGAGTTCTGAGATTACTTTTAGTGTCCAGTCCTCCTCTATAACCTGCCCAGCCTTGCAGGCAAATTGTGTCGCCAAGCAAATTCAAAAACTTGTCAAAGTTCTCACTTCCGGTTTCTAGAAAGATGTAAATGAAATGTATTAGTGACATTCTGAAGACAGACTAAACAGGCATTAATGTTTTACTCTTGCAAAAAACAGATATATACCAAATTATAATAAAGTATCAGGGCTGCAATGCAGCATTTACCATTACTAAACATTTCATCATCTGTCAACTGGCCATCTTTGGCATAGAGGACTCCAAATTTAAAGTTTACGCTGCCCTACAAGAACACACAAACATGATACAAGTTAATATATAGTCAGTGTCATAATTTTCATTATTCTGTTTCTGAAGTATATACAAGGAGGTATCAAAAACGTTCGAGACTAGTTTTGTAACACGCCAACAGATGGCAGCACAAGGCTGCACGCACAGTCACAGGGAGCACCGAACTTCATTAATCAGTGTGCCAAAAGACATCTGTGTACATCTGAAGCTGTGCAACTGCTGCCATTCTGACCACGTGTGCATCCTGTCAACAAACTCTCCTCGCCCGGAAACAACACGATCTCAATTCCGCACACACACTAGATCCGGCTCAAAAGTCGCTGGAGATCCAGCGCAAATAGCAGAAGGTGATTCGAAAAGAATACTTTCAGGACACATTTCAGAAGTGGCAGGAAAATTTGGGAGCGCTGCATTGCTATGCGAGGAGACTATTTTCAAGGTGATAGTGTGTAAACGTGGATAAATGAAGTACTTTCTTGTAAACAGGGCTACTCTCGAAAAGTTTTGATACTACCTCGTAAATATATACTAAAATCCAAATTCACCTCTTGCTCTTCCAGTACCAGAAGATCCTGTGAAAAAATTAAAAACAGTAACTGAAATGAATTATATGGAAATATCAGTGCAGTGCAACATAAAAATGTAGTCAGACAGAATGAAATGGTTTTGACCGGTGTGGCTCGCACCTTTTGGATCTCTGGATTGAGGATCTCTCTAGGACCCTTCTCAAAGCGCTCCATGTTCATAGCACTGCAGAGACAGAGGGAAAAGTCAAAAACGTGTTAGCACTTTGAAATTATGAGCGTCGTTTCATAACATCACAAGGAATCAAAATAAAAATAAACAGGCTTCATATCACTCATAAGATTGCATAACAGGGGTAACCTACTTTTCCAAAGAACAAACACAGAAACACCATCTATAAAAAAATGGAGCTTTGAGCAGACCATAAGCTGTAATACTGCACTGAATTTCTCATGTCATATCAATCTCACAGCTCTAGGGTCTCCTGAGCTCGGTCTGGCAGATTGTACTAGAGAATCCGTGCCGTGCCAGAATCCAAATACCAGACTCTAAAACAACGTCTTCCCTGCGGCTACTAAACACGCTGCTGTCACTTCACAAACAAGCCCCGAAAATACTAAACAATAGCAAACAAAAACTCAAACAAAGTGCCTATATTTAGCTATTAGATGTCATATCCTTGTTAAATCTCTGGGTGCTCTGACGAGTTGATAAAAGCTGTGTTCGGACTGTCATCAGGCTGTGCTTCATTGTGTGCTTTTGCTCGGCGAATCATGTTTCGTTTTGCGTGCAGCACCCGCAGAAGTGAAACGAGAAGGAAGTAAGTGAATAAAAAATGAGAAGATGAACATGTGTCCAAATGTGGGGGAAAAAAATTGTCTTCAATACTTCACACAGGTGCTAAAATCTAGCCATGTTATTGTATTATTTGTTTAATAAGAAACAGTAGCTGGAAGACTTCCCTCATAAAGTATTGAGGAGAGATTATTTTTCTAAAAGCTAACAAGAAACAGGCATCCGAAATTAATAAGTAGTTTATGTAAAATGCCTGAAAATCACAAACCTGGCAACTAAGTTGACTTTTGTCGTGGACACATCGGGAAACATTGTTGTTCAAACTACAAATAAGAGCACGTGTGTCCCAGGGCATCTCCGCAAGCAATGGGATCACAAGATGCACTTAACCCTGCTCAGGCTTGTATTTAGCACTGTCTAGTTGAAATCAATCACCAGAGACGGATCGTAATTACATATCAGTGGAGAGAAGACATTTCACCTGGTGTTGGGTATGTTAATAATGTTTAAATAAGTTAAAGTATCGCAACACACCAATCATGTAATTTATCAGAAAAGGTCATTGTGACGTTACCAGGATAAAACTGAATTGCTGAATGAAAGAATGAATAAATAGCAATTAAAGGATACACTGTATTTTGCAAATGTTTTTACTATAATGGTATAGGATGCATATTTAACATTATATTTAACAAGTTCAGATTACAGTTCATCGTCTCATTATTCTAGAGACAGATGAATTGTAATCTCTTTGCTACTAACGTCTTACGTTTTGCTCGTGCTCGGTACAGGGACGTAAGCGTTTTCATACGTTTCAGTTTGGATGAACAACATTTGGGAAACGTTTGAAAACAAAAATGTGAACGCCTAGCATAACTCCTTTTTTCAAATGTACCCAGATTCGCCTTTGTTTTATAAAAAGTTTTCTTGATTTTATATTTTAGAAAAACGAATTGGGCAATAGTGTGAAAACACAAGCATTTTTCAATACTCTTTTTTCCATACTGATCCAGACCTGGAAATCACTCAAATCAAATTTCATGCTTTTACATACTTTTTTTTCATACAAAAATGCGTATTAACCCTGCTAGTGGAACATCTTCCCAGAAGGGTGAAAGTCACATGCTTTTATCTATATACTGTAGTAGCTGTCTAACCACAGCTGAAGTGAGGATAACTCTATGCAGAGTTAACCCACGGAAGTCTGCTGGACCTGACAACATTCCTGGCAGAGTGCTCAGGGAATGCGCAGAACAGCTAGCAGATGTCCTCACTGACATCTTCAACATCTCCCTGAGCAGCAACGTTGTTCCCACGTGCCTCAAGACAACGACCATTGTTCCCGTGCCGAAGAAGTCTTCTGTCTCCTGCCTCAATGACTATCGTCCCGTCGCGCTCACACCCATCGTGATGAAGTGCTTCGAGAGGCTCGTCATGAGGCACATTAAGACACAGCTTCCACCCTCCCTGGACCCCATGCAGTTTGCGTATCGTCCAAACCGTTCCACGGACGATGCTATCTCCACAACCCTTCATCTGGCCCTCACCCACCTGGATAACAAGGACTCTTATGTGCGAATGCTGTTCATTGACTACAGCTCAGCATTCAACACAATCATTCCTCAGCACCTGATCGAGAAGTTGAACCTTCTGGGCCTGAACACCTCCCTCTGTAACTGGATCCTGGACTTCCTGACTGAGAGACCTCAGTCAGTCAGGATCGGGAACAGCATCTCAAGCACCACCACACTGAGCACTGGGGCCCCCCAGGGCTGTGTGCTCAGCCCACTGCTGTTCACTCTGCTGACTCACGACTGTGTAGCAATGCACAGCTCGAACCACATCATCAAGTTCGCTGATGACACGACCGTGGTGGGTCTAATCAGCAAGAACGACGAGTCAGCATATAGAGAAGAGGTGCAACGGCTAACTGCCTGGTGTGGAGCAAACAACCTGTCTCTGAACGTGGACAAAACGAAAGAGATGGTTGTGGACTTCAGGAGAGCACAGAGCGACCAATCTCCACTGATTATCGATGGATCCTCAGTGGAGATCGTCAAGAGCACCAAATTCCTTGGTGTTCATCTGGCAGACAACCTCACCTGGTCACTTAACACCAGCTCCATCACCAAGAAAGCCCAGCAGCGTCTATACTTTTTGAGAAGGCTGAGGAAAACCCACCTCCCTCCCCCCATCCTGTCCATGTTTTACAGAGGGACCATTGAGAGCATCTTGAGCAGCTGCATCACTGCCTGGTTTGGGAACTGCACAGTCTCGGACCGCAAGTCCCTACAGAGGATAGTGAGGACAGCTGAGAAGATCATCGGAATCTCTCTCCCCTCTATCATGGACATTTACACTACACGCTGCATCCGCAAAGCACACAGCATTGTGGACGATCACACACACCCGTCACACACACTTTTTACACTTCTACCATCAGGAAAACGGTTCCGAAGCATTCGGGCCGCCACAACAAGACTGTGCAACAGTTTCTTCCCACAAGCCATCAGGCTTCTCAACACACAGTAATGAAACGGAACTCTCTCACACACACACTCACTCAAATGTGTGTAACGAACTGAAAACATTTTTCCTGGACTTAACACCTAACACACACTCATCACTCATCTCAATCCTTTCCACCACCATTCATTTATTTATTATTTATTATTCTTAACTGTACCACTCTCAACTGCTGTTTTTGCACATTTATCACTTTCATTGTATTATACTGTTTACATGCTGTTTTTGCACCTTCGACTGCTGCTGTATTTTTTGCACTACACTGTTTACACTCACTTCTGGGATATAGTTTATATTTTGTATAGTTTTTACAGTTTTCTTGTACAGTACTGTATAATCTAGTATACAGTAGGTTTACTGGTCGGCGCTATATAAGGTTTTGTGTCTTGTCTTGTGTCGTTTGTCTGCACTGTCTGTCTGCACTGTTTGCACCAGGTTGCACTCGATGCACTTTATGTAACTTGTGTTTTAGCTTAATGTTGTTTTGTTTGTTTGTTGTTTAGTGTAGCACCAGGGTTCTGGAGAAACGTTGTCTCATTTTTACTGTGTACTGTGTACCACTGTGTATAGTAGAAATGACAATAAAAGCCTCTTGACTCTTGACTTGTATGTGTGTAAAACAGGTGTGTTAGAGACAGTGTGACATGGCACACAGGTAACCTTAGCGTGGATTAATATGGAGTACCGCTTACCTTAATATGGATTTGACTGATAGAGTTTTCGTAGGGCTGTAAGGAAGGCTAATCTTAAGAGTACCCTGCAAAACAACAAATTACGGCACACAGACAGACAGTAATTAGGCTGATATTTGGATTTAATAATACTGCCGTTTCTGCAGAGATAAATAAAAAAATTGACACAGCAGAAAAACAATGTTATCTGTTATGCAGCAGGGCATGTACTTCATTAATCTGACCTTTCCTAATAATCACTGGTGGAATAGATTTGTGTAATTATTGATTTATTTGGTGGATGAGGGAATGTGTGTATACAGTATTAACCCCCCCTCACACAAAATAAATCAGCCTCTATAATGATATCAACTAATTAGCTCTCCTGCACTCTTTTCTGAGTGGCTAAGCAGGATGACTGGAAACAGGTAGATAATATGATTCACTGATCATTAGAGCCACGTTCTCTCTTACCGTTTTGCGCCAAAGGATGGCTCGGTACTGAGGAACCCTCTGGTTGTTCTGGTCTGACAAGACCACAGATAAGTAGAATGGGTTCTTCTCTGCATCCACACCAACATAGTTCTGATGGACTGGAGGCAAAATGTAGAATGAGTGACCTTAGAGATGAAAAAGAGCGTGCCTACCTATAAAAACACGCATACGCACTTAGAGTATACACGCGATTTCAAATGACTTTGGAAAAGCTCGAACATTCGTTAAAGCTGGTCTGCGCAAATGCGCAGGGGTGGTTAGGAGACAGAAGATAAATGAATAAAGCCGGAAATGCAATTACAGGATGAGGATCTGTTCTGTTTCATTGTCCCCACCCTGCCTGTGTCACATTTTCGTTCTCTCTCTTCATCTCCCTCCATCTCTCTCCCTCTGGATCCCTCCCTCCCATTCAGTAAAAAAAAGTAAGTGCACTGCTTTAAACGAATTAAGAAGACATAATGTAGGCATCTGCTTTCTGGGCATGCAGTGGAGATGTGTGTGCATTGTGGAGTTAAGTAAGTGTGTGTGTGTGTGTGTGTGTGTGTGTGTGTGTGTGTGTGTGTGTGTGTGTGTGTGTGTGTGTGTGTGTGAGTGTGTGTGTGTGTGTGTATGTGTGTGTGTGTAAGAAAGCGAATAAGAAAATATTGATGCTAGGATATTGGTCCACACACTTTGTATTGACAATGTTATTACACAGAGCAAGTCGTAAGAATGTTTTGTTTTTGTCTCCAGTGAGTGTGTGTCTGAAATTGTGTCTCTGTGAATCTCTAAAGTGTTAGTATCTGGGTTTATTGCATAATTAGGGTAAAAAGAATTAAAAATTCCTATAGCATTCAGGTATCTTGTGTACATTTTCGCAGCATAGTGGAATATATTTAATTTAAAAGGTAACCTGTATGCTAATGTGGCTTTCCTTATTGCCAAATCCTATTAGTAAGGTCAGCTATGATCCGCATTATTGATCGGTTTTGGGTAAATAACAACAAAACGACCTGAAGAATGATGGAGGGAAGAGGGAATACTCTATCACTGCTGGAAGCTTAACTCCCACCTTTTCCAAGGAAGTACTTGAAGAACCATCTGGTGTGGTACTCTGGGTTCTCCAGATGGACATCGGTTCTCCTCCAAGTTCCTGGTGTGTAGTCGATATTCTACCAAAGAAAAATAAAACAATAACAGTATTATTTGTTGTGTGAATTTTTTTTTTTCTTTTTTTTAAAACAAACAATAGACCCAGTCTGAGGTCAGTAATAATTGTGCTTGAATCTTACTTTCGTTAGAAAGTATTTAGTTCACATTTATCAAGTGAAAACCGGACAGCTTAGGAATGCTGAATACTAAAAGGCTGAGAACCGAATAAACAATCACAGTAATAAAACTAGCGGCAGGAAACAAATTTGTTTTCTTGGAGGAAGATCGGTCTCATTCCCATCCCCCCTGTAGCCCACACGTGAATTTGTATGACCCAATCAATTTGTGTGAATGGTGACTTGTCTTGAGGAGCAATATCAGCTGTATATGTCTAGTTCGGGCAGAGAAGGAAAAATAATAAAGGATAGAGGTAATACAACAATATGACAAAAGTACCCTATTAATAAACAATAGTCACAAGAGAAGAGGCGAGTAATTTTATTGGTTGTATTATCTGTTGATAGTCACCGTGCTTGGGTGATATAATGATTGAATAATTTCTGAATGGTATTCCTCTGCCATGATCGAGTGTCTACTCTTCTCTAATTATACTCTACTTATATTACTCTAATGATATTACTTTATATTATTTGGGAAGTGGTAGCTTTGTGGTTAAGGCTCTGGTTTGTATCAGAGGGTCAGATGTTCAAGCCCCTGTATCTATCGCCAAGCTCCCACTCTTGGGGCCTTCAGCAAGGCTCTTGACCCTCTGTGCTCCAGAGGTGCTGTATCATATCTGCTTCCTGTTTCCTCATCGCTGGGATACACAAAGAAAGGATTTCACTGTGCTGTATACTACGTGACAAGTATAAAAAAAAAATAATAATAAAAAAAAAAGCACCATTATACCACCAAAACTGGTAAAACACATTTTGGAGTACACTAGTACGAGTTATTAAAAACAAATGAGAAAAAACATTTCTGTAACTGTCAAATCTTCCAATTATATTATAAATAATGTGAATGGTCATGATAATCATTTTTTTTTTCGTTCTTCTAAGTCAGGTGCAGCTCAAACACTTTTGCCTGGAAATCCTTCACCCAGTTTTGTTTTCATGAATGCCACAGTTTCACTGCACAGCTGATAATATTACTATGCCATTCCCTACTCTCTTTAAACCTGAAACAGTGAAAATACTCGTCTTCTCTTTTTTAGGCTTTTGTGATTTCTAAAGCAAGTCTCAAAAACCACTTCGCTACACTACTTTTGCTGAGCTTGATATGAATTCCTAATTATTTTATTTAACAATAACAGGCACAAGCTCCAACATACAATGATCAGGCATAACAGTATGACGTTATAACATTATGACGGGTGAAGTGAATAACTGATTATCTCTTCACCATGGCACCCGTTAGTGGATGGGAAATATTATGCAAGTGATCAACTTTGTCCTCAAAGTTAATGTGTTAAAAGCAGGAAAAGTGGGCAAGCATAAGAATTTAAGTGAGTTTGACAAGAGCAAAATTGTGACGGCTAGACGTCTGGGTCAGAGCATCTCCAAAAACTGCAGCTCTTGTGGGATGTTTACAGTCTGCAGTGTTCAGTATCTAAAAGTAGTCAAGGAAGGAACAGTAGTGAACCGGCAACATGGTCATGAGCTCATTGGGGCTCACTGATGCACATAAGGAGTGAAGGCTGTGTTGTCCAATCCAACAGATGAGCTCCTGTGGCTCTGAAGAAGTTAATGCTGTTAATGCTCGAAGGGTCAGAACTGTTTTAGCAGCAAAAGGGAGACCAACACAATATTAGGCAGGTGTTCATAATGTTATTCATGGCAGCATCACTGACTTTTTTGTAATCCAAAGTTGCTCAGATAACAGGAAAACCCTCCGTGATGTTCTCGGATAGGATAAATCTCACGTGAAAATGGTTTAATTCCATATTTCTGGATTGACGTGATGTTTTGAACAACACACCAGAGTGAGCATGTTGAAGGGTTGAACTGTTTTCCACTACCAGCCAATAGCATTTAAGATTTGCCACACTACCTACTGGATCTAAAAAAATAAATAAATCATGAAAGAAGCTAAGGGATTAAAGACCGCTTGTTTTAAACTGTGCCAATTTCCTCACACTTGTGTTTTTGTGAAGAATTTCAACCACTGGCTCTATGATTGCTAGTGTGGGTTGTTTGTTACAGCAATATGGCACCAGGGCAATTGGGCTGCGAGGTAAAAGACTGCCATTGAGCACAAGGAAATGAAATACAGGCGTATTGGAAACAGCTTTCTGGACAAGCAAAATACACACACACACACACAAACACACACACACACACACACACACACACACACACACACACACACACACACTCACACACAGTCACACACACACACACTCACACACAGTCACACATGCACTAACATGTTATAATAATTGAAAAAGTTCACTTTGTCATACACACAATAGCTATAAATATGGGCTGCAATCCCGTCTGCATTTTTTTTTGAGGTGGGTATGTGCCTGATGCTTTCATACAAAGTGACTTAGAACTGAGAAAGGATAAAACTGAGCAGTTAAAGGTTAAAAATCTTGCTCAAACATGCAACCATGACAGCTTGGCATTTTTGGTTTCAAAATAAGGTGATGACCTTCTAATGCATAACCCAAAGCCCCAACCACTAAACCAGCGCTTCGCCACTTGTCACTTCACCGAGATATTTTATATGTTAGATATTTTCTCCTGTAATGTGTACGGTTGCAAAGGTGTGTAAAAATTTCCGTTACATTTACAGAAGCTTTCTATGAGAACTTCATCTGGGGAATTTGGGAAATATTCCAAGTTGAAAACTTACAAGGAATTTATGGAAATTTGTGGCAATGAATTAAAAATGTAAGGAAATTTCATATGATAAAATCATATACAAAAATAAATATGAACAATTTGTTTGATAGGTTGACATGCACGCAAACAAAAACCGCTTTTTTTACTTTGATTTAATTGTTGATCTTATTGATATAATTTTGTTGCACAATACCTCACGCACAGCTCAAGGACGTTCCAAAAAAAAATACATTTATGTGATATTTATGCAATTTGTGTGAATACTTAACAAAAGATGCACGTTTTTGACATTCTTTTTTGAGCAGGATTCAAGAAAATATCTGTTATGGAGGAATGCACAGTGTGATTGATGAATGTACAGGGTGGAAATTTAGCTAAAATCGCATTCAATCTGGTTGTTTCAACCAAGATTATCCTGCGGAATATTTTTTTCAACAACCTTTAAGTTCCCTGAAATAGGCTAACCTGCAATTTTGTAACTTCCCAGTTTAATCTCAGTAATTCCTGGAAAGTTTCCAGTTTTTAAAATTCCTGGATTTTTGCAACCCTACTAACAGGGTATTCCACTATACTGACTATTATAGTGACATAAGTTCAAAAAGCAGAAATGTTCTAGACCCATAGCATTAATCTGGCAAAAGGGATTTCCTGCTCACAACGATAGCTCACTTCACAAGTGTTTAAAGGGATTTTAATACAATGTCTCACTTAACAATTCTAAAGCTTTGATTGTCTTCTACTGAAATCACAGCTTACTGCTTTAAATCATTTGTGCTGGAAAGGGAAATATGATGATCTGGAGGTAATAGACTGGTTTTGTCACTGTGGTTAGGGTGTTCTTTGAGTAATATGCTGTCTTTATTTTGTGCCAAACATATGTTTTAGAACTATGCACATAACATTCCAGCTCGTTCATCAGAAAATAACACATTTCTCCACCTGGTTTGGGGTGGATGTTTTTCTTTTTTTCCGGAAAAAAAAGGCTTCTGATAAACCCTATGTAATAGCCCACAAACTGTGTTACTCACAGGGGATTGTTTGGAATATGAATAATGGTAGGAAGACAAATAATCAACAATACACAATCGTCAAGTTTGCTGCTAACTAGATCCTACTGTGTCCCAATACATCTGAACCAGTTTAAGTCATAAATGTATTTTTTTACCAAGAGAATTACAATAATAAAACAGATGAAAAACTCTGTCTTTTTTATATACTGGTCAATACAGTACAACTAAATGTGTATTAATTAAATGAAAGCTTTTTACATGTGTATAGACTAGAGGTTCGATCAATTAATCAGTTTTTAAATAGGTGATCCTGGAACTATCGGCTATTGGAAAAATCCAAACCGATAGTTTTTCCGGCTTGTGTCTGTTGCTGGGGTGGCTGAGAAGATCTGCTGTCATTACGAGAAACGCCTCTAGAGGCGAATCACCGATGCCACGTGCTGTTTGTTTTTACACGCGAGTCTTCTCGCTGCACAGAGAGCGTTATATTATATTTATACATTTTTTATTCATTTATTATACAATTATATTTATTTATTTATATATTCAGATTTATTTCATTTAGAACATTTTTCATAAATCAGTGCTGTTTTTTTTTTTGTTGTTGGAAAGTTCAGTACTATTTTACATGGAGTGTTAGGTTTGTTTTTTTTATCCACTATCCATACAATTATGTAGAACTGCCAGTGCTGCATACTGATGAACATTCTTAACCCTCCCACCCCTCTACAAGCTTCACTCTGTAATCAAGCCTATCTAAATCTTCTACAAATGCAAATAGGTGTTAAAGGGTTAATAAGCCATAATGCACACATTTAGACTTGGTCTCCAGTCTAGAAGCATGTTTAGATGTGCTAGCTTTGACATTTTGTCAGTCTAGTTTTTTTCATATGAGATAGAAGTAAAAAAAAAAAAAGAGAGAGAAGAAGGAAAAACAGAGCTTCGTGTCTGATTAGTAGGTTTAAACAACGAATCACTTGACTTGGATTAGTAAGCTTGTTGGTCCATCGATGCATCATCTGAATTCTGATCAGCGCCTCCGTACAGCTTGAGCTCAATGAACCAGCAATTGTTTCGCTGTATCTGCAAGCATGCTGCAGTGTCTGCTTCATAAGCCAGTATTGGCATGTGGTTGTTATTATGTCGCATCAATGAACATACAGTACGCGTGAACTTCGAGCCTCTGTGCCAAATATACAGTGGATTTAGACCACACTTCCTATGTTGTCAGATGTTGTATGATTGCCTTACCTCGGAAAAAAAACATTTGTGTATCTTTATTTCTATTGCACTGTAGCATCATGGAGGATATTCCATCATTGTTAACAAATATTATTTAAAACAAATGAACGCTAAAAGCAAGCTGGATTAAGACAGACTTCCTGTTTGTGTGTGTATATAAATATATATATATATATAGCTACAGGAGCTTGTCTGTTGGATCGGACTACACGGACCAGCCTTCACTCCCCACATGCATCAATGAGCCTCAGGTGCCCACGACGGTTGACCACTGTTCCTTCCTTGGAGCACTTTTGATAGATACTGACCACTGGAGCTGCAGTTTTGGAGATACTCTGACCCAGTCGTCTAGCTGTCACAATTCAGAGAAGTAAATCCTGCAACCTCTCCCAAACGACAAAATCTAATAACTCCTTGTTAAGCAGAATAGAGATAATTGTAATAAGGATAAGAAAAGAAAAATAACTGATTTTGAAGATGGTTTCACTGGTACAATGCTTTATGCTGTACATTTGTTTGTTTTGTTAGTACATTCCTCACCTCGTCTAAGGAACCGTTCTCCACCCTGAACCGTCCGGCTCTTTGTATGGCTCCGTCTGCATCGCTGGAGATCAGCTGTAAAAAGACAAAACAGTTCATCATTATTTCACCGTGTCAAGCTTTAGGACCTTTAGGATATTTAAAAAAGTCCATGTAAAAAGTGCATCAGGATATAAAAATGTTTTTAGTTTTGACTTGTGAAAACGCTGCAGAATTTCCTTTTGGGGAATATAAACCTTTTGGCCTTGATGTCATTAAAAAGAAATGTGTTACATATGACTGTTTCTGCAAGTCGACACAAAACAAATGAAAACCTTTTACAAACCTGAGCACTTCCTTAAAAATCTGAATGTTACAACTCAACATGGAGCAGTTTTAAAATAATATAAATGTTTTTAATAGAATCTCATTATGAAGGAAAAGAGAACTTAAAGAGAAATCCTCTCCCACATCCTTTTTTTCACCTTTTCTCTCCCACTACCCTTTTTTTATCGTGTACTGAGTCCCCACTTTATTTTTTTTCCTGAAGTGACTCAGCTGGAGTTAGATGAGTTTGTGTTGGAGGTGAGAAATAAAACATGATTATGAAATTGATGGCGAGATGGAGACAGAGGGGAAAGTGGGAAAATGTGAGTGAGGCCACGGTGGTGCAAACTCTGCTATCAACACCAAATAATCGGCATGCAGATGCCCCCTCCCACCCCCAACACACACACACACACACACACACACACACACACACACACACACACACATTTGTTTACATGAAAGCTCTTTGGTGACAATGGAGAACCAGCTGCACACACAATTCAAAACTAATTACGTGTGTGGTGTGTGTGTGTGTGTGTGTGTGTGTGTGTGTGTGTGTGTGTGTGTGTGTGTGTGTGTGTGTGTGTGTGTGTGTGTGTGTGTGAATGGGAAAAGCAATAGAGATTGTGTATTTCAGTTGCTTTTCTATGTTCACTACAACCAATAAATGGCTCTTGATAATTTATGAAGCGCATTCTAGTGCGTGTGTGTGTGTGTGTGTGTGTGTGTGTGTGTGTGTGTGTGTGTGTGTGTGTGTGTGTGTGTGTGTGTGCGCATCTCAATCCCCTTTGACACAATGTAATCTCTTTTGCACTGGGAAATTGTGACATCCTCCAGACGGAACGACGTTGGTTGCTAAGCAACAGACGGCAGAACCTCACCCATCCCCTCTCCTCTCCTCTCCTCTCCTCTCTGCGCCCACTCTCTCGTTCCCCCTTTTACTTTCATCCACCTGTTGGTCAGCACACACTTTTCATCTCTGGCTGTGTGCATAGATATCGTGCTATGATTTATGGGTGTAAATAAATATATACAGTATATATACTATACCGTATACATGATTTTTAGAATCCACGTGCAATCCTGATCCTAGCATGGCTACGTGTTGTACGTGTTGTACGTTACTGGTACTGAGCATCATTAATTGAGCTAATGAGCTTCCCAGTACAGCCATAACGCACACTAAAATAATTAGCTTGTCCCAGCAGCAAAAATACAATGATTTTGTCTTATCAGTCACTGTTGATGACTGAATGGTACACTGGAAGTGAGAAAGGACAAGCAAATTTCATGAAATGGTGATCAGTGAATAGAGGTGATAGAAAACGTATTCAAATTCAATCAACTTTTAACGTGTGCCAAAGCAAATAACGCCGGTATTTCTGAATTACACTCATCACATCGTCTGCCTTGTACTGGGCAAGTCTTTGGGCTGATCGCACTTGCACATATGCCCTGGAGCACACATTACGCTAGCATTTGCGCGATTACACACGTGCTAATGTTCGATCGAGGCGAGCTGTTAACGTGTTAAACATGTGCGAGATGAGCTCACGAAAAGCGTGCGCCTGAAATGCTAATCAAGCAGAAAAAAATTGCTTATGCAGGGTTTCTCTGGGTTTCACCGAGACCTTTTTCATTTAGACCTTCTAAAACCATTTTATATTAAACTTAAAATTCATATCGCAACATACTTTTTTCAAGTATCGCTAAACTTCCCCATAGCTGAAAAATAAAAATCCGTTTTAAGTCAAAGGTTACAATCCATGAGAGATTCGCACCAATAAAAGAAAGCTGATTGGCTGTTGCATGTTGGTCTCATTTGTAGTCGTAATTATATTTGGACTAGCGAAAGAAAGAACATCAACACGGAAACAAACAAACAAACAAAAACGATTTTAAAGTGCTGCATAAGCATTTCAATTAGCAGCATCACATGGACATTGGAAAATTAAGACCTGTTTAAAATGTTTGAGAAATAATTGACTAAAACAGAACAAAACATGGATTTTGGATTTTTGTCACAAATTATATGCGGAATGCAACTTGTAGTGAAATGTAAACCCGATCGGCCGCTCAGAAATTGTGAATTAAGTAAAAGGGTATTTAAGTATAAAATACAAAGCAATATAAGAAAATAAAAGAAGTAACAGAAGATATGAGAAAATATATTACATAACGCTACGGTGGTATTTAAAAAAAATTGTGCAAAAAAAATGGGGCACGTGTTTGCTTTTCAAGGAAACTATACAAACCAAGGACACAGAGAAATGTCCCCAGAATGATTGACACTTATCTGGGTATAAGTGTCGCCCTTGACAAGTAACCATCCGATAGGGACTTAACATGCGCATAATAAATAAATATTAAATCATTAAAAAAAACACAAGACTGCATGGTATGGCGGTATGGCGTGTGCCAGGGGGTTTTGGAGTAAAAACGCGGTCTAAGAAAATGCTTGATGCTAATCATCATGTGTGTAGCTATAAAAGAATCTGATTTTCATAGCTACACACAGCGTATACAAAGGAAAAGAAAAGGGTTAAGAACGGATCCCTGTGGAACATCGTATGGAAAGCGGTTTTAAAAAAGAAACATGGAGGGAGTGCGGAAGAAAATGTAAAAATTCAGGACTTTAGTGTTTGCCTCTTGGCTCTGAGGCGTCTATTAACATTCAACAGAAAACTCAGAAACTAGGAGCGATCTATTCAGCGAGAGTCATGTAGCTGTCAAGTGATCTAGTTTGCATTTGAACACTGATGGTGGACAGACTCCAAAAAAAAAGGAGTGGAGACTGATAGTCGATCGATGTGGTAAGTATTCTAATGAATTCACACGTGCCTGCACACACTTACAATCTGCTCTCTCTTGATCATGACCTAAGTTAATGCGCACATGAGAGAAATAAAACCCACGGTGGGAAAGCTAGAAGGTTTATGTGGGTATTGTTTGAAACGCATTCTTTTTTATTCATGTTTTGCTTTTACAAGGCACAAAAACGAAACAAAAAAACGGTGAGAACGGAAAGCTGGAGGGGTAATAAATCGGTGCTGTTGTGATTGCGAATATATAATTGATCTCATCAGAGAACCTATGAATGCGTTATCACGCCTCACACGCAGCAGAGTTTGGAAAGCAATGGGAGAGAGAAGAAAAGAAAGAAGAGGTGGGAGACGAGGGAAAGAATGCATGCAGAGAGTATATAGAGAGAATGAAATGTAAGACATGACATCGAAAACACACACTAATATGTTGTTAGCAACTTGCTTTAACCGAGCCCTAAATTCATTTTTCTTTGGCATTTCTATGCCCTTAACTAAAAAATTAAAACAGTTTTATGTCTGTGGTACGATCCAAGAGAGAGTCGCACCGATATCAGAAAGCTGATTGGCTGTTGCATGTTGGTCTCATTTGTTGTCGTAATACAGCGAATTCTATTTGAACTAGCAAAATAAAGCAAGAACTACAACAAAGAGGAAAAAAAAACATTTTGAAGTAATGGGGGAGCATTTCAATGAGCCTTAGAGGTAGCGTATCTATCTATCTATCTATCTATCTATCTATCTATCTATCTATCTATCTATCTATCTATCTATCTATCAACATTAGAAAATGTAAACTAATTTATTATTTAAGACCAAGAACAGTGCATTTAAGGAACATTTGGATTTTAAGACCCTGAGGAAACCCTGACAAATTCTATCTTAAACATTCTGGAGTGGATTTTACACATTACAATTATAACAAGTAACAAGTGTTTTCAAATTCAATGATTGAAACAGAAAGTCAGGTTATGAATCTCACTGTCGTTTCAGCCTAAATTTAGCAGATTCCCAACACCACGTATCATACTATTTATTCTGGAGCTACAGTATATAGAGAGGAAAGACAAAAGAGCACACAAAAAACATTGATTGATATCCGAGCACCTTCATGGGCTCTTTTTATGCGCAGCATCGTTTTGTGTAAAAGGTCGATAGTGCAGAGGTCACACGGTGAGATTGGATAGGTGACCTTTTCTCCAGGTCGTTATCAAACCCAGAGAAAGGCTCCAGGTCCTTTGACTCTCTTCTGATTTATCTCTCTCTCCCTCTGTCTTTCACTCTCTCACTCTCTCTCTCTCCCCCATTCATTTACACACAAAGAGATGTGTTGCAAGAAGAACAGGGATCATACAAGTGTCGCTTTTATTTGAACTTTCACAACTGTAATACTAAAACTATCTTTCTCAGAAGTTAATATGTAATTGCACACCGACGTGTTTAGTGTTGTATAGTTGGAGGTTGAATAGTCTTCACCTGAGCGGTCTCTTATTCATTCCGTAAAACATACAGCTTCCAAGACAAAAGACAGTAGTATGACAAGACCTCTACTTACAAGGTGGTATCAAAAGGTTTTCGAGACGGTACTAACGGTACTAACTGGTGCTATTCTGACCACGCAAGTTACCACGTCTCGTCACAGACAGCAAGCTAGAACTAATAGCGAACGTGAAATTCTGCCGCAGAGACGTTTGTGCAACGAGTCATTACAGTCAGCGGAAGAACATCACTAGCAGACGAAAAAAAGATCCGGAAAGACATTTTTTTCGTCTCAACCACTGAAAGCTCAACCACCGAAAATGGTGAAATTGTTCACCAATTCAGAGAATCTCACTTCCGCACCCACCCAGATTTTAATTAAATTCAATTTATTTTTATTTGTATAATGAACATTGTTTTAAAGCAGCTTTACACAGATAATGTGGTGATAAAAAATTAAGATGTTCTTTATAAGTGTAAGTTTGTCCCTAATGAGTGAGCCGGTGGAGACTGTGGCAAGGAAAAACTCCCAGAGAGGGCATAAGGAAGAAACCTTGAGAGGAACCAGACTCAAGAGGGAACCCATTCTCATCTGGGTTGCACCGAATGCCCATTTATTGCAGATATACGATGTTGCGGGGTACAGTGATGGTGATCAGAAGCAAACTGTAGTCCTAAGTCAATGTAGCAGATTGTTGACATTAACTACAGTCCAAATCCATCCTCAAAGCTCCCGTTCTTACACCGGGATTACATGGAACCACCCAAGGCGTGAGATTTGGCTCCTGCGGACTTCGCCCTGTTCCCGAAAAGTGAACACCATTGCAGAGATCCAGCAGCAGAAGGTGCTTGATATGCTCCAAAAGTGGCAGGAACGGTGTGTAAACTGTTTTTTGATACCACCTTGTACTTCTTCTTCCATTGATCAGTCCAGTTTTGATTCTTACATGCCCACTGCAGACACTGCAGCATGGGGACTCTGAACTGTCTGTGGAGCACTATTGTACAGTAAGTACTACTGACTGCATACAGTAAACACTCTATAAGTCTTTGGACATATCATTTATTGTAATGGTATGGCAGATTTTTATGTATTTGTATATATGTATCAACGTTTATGGTTGTGTGTGTGTGTGTGTGTGTGTGTGTGTGTGTGTGTGTGTGTGTGTCTGTGTGTCTGTCTATCTATCTATCTATCTATCTATCTATCCATCTATCTATCTATCTATCTATCTATCTATCTATCTATCTATCTATCTATCTATCTATCAATCAATCAATCAATCAATCAATCAATCAATCAATCAATCTATCTATCTATCTATCTATCTATCTATCTATCTATCTATCTATCTATCTATCTATCGGAAGTGTCAAGCACTGGTTTTGTGAATGGTGGAATTAAGTTCTGTAAAAGGTGAACAGGATAAAAATGGGAAAGATGACAGCCATGAGAAAGAAAAAGAGAGAGAGAGAGAGAGAGAGAGAGAGAGAGAGAGAGAGAGAGAGAGAGAGAGAGAGATGAACAACACATATCCATGTGGACCTGTCAGAGTGTCACCTATAATATCTATCTATCTATCTATCTATCTATCTATCTATCTATCTATCTATCTATCTATCTATCTATATATATATATATATATATATATATATATATATATATATATATAGTGCAACCTAAAGCCTTCTCAAATATAAACCTCTAATGCATCGGGACTGATACATGACGCCTACATCCACGTACATACACCCACCTGCACCTCCTGTGATACAGCACACTGTATTAAAGGCTTACAGGAGTATTTAGAGAAACAACTTGTCTACTGTCTTGGCCCTATCACATGTGAGTCATGCCAGGACACATATCACGATATGATGTCTTGCCAGGTTGCTTATTTTTATACAAGTCACAATGAGCTCTGTCTCTGCTTAGCATATGCGTGTGTAGGGTTTACACACATCAACATCATTCTTTCATTGCTAAAAATAAAAGAAAAAGTGCACAGAAAAAAGAATCCGAAGCTCAACGCTGAACTAAAAGGCTTACAACGAGTTTGCAATCAAAATATTAGATTTTCTGTCCTTTCCATTTATTATTTATTTAACCAAAATACTAAGCAGAATAGTTACATTGAATACTCGAGCAAGTAAAAAATGTGCTCTAGCTCATCATACACATAATCTGTAAAATGATCCTTTAGATCCTTTACAAAACGGGCAAAAAAAGCAATACCCAGCACTTGCATCACTGTCTGTGGTGATCGCAGAATGAACTTGGTATCATGGAGAAGATACTCAGCAAAGTCTATTTCCTTGAGAAGTGTTTTGGACATGGAGGGAAAAACATGGCACAAGATACACTCTCACCAATATTAACCATCACTCTGTGTTCATCTGTAGTAACTCCTATGTGTAAAAATGATGAAATTACTATCAAGTGCTGCCATTTGAATCTGCGATTGCGGTCAATTAATATCAAGTGACAATATTTTATCTATTCCTGTGATCTCCTCCTGCAGCAGTTTGATACTATTTAAGCCCAGTGTAATACATCTGATGGAAATCTAAGTTTGGATGAAATATTTCATCCAAATAATGTATCCAAATATATAATATTTTTTGTTATATTTCAGCTCATTTTAATGTAAATATATACAATTAAGTTTCAAAAAGTTTCGAGACTCGTTTTGTAACACGAAAACAGATGCAGGCCCAAGCCTGCACGCACAGTCACAGGAAGCACCGATCTGCCAAAAGACATTGTCCTATGTACATCGGGAGCTGTGCAACTGTTGCTATTCTGAGCGTGTGCATTAGTTTCTCGGCGGAATAAATCTCATTTTCACACCCACCCTACTCGCCAGATTTGGCTCCTGCGGATTTCGCCCTCTTCCCAAAGATGAAGATCCGGCTCAAAGGTCGTCGTTTTGAAACCATTGCGCAGATCCATATAGCGAATAGCAGAAGGTGCTTCAAAAAGAAGACTTTCAGGACACATCCCAAAAGTGGCAGGAGCGTATGGCTGTGCGAGGGGACTATTTTGAAGGTGATAGTGTAGATAAACACTAGTACTTTCTTGTTAAAAGAGCGAGTCTCCAAACTTTTTGATGCCACCTTGTAGACATGGTGCACAGCATGGTGCACTTTTTTCCCAAATGCATTCCAAAAATCATGCTTTTTTCGTGTTTTTTTTCTGAAGGATAGATATTTTTCTAAACACTATTAAAAAAAGACCTTATAACTCAGATTCTGACAAAACTGTATACCAGCAGCACCTCTAAAGCGCTATAGTTTACATTATATACATTATATAAATATTACTCTGGCAATGAGCATTCATTTATGCAACATGCAAATATGTATTGGCTGTCTGATTTTATTCTATTTTATTCTATTCTATTCTAAATATGCTCTGCCGCCATAATAATCTGTGGTAATCTGATAACATTTTTACTCCTAATCCCGATGCTCTAATTATTTATTTATTTTTTGCAGTAAACATCTTAGGCCTGTTTACATCACAATCTGATAATAAATGAACCATAAACCTACAAGTTGTGGCCTTGCAATTGTTTTGGTTTTAATTAACAAGAATTAAATGTGATCTCAGGCTCGCAGATAAATAGACACAAACACAGATTGTGCTTTAGCTTCAGTCTGAAGCTGGCAACTGATGAAACAAACCTGAGGAGGTTTTAAAAAAAAAAAAGAAACAATTAAATCGACCTCTGTTTAAAAAAGACTAATGTGGAATCAAACTTTAATCCGTGAGCTCCTGATTGCAACAAGAGTTTCGGAACAAACTGTTTAAGTTCTGAACATTTGCTGAATGTTCACACTTTTGTTCATTCATTACTCTGAGAATATATAACTATATAACACTTGATACATAAACCTGTTCTTATTGCATTGTACAATAATATATATACACCTGAGTATTTTATCGGGAAAAATATCCAGGTTATTAGTAGCAACACAGATCAACTAATTATTTTATAGACACTTAGCGTAAGTCTCTCCGACGGGTCCTACACACTGACACTTCAGTCCAAACCAGAGCACTTGTCACATGAAAAATTGGTATTGTGAAAAAGGTCACATGAACCTAAAATCACATGAGGGTACCAAACCTTAGACTTTCTGCAAAAAAAACTTATTTTTTGAGCATCCGATAGCCGCCTTTTCTTGTACATCTAATGAAATATGCCATGTGGTGCACATAGATGCGATTACAATATATAAACTGTATCATATACAAACTATAAAATATAGAAATATATACATTTTGTTTGGTCATAAGGTGACATGCATGCAAACTATTACAGATTTATTTTATTTATTTTTTTGTATTTTAATTCACACTACACAGAGCTACATCACACAACATAGAGCTACATCACACAACATAGAGCTACATCACACAACACATAGCTACATCACACTACACAGAGCTACACTACACAACATAGAGCTACATCACACAACACAGAGCTACATCACACAATACAGAGCTACATCATACAACAAAGAGCTACATTACACTACACAGAGCTAAATCACACAATACAGAGCTACATCACACAATACAGAGCTACATCACACAACACAGAGCTACATCACACAACACAGAGCTACATCACACTACACAGAGCTACATCACAATAAACAGAGCTACACTACACAACATAGAGCTACATCACACTACACAGAGCTACACTACACAACACAGAGCTACATCACACTACACAGAGCTACATCACACAACCCAGAGCTACATCACACTACACAGAGCTACATCACACAACATAGAGCTACATCACACAACACAGAGCTACATCACACAACACAGAGCTACATCACACAACATAGAGCTACATCACACAACACAGAGCTACATCACACAACACAGAGCTACATCACACAACCCAGAGCTACATCACACTACACAGAGCTACATCACACAACATAGAGCTACATCACACAACACAGAGCTACATCACACAACCCAGAGCTACATCACACTACACAGAGCTACATCACACTACACAGAGCTACATCACAACACAGAGCTACATCACATAACATAGAGCTACATCACACTACACAGAGCTACATCACACAACACAGAGCTACATCACACAACACAGAGCTACATCACACAACCCAGAGCTACATCACACTACACAGAGCTACATCACACAACATAGAGCTATATCACACTACACAGAGCTACATCACACAACCCAGAGCTACATCACACTACACAGAGCTACATCACACAACATAGAGCTACATCACACAACACAGAGCTACATCACACAACACAGAGCTACATCACACAACATAGAGCTACATCACACAACACAGAGCTACATCACACAACACAGAGCTACATCACACTACACAGAGCTACATCACACTACACAGAGCTACACCACACAACATAGAGCTACATCACACTACACAGAGCTACACTACACAACATAGAGCTACATAACACAACATAGAGCTACATCACACTACACAGAGCTACATCACAACACAGAGCTACATCACATAACATAGAGCTACATCACACTACACAGAGCTACATCACACTACACAGAGCTACTACACAGAGCTACATCACACTACACAGAGCTACATCACACAACACAAAGCTACATCACACAACATAGAGCTACACCACACAACACAGAGCTACATCACATCACAGAACTATATCACAGAGCTACATCACACAACATAGAGTAGAGCTGTGTAGAGCTACATCACACTACACAGAGCTACATCACACAACACAGAGCTACATCACACTACACAGAGCTACATCACACAACACAGAGCTACATCACACTACACAGAGCTACATCACAACATAGAGCTACATCACACTACACAGAGCTACATCACACTACACAGAGCTACTACACAGAGCTACATCACACTACACAGAGCTACATCACACAACACAAAGCTACATCACACAACATAGAGCTACACCACACAACACAGAGCTACATCACACTAGACAGAGCTACATCACACAACATAGAGTAGAGCTGTTTAGAGCTACATCACACTACACAGAGCTACATCACACAACACAGAGCTACATCACACTACACAGAGCTACATCACACAACACAGAGCTACATCACACTACACAGAGCTACGTCACACAACACAGAGCTACATCACACTACACAGAGCTACACCACACAACATAGAGCTACATCACACTACACAGAGCTACACTACACAACATAGAGTTACATCACACAACATAGAGCTACATCACACTACACAGAGCTACATCACAACACAGAGCTACATCACAGAGCTACATCACAATACACAGAGCTACATCACACAACACAAAGCTACATCACACAACATAGAGCTACACCACACAACACAGAGCTACATCACACTAGACAGAGCTACATCACACAACATAGAGTAGAGCTGTTTAGAGCTACATCACACTACACAGAGCTACATCACACAACACAGAGCTACATCACACTACACAGAGCTACATCACACTACACAGAGCTACGTCACACAACTAAGAGCTACATCACACTACACAGAGCTACATCACACTACACAGAGCTATATCACACAACATAGAGCTACATCACACTACACAGAGCTACGTCACACAACATAGAGCTACATCACACTAGACAGAGCTACATCACACAACATAGAGCTACGTTACACTACACAGAGCTACATTACACTACACAGAGCTACATCACACAACATAGAACTACATCACACTACACAGAGCTACATTACACTACACAGAGCTACGTCACACAACATAGAGCTACATCACACTACACAGAGCTACATCACACTACACAGAGCTACATAACAGGACACAAAGCTAAAGACTAAAGTAAGTTGTCCTCGCTATATAAAGTGCATCGTGTGCAACTGAGTGCAAACAGTGCAAGATATAAGACACCAGACAATACAAGACATTGTAGGACAGATACACAAAACACATAGCGATGACCGGTAAATCTACTGTATAATAAGCTAATATTAATGCAATTTACATGAATATTTGCCAAGATGGACGTTTTTCGATGTGTAGGATTGAAAATGTAAGTGAAAGTGTAAGAAATGATCCCTAATGTTATGGAGTATGCATGTGATTGATGAATGTGCAGCGTAGAAATTCATCTGAAATTGCATTCAATCTGGTTGTTTTAACCAAAAATATCCTGCAAGATTACAGACTTGCAAAATTGTATATTCCCAGTTTATTCCTTTCACTTACAGGTTAATTCACAGATATTCCCTTTAATTCCAATGGAAACTTTCCAGTCTTACAAGCTCTTGGTTTTTTGCAACCCCAATTGTGGCAAACAAGTCCAGAGTAAAAACCACTCAGTGTTTCAAAAGTAAATTCTTAATTTTACTGCAGCTGGCTACATATTTTATATTTAGATAATCAGATATTTCAGATGGAAATATAAACCCGGATGTGTACAATCCTATTAAGCAGCAGCATCTTATTGAGGTGCATTTGCTGCCTTTCAGAAATTCGTAAGCTTCGGAAATGAAAATGGCATTCACGCCTTAAGTTAAATGGAAATGGCAAAGAAATGCATTAAGAAAAATTAAGTACAATATCCAATTATTTCTACTTCTGCACTACATACTGTTGCTTTTGAAAGTTTCCAGGCCTGAACATGCTTCATAAAATACAGAATTTAAAAAGTGCACTTATTGTGATGCAGGAGGAACACAGAAAGCATTTCAGTCCCCATGGTTTTTAAGTTTCCCCAGAGGATTGCAGGCAAGGCAGTAAACCTCATCTGAATTCTCAAGCACTTCAAGCCCCATCAGATCATGCATGTTTTTTATAGAATGGCAAAAATACAAATGTTAGATATTAATAAAAGTGTGCTGTGGTTGCATCGTACTTAACCCTAGAAGAATGAAGCTATAAACGTTTTGTTCATATTCTCAAAGAATTGTGCGTTTTCACTGGTTTCCTGCTGATGATAATTTAGTAATACTTTAAAACTGGCTAGTAATGAAAACAAGCTTATCTTTCATTTCATGTGCTGCTATCGAGTCACAATAACAAACAGCACCATGTTAGCATTTTTCGCTTACTCTTACTCTTTGACTGGCCTGATGTTCCTTTTCACATAAAAAAAAAAAACCAAGCTGAAACTTTGTTAGGCAAAAATTAATAGAAAGTAAGGTTTGTTTTCTTTCTCTAGTTGTTGAATCTACTTAATTGTCAGGAAACTACAAAAAAAAGGACCGACATAAAATCTGCTTATTCCAGACTACTTATTCGGTCTGCTTTTTTTCCCCCTCGAGTGAGAGTATCTCGTTCATGATAAAAAAAAAAAAAGAAAAAAAACTGAAAAAAATGTCAAAAAAACTTTTTATTTTACATTGCAGCAAAATGTACGCATGTAACAAAATCATACAAAAATGTGTCAAAATGTATCTAAAAAAACAGCGTAGCGAATTTGGTCTTCATAGAGATTTTCACACGAAATCATATACTCGTTCATTTTTAGCTCATCTTATGCTACTATTTTACGTTTAGCCTGAAGTTTCTGGGCAACCAAAACACACAACTGAGCACCACACTGGAGCTTCCGCTTGCCTGCTGAGCTCACTAATGAATTTATAATTTGCATTGTCATTGATTTACTATAATGAAGCTTGGCAAAGAATTCCAGTTGCTTCAAACATGATTTACTATACATATGGATGCCTAAAGGAGGTATCTGAACTCTTTTCCTGGTAGAGAAAAAGCAAGAGAAGGTTTAATCTTCCATATCCAACTGTCTGGGTGTTGGCATATAGATAAATGCAATAATTTAAGTAAAGAGAGAAATATGTTTGATCTACAGTAGATTATGATATCAATATCATATTAATGGAAACCGAAAACATATTTTGAACTGATCTACACAGTGGTCTTTTTCCTGTCTTGGTTCAATTTTTACATACATTGTTGTTGATTTTTTTTTTTATTTCTGTTACATGATCATTTTTTTACAGTCTGTTCTATTTTAGTCTTTATTTTTTTAGCCTATTTGTATTTACTGCTGCTTTCATGGGCAGAGTTTCTAAGTAAATTACAGTTCTGTCACTGAATGTAAATTCGCTGCTGCAGTGATGACAAGCAATTTTTTTTTCTCCCCATTTCAAGTACTGGATCCAATAGGATCGTCCAGAGGGGAGTCTGTTAGAAGTTTGCCTGATTGCCTAATTCTTTTCTGAATCATTTATGTAGCCGTCTATGAGTTTTTGCATGTTTACCCTCTCTCATAAAGCACAGGATTACTGACTAATACATGGCCTCATACTAACATGTGACCTTTAGTTATGCTTCAAATAATAGGATGCTACACAATAATGCCTTTATTTGCATTTGTTTCCATTTATTCCACACTCAGGCACTCAGATGCATAATTAACTTTGCTGGCAGAGCATCAGAGCTGGTCATAGATCAAAATCAATTAGCATTACAGAGTCATGGAAATGAAAACTCACACTACAGCCAGCTAATCCCAAACAAAACAAGAGAGAGGCAGATAATCGAATTATTAAAGTTAATTAAAGTGATAATTAAATGACAGAAAGTGCACTTTATCTCACTAAGGGACAGCGGTATTAAAGGCATGAACCTGTGCGTAAGCAGCCATCAGACAAATCATTGAAATGAAGGACTGGCAGGAAACTATTTTAAAAAGAAATAGCACAGATATTAGCTTTGCAACTGTCATATAACTAGTACCGCCTAAAGCCCATCACACATTGCATCATACCATACAGTAACGCATCACACCGGCTTTATGGTAGATTACTGTCACTGTTGAAACACACATAACTGTGAAACTAAAAATACTACGCAAAAAAAAGGCTACATGTGTTTTTTGTGTCTTCTTTAATCTGATTGTTTCCATCAGAACTGCCATCAAATTTGTCATATATACGTACTCAGTGATCGCAATGACAAACGAATTTAAAAGGGGATTGTATATTTCACTAAAAGACCCGCAATTATTTATATTATATTTAACTAATAAAACGTTTCTTTTCTTTTTTTTTCATTTTCAGAATGATATACATTTTCATTATATAAAAAAAAAGATGTGAAATGTTTTTCCAGCCAAACACACATATTTCCGCAACGGCTGATCTCGATAGCAAGAATGTGGTTTTGTCACCCAGCCCTATCTGACACAAAGTCGCCCATCTCGCACTACCCACAAGGTTCTTAGTTAACTTCGCGAAGGAAACAACACTAAGTGTGGTCTTTGGCCACTTCCTGTGTGTAGCATTTATCGTGTTATTGCAGACTTCAATAAAGGGATTACAGAAATTGGGACACGTAAACGATCTACTTTTTGTTGTTAAAATACAATGTATAGCACAGGACCTGCTTCTCAGTTAAAGCAATAGGTAACGTGCCTAAATGCGTAACACTACCCATTCTCTCCCTCCTGGTATTTCTATTCAAAAACGTCAGGGTGTCTTGCTATTATTGTCAAATAATA
The DNA here is from genome assembly GCA_039877035.1 of Silurus lanzhouensis. Lineage (NCBI taxonomy): Eukaryota > Metazoa > Chordata > Actinopteri > Siluriformes > Siluridae > Silurus > Silurus lanzhouensis. Next base: position 980,430 of record JBCEWE010000477.1, read on the forward strand.
ATATATAGTTTCAAATACAGTCTTTTGGCTGACATTTCTAGAATATCCTGCTGCAAGCTGTATTCTCTCAACAAGATGTCACAGAAAAATTCTCTGCTGACTAAAAATGTTCAGAGATGTAAAAGACACAAAGGATTCTTTCGTTACGTAATGCTTAGCTGAATTGCATTCATGCAGCCTATTCACCACAGTGGTGTGACAAACACTGGAATGAACTTAGACTGTAATAAGATATAAAATATTTGTTTTCTTAACATTATGCTATATAGACAGGTATACCAAGACTTATAGTAGTCTTACCTAGTACTTCTCAGTCACACAATCAAATCATTAGGTACCACGTCTTACACCACCTATTATCTCCCTTAAGGCATTTATATCATGTAATGTCATTTAGCTGCTGCAATATAATGACTGTAATTACTGTCATTTAAAATTCAGTGGGTCAGTCATCTGTATCATGAATGTTATAGACTGTAACAAATGTCAAAGCTAGCTAGGTACTGCTTGTCCAAATTCCTTGTCCTACAAAGACAATCATTTTATACCCATGCTGACACCCTTATTGAAAACAAAAGAAATAAAGAAACTCATGTAATGAGTCTTTATAACCACAGGAAGCATTAAAGCATATCAGGACTTACAACACATTCAACACCAAAACACCAAACTGGGCTTCACTCCTCTGAGCCAAAAATAGGACTTTGGGCCTACAATGAGCATGGGCTCAACGATTCTGGTCAGTTAAAGGAAAAAGATGAGTTGGTGTTTTTCTCTGATCTTTAAATGCCCAGTATCAGTTACCTACCTATATTTTTCTTAAAAAAACTGGCCACTCACAGGATGTTTTTTTGTATGAGTTCTACATCAAAACTCTAGAGACTGGTGTGAAAATCTCCTGGAGATCAGCAGTTTCTGAGAGTTCTTAAAGCATTCTGTCTGGCACCAGAAACCCTGCCATGATCAAAGTCTTTTTTATTCTTTTGATATTTGATGTGAATATTAATTAAAGCTCTTGATCTGTATCTGCATGATTGTATGTTTAAAGCATCTGTTATGTGATTGGCTGCTCGTATAAATTCGAAGAAAAATAGGGGCATGTGTATTATAGACTATATGAGGGAATGTGTATAGACTGTATAATAGATTATATGAGGGCATGTGTATAGACTATATGAGGGAATGGCAGACTATATGAGGGCATGTTTATAGACTATGATAGACTATATAAGGGCATGCCAGACCTTATAAGGGCATGTGTATAGACTATGGTGGACTATTTGAAGGCATGCCAGACTATATAAGGCATGCCGGTTAGGGAATGTGTATAGACTATATGATAGTCTATATGAGGACATGCCAGTGAGAGAATGTGTATAGACTATATGATTTCCATTACAAAGATACCATGATACCAGTTTGTTGCATTATAATGACTAATAGTTCTAGTCAGAGAGATCATTCTAATTACTCACACATTAAAACAATGAAAAAAGTAACTTTAAAACAACCACAAAAACATATTTCGTTTATTGAAATAAAACATTTCTAATTTAATTCATAAAGAGCAAAAACAGCCCCATGGTTAATATTTGGCAAAAGATTCTGAAAGCACATACAGTGAGGAAAATAAGTATTTGAACACCCTGCTATTTTGCATGTTCTCCCACATAGAAATCATGGAGGGGTCTAAAATTGTCATCGTAGGTGCATGTCCACTGTGAGAGACATAATCTAAAAAAAAAAATCCAGAAATCACAATATAAGATTTTTAAACTATTTATTTGTATGATACAGCTGCAAATAAGTATTTAAACACCTGTCTATCAGCTAGAATTCTGACCCTCAAAGACCTGTTAGTCTGCCTTTAAAATGTCCACCTCCACTACATTTATTATCCTAAATTAGATGCACCTGTTTGAGGTCGTTAGCTGCATAAAGACACCTGTCCACCCCATACAATCAGTAGGAATCCAACTACTAACATGGCCAAGACCAAAGAGCTGTCCAAAGACACTAGAGACAAAATTGTACACCTCCACAAGCCTGGAAAGGGCTACGGGGAAATTGCCAAGCAGCTTGGTGAAAAAAGGTCCACTGTTGGAGCAATCATTAGAAAATGGAAGAAGCTAAACATGACTGTCAATCTCCCTCAGACTGGGGCTCCATGCAAGATCTCACCTCGTGGGGTCCTAAGGAAGGTGAGAAATCAGCCCAGAACTGGGAGCTGGTCAATGACCTGAAAAGAGCTGGGACCACCGTTTCCAAGGTTACTGTTGGTAATACACTAAGACGTCATGGTTTGAAATCATGCATGGCATGGAAGGTTCTTCTGCTTAAACCAGCACATGTCCAGGCACATCTTAAGTTTGCCAATGACCATTTGGATGATCCAGAGAAGTCATGGGAGAAAGTCATGTGGTCAGATGAGACCAAAATACAGCTTTTGGGTCATAATTCCACTAAACGTGTTTGGAGGAAGAAGAATGATGAGTACCATCCCAAGAACACCATCCCTACTGTGAAGCATGGGGGTGGTAGCATCATGCTTTGGGGGCGTTTTTCTTCACATGGGACAGGGCGACTGCACTGTATTAAGGAGAGGATGACCGGGGCCATGTATTGCAAGATTTTGGGGAAGAACCTCCTTCCCTCAGTTAGAGCATTGAAGATGGGTCGAGGCTGGGTCTTCCAACATGACAATGGCCCGAAGCACACAGCCAGGATAACCAAGGAGTGGCTCTGTAAGAAGCATATCAAGGTTCTGGCGTGGCCTAGCCAGTCTCCAGATCTAAACCCAATAGAGAATCTTTAGAGGGAGCTCAAACTCCGTGTTTCTCAGCGACAGGCCAGAAACCTGACTGATCTAGAGAAGATCTGTGTGGAGGAGTGGGCCAAAATCCCTCCTGCAGTGTGTGCAAACCTGGTGAAAAACTACAGGAAACGTTTGACCTCTGTAATTGCAAACAAAGGCTACTGTACCAAATATTAACATTGACTTTCTCAGGTGTTCAAATACTTATTTGCAGCTGTATCATTCAAATAAATAGTTAAAAAATCATACACTGTGATTTCTGGATTTTTTTTTTTAGATTATGTCTCTCACAGTGGACATGCACCTACGATGACAATTTCAGACCCCTCCATGATTTCAAAGTGGGAGAACTTGCAAAATAGCAGGGTGTTCAAATACTTATTTTCCTCACTGTAAACTGTATCTTTGTAATATAAGAAAAATGATAGCTGACACTTACCAGTTCTACTGATCCATAGTGCTTCCTACTAAACTCTCCCCTTCTGCAGCCCAGGTCTTCAGAAGCAGAGCTGAAACACACAACACACAAAACTGATCACAAGGGCTTCATAAAGGTAAAATAGCGTTCCATATGCGCTTTATACACAATCGTGTGAAAAAGAAAGCACATTATTTACATACAGTACATTAAGTAAATACAACTTCTGATGAACAACAAAACATTACATATTTCACTGTCATTATTTAATTTGCAAAAATCAATCAAGCCGAAATGGAGAAACCATGTGTGAAAAACTAAGTACACCGTGTAATTCAATAGTTTGTAGAATCATGTTTAGTATGTATGACTTAATCGGTATCTCACATTGTAATGTTATTGTTTTGGTTTACTCTTCTTAACATCATTGCTTCAGTTCATTGATGTTTGAGGGCATTTGTTTATGGACAGCTCTCTTATGGTATGGTATTTCAGTCAGGTTGAGATCTAAGATTATGCTGTAAATTGGCTGGTGTGCTTAGGATCATTGTCCTGTTGTGTGATACAATTTAGGGCAAAGCTTTAGCTGTCAGACAGATGGCTTCATATTTGACTCTACCATATATTGGTATACAGATGAGTTCATGGTCAACTCAGTGACTGCAAGTTGCCCAGGTCCTCCATCACCATGCTTGACAGTTAGTATGAAGTGTTTGTGCTGATATGCTGTGTTTGGATTTCTGTGCATTATGGATTTGCTGTGCATTATGCCCAAACATCTCCACTATAGTTGTATATGCCTTAAGAACATTGTTCCAGAAGTCTTACAGTTCGCCCAGATGCAACTATACAATCCTAAGCCATGCTGCCATGTTCTTTTTTTAGAGAGAAAATGCTTTTTCTTCCAAATAATCCATACTTGTTCATTCTTTTTCAAATGTCAACAAATTTTACACACACTAATTGAGGCCTGTACAGTCTGAGATGTAACTTTTGTGTTTTTTATTGTTGTTTTCTCTGAGCACTGTCTGACCTTGAGGTGAATTTGCTGGGATGTTCACTCCTGGAAAGAATGGCAACTGTCGTGAATGTTTTCCACTTTTGTGTTCGGGCTTAAAACTGTTTAAAAATGGCTTTATAACCCTTCCCAATCTGATGAACAACAGCAACCTGAATGCTTTAGACCACCAAACTGGCCTTTTAGAGGTGGGCACATTAGTTATTGATCATTTAATTAAGTCAATTTAATTAGCAGGGCCTTGAGGCTATTTAACCTCTCAAATCCTCTGGAAACTGTAAAGCTGTACTTAATTTGTAATGCACGGCCTTTTTATTTTGGTATTTATTTTTGTAAGAATAAATGATGACGGTGTAATATGTCGTGTGTTGTTCATCAGAAATTGTATTTGCATAATTGTAAGAACTGATAAGGACTCAATGCCTTTTATTATATCCTGAAAGGTAAAACCCTATCATTCAAAAATATACACATACATACAAATAAACAGGTAAATGAGAACTGGATATTGGCTACAGTAGGTACACTAGATACTGGCTCTAGCCCTAACATTTCAATTCTCAATATAGATCCTTGGGCTAATAGCATTTTCATATGCATTTGTAGTTTGTTTAATTTATACCACAGGGGGGCTGATTTGAGGAAGTACATTCCTACAGTTGCCATAATCAAATTATGCCTCGTACTGTTAACGGCAGTAAGTAAACAAGAGTTTTCATAGTGTGCATGTGCGTCTGCATCTGCGTTTGCACATACGAGGGCAAGAGACTGGGTTTCTTCTGCTCTAGGGGGAAAGGGTTATCTTTATGCTCCTATTAGTACTTTACATTGCAAGAAATTTAATCATTTCTGCTCATAGGAAAAGCTGACATTGTCTTGAGGGCAGTTTAGTGATTATATATCTTATTTTGTGACTATGAAGGTAGACGTATGAGTGTTTTTTCCCCTCTTAGAATAGGACAGAATCTAAATGGTGAAGATTTTGCATTTGGCCTGATACAGTTCTTATTTACATCTTTTGTTCTTCCATAACAAAGTTCTGAAAGTTAACAGAAAAAACAGGTTCATTGTGTAAAATGTCATATACATCTATTTTTACTGGTAACTGAAACTAAAATAAAACAAAAAAATAAAACTTAAATAAAAAGTGGGCTTCATAAATTATCATCTGCCTGAATGAATCTTATAATTGTAGATGACGAGGTGACAAGCCATCAACGAATCCCCTGCGGATGAAAAAAAAATGTTTTATGTAATGAAGGAGGTTGAGTTCATGGTGATTTAACAAGCTGTTCATCCTCCTGGTAACAGGTACACATAGCACCCCTTCTTGTAAACAGATTTCAGAAGTTTTCTGAGATATTTCTGTTTCCAAGATAGAGACGCTGATTATTTTATTCGAAACATTTGTACATCTGCACTTATTCACTAGTCGAATTATTCACATGGCAATGAGCAACGCACACAATCGACTCGCATCACACAGAATGAGAATGTGGGAAAGCCTGATCTCTGTGACTTTAGGGCATGACATAGTTGTTGTTGTGAGATGGGTGTTTCAGACAATGCTGATCAGGAATCTGATGGTACTTTGGGTGCAGACTCAAAAAAAACATTTCATCCATTTTATTTTTCTTAGGTTTCTCATCAATTAGCCATTTCTGCCCAAGAATCTCTCACTGAATGTCCATACTGTAAACTCCAGAGACTGCAGTGCATTTTAATGCACAACACACTCATGTCAATGTCAAAGGTCACACTGTGAACATGACCTGAATGTATCTGCAAGTTGGTAAGCATTTTTGCTGCTGCCACATGATCAGCTGATCATAACTCTCATGTGATATGAAATTCAACAACACTGCACTCAGAATTAGAATATCCCTAGAATGATGTGCTCATACTTCATCAAGCAATTCCCATCCTGATCAGTTTGCAGAGCAGACCTGGGCCCGCGTGACCGGCCCGCATGAGTAAAGGTGTAACAGCGACACCTATTAAATTGTTCTAGGTGCACAAAATACAATTATGTGGCTTTTATTCATGTCAAAAAGAAAAATTTACGCAGAATGTAGAGACATCCAAATCCAGATACAGATACAGATCCTCTCTCGGTGATAATCATTTTCATCATATGCACTTCGCATATTCACCTCAGATATTCAGGCTGACTTCAGTGCACTCGTTTAAGCCCAAAACAGGCCTGAACACAAAAAAAACGTGGGTAAACCAACCAAAAAAAAAACCACTGGGTGCAGTTATTTCCTTTTTTTTGCTAATGTTATGTTGGTCTTTGAAGAAACTAGTTAATAAAGTTATGATGCTATTTTTAAAATTCTATAAAAAAAAGCACATTTTCTAAATTGTTTTTATAAATGTTCCTTAAATAGTGCAATAATTCTGAGCACCACCCATGTTTGATGTACTGTTTGATTGACTGTGTGACATATTTGGCTCACTGTTACTTTATCAGTGTGAGTTGATGCTGCTATTTCACGTTAAGTTATGATGCTAGGTTTTTAAACATTGCAAAAGTTGACATTTTCTAAACTGTTTTTGTGATTATTTATTGAATAAATAAATATATATATAATTCTATCTTCCATATTTTCTTACTGTAATGTTTCCTTTACCGTTTCTAGTGGGATATCGTATATATTGGAACTTACTTAAGTATGTTATAAGCAATGAGTATATATTAAATACAGGGTTATTCAAAAAGAATTAACTGTTTTCATTACTCAATATTTTATTAAGGAAAAGGAATACAAAACTCCAGCCAAGTCATAAGTATTATACACACTGATTGACTGATTATCAGTATAATAAGTATTATTATAATATATATTATATGTATTGTATATTCCAGACCTCTGAAACCATCCCAATTTCTCATGTGGCCCTTTTGGAAAAATAATTGCCCCCCCCCTGGCCTAGACAAAGGTCGTCTTGTGGCACCAATTAGCATTACTGACCAGAACATCCCACACCATGACTTCCGTTACTATCGCCACTTGGACACGAAGTCTCGTCTTAAACTAACTGAACGTGCAGCAGTTACTGTCACTTAATAATGTATATAGTACATTCAGTGCAGGTCAATGCTAGATCCTTTTAGTTTTCATGGAAACCTCTAAATTCTTCCAACTGCAACAAGAAAAACACAGCTACAATGATTATATATAATCATTGATTTGTATTACATTTATTTAGCTCTGTAGTTCTAAAATCAAACCTTATGATGCTTTTGAAAAAAACACTTGATTATAATACTTAAATATGGTAATACTTAAAATCTTGTTTTTTTATTTGTTAAACTGTTTATCTGTCAATAAGCTATTTAAATTTTATTTTTCATGCTATGTGCATAGTGCATACTGCTATTAAGCCATTCTCCATTTCCAACTCTCACCTAAAAAGATTAATGCTCTGTCCAGACTTATGAAATGACAGTTCCATGTGCTACAGCTGTAAACTTTAATTATGTCTGTCATATTAGCAGCTGTGAAATGGCTGCATAAGGAGACATGATGTGGAGCTAATTTGAAATACTCTAAATTGCACATTCGACGACCGCAACACTTCAATCGAGTTGACCATTACGTGAAATTGAGAAAGAAAGTGTGCAAATGTCAAATCCATGCCGAGCAGATCTAGAGAGATTTTTTTGTACATTGCAAAAACACACCGTCATACACAGAAATCTTGAAGGGCCACGCTTGCCAAATTCATCACTGTGATGCTATGTTCTTGAAAAACCTACATGTGGGAACACCCAGAACAGCCCATAGTAAGCCAAAATCATACACTACATTGCCAAAAGTATTGGGTCACCTGGTCATAAGTACGTAATGTATTTTTGAGCATTGTATTCCACATTTAGTCCCAATGTGCTCTTATCATTCCCTTCACTCTTTTGGGAAGATGTTCCACTAAATTCTGGAGTGTGCTTATAGATATTTGTGTTAATCAGCCACAAGGGTATTACGAAAATCAGGTACTCATGAAGGAGAGGAGACCTGGGGTGCAGTCAGTATTCCAATTTATCCCAAAGGTGTTCAGTGGGGATAAGATCACAGCTCTATAACAAGCCACTCAAGATCTTCCTCTCCTAAGCATGTAAACCAGATCTTCAAGGAGCTCACTTTGTGCACAGGGGCATTGCCGTGCTGGAACAGGTTTGGGTTTTCAAGTTCAAGTGAATGCAAAATTGTATTATAGCCCTATACAATTTATTATAGTCCTATTCAATAGAGTGCCTCCGGCTTTGTGGTAACAGTTTGGAAAAGAAGCACATATAGCAGGAAAGGTCAGGTGTCCCAATACTTTTGGTAATACAGTGTATGTGGTAAATGTATGTACAGTGGAACCTCGGCGCTTGCGAGGGTTAGGGACCAAGACCGGTCGCGAGTTCCGAATTTTGCGACCTTTTGATGCGCCCCTTCCAACCCAGTAAAAACCCAAAGAACACTATACGAAATCGATTTAAGTGAGTAAATAACACTATTTCACTATTTACATAATAAAAACAGTTTTAGAGCCGATCTGAATGAGAGTCGCCGGTCGGAATTAAAGTCGCGAACATGCAAGGTCGCGAGCGCTGAGGCCGCGAGCTCAGATGTTCCACTGTATATGCCAAATCATATTTGACCATCAAACCTAATACACTGCATATGGATTATTGGTAACCTTTTATTTAGATGCTCTTCAACAGGTCAGGCTTTGCACAGATGTTCATGAAAAGACCAAAAACATATCTGCAACACCCACACAACCCTTGTGTAGAGGCAAATAAGGAACTGGGGAGTCAGAGAGACTCCTATACAACAAAATATCATTACAAATTTTAACCAAACAGCTGTTTAAAATGATGAAAAGTTCTGCACAAAACTGATGCAGCTTCTTATAAATTTACTACCGAAAATATTCTCTTAGTTGCAGGTTTGGAAATCCTTGAACATGCTGTGTTCCTGCTAAACAAACCGCAGGTTGTAACTGAGATTACAATGATATGATAGTTTTCTTTAACAGGTTGTGACCACTTCCCTTTTTTTTTGATGACTACTACACCCATACTGTACACATCCAAGAGCGGCTGGTCAGCCTTCTGTCTCAAAACCCCAACTGATACAATGATCATATAATTATACTAATATTCAAGTTTGTTGCATTCAAGCACAAGCGATTTCTGAAATCTGAAATGGTTGAATATATAATTATAAATATTTAGGTCATTCGAGGAATATGGTTGGCTGCTTCATGTGCTGCTGTTTAATCACAGCTGGCACAGTTTCAATTTGGTGCCAGTGTACGACAAAATAAAATCTGACAAAACAAATTGAACGTTGAAATATGTCTTAGTAACCAGTATTAAAATGCATCAAAAGTGGAATGGGCCACCAGGGTTGGGGGAAGAAGTCTTCCAAGGAGTTTGGAACTGTTTATTGATTAAATTATCTCCAGTATTCTGGTCAGGGTTAAAATGGATCCTATTCTTAACCCAGACCAATGATTGGACATCAGGACTTTGCAAGGCAACCAAGCAGAAACAAAGCAAATAGCACTGCCAATCCACCATCGGAATTTTTTTTGTAGGTGGAAGGAACCCTGGAGATCCCAGAGCGAATCCACACAGACACGAGGAAAACATGTGAAAGTCGGCACCGTTGGTAATCCGAGCTCAGGCTCAAACAGAGGAACCTGGCGCCACAGTGCTACCTCGTATTATTCACTGCTGGTGAAATCTAATTCTCATGAGCATTAAAACACGTTAATGCCTGCATAAATTGGCAGTTTTGCCGAAAGGCAGCTCAAATACTCATTTAGAAACAACATGGTGTTCTGTTGTGCTTTTTTTAAAGCCAAATAGGCTAATATCACTGCGTTTACCACTTGTTATATATGACGCAGAACTGAGCACGTAGTGAATGTCTAAAAAATAATAATGATGAAAACATTATAATGTTATATAATTATAACGTATGGGAAGTGGCAGCTCAACAGTTCTGCCCCAACCAAGTGGCCACTGTTGGGCCCTTAAACAAGGCAATTAACCCTCTCTGATCCAGGAAAGTTGTATCATGGCTGACCCCTCACACTGACCCCAGTGTTCTAATATGCTGGTGTATGTGCAGAAAGAATTCCACTGTGATATAAATGCATCTACTATTATAACTGTACATTTAACTAATGTTGACTAGCTGACAACTCTCAAATAGTGTGTTCTCCTGCACAAAGGTGAACTATTCCCTGGCCACAACAAAAATAAATCAGGTTAGCAAACATTGATCAAACTTGTAGTAGTGGTAACACAGTGGTTAAGGTATTGGACTTCTGGTAATGTGTGAGTTTAACCCCTGGCACCAATTAAGCTGCCATGCTGGGCCCTTGGGCACGGCCTTTAACCCTTAACTGCTCAGTAGGGTAATTGTGTGTGAGTTGGGCAAATGTCATACATGTAAATGATAAAAATATTCATTAATTTAAAGCATATTTATGATTTGTTATAAGCGATGCAAAGTTAATTAAATATACTTCATTGAAAATGCGGACATCAATTCTACATAACACAAATTAAACGTAATTTGTTTTCGTAAATCTGACATGATTTGATTACGTACTTTCAAAGCCCTGATCGAGATAAACGAAAACCAATATGGCGGCAATATAATAACGTGCTTGAAATTTCTTTATATACATGATGTGTGTTAATAAATAAGAATGTACATTCACGTGTTTTTGGAGGAGTTTTTTACACAACAGCGTTGCCGCGATTTGTTTGATGAAGGCATGCTATAAAAATGTACATACATGTTTGTTAACAACAAAAGGCATATGTACACCAACTAACAGCAGAGATTTACCAGTATACAATACAAACCACCGTCCATTCTCAAAACAATCCTTTATTATATTCTCCAACATTGCAAACACAAAGATCGCTCACAAAATCACAAAAAAACGTGCGGGGTGTAGTTTATTTTTACAAAAAGCTAACCAGTGTCAAAATTAAATTCTCGAGTCATTTCACTCTGACACACAGCTCTGAAAAGTGTCCTACACCTGTAGCATCTGTAAGGCTTGATTTTTCCACCACTTCCATGAGTTCTTCTGCGGCTGCACAGTGCCGTCTCACTACCGTATTTTCGCGTATATAAGATGCACCCCGGGTGACGTGGAAAAGCCGGCGATTGGTCATGCGGATCGAGATAACCGACGTTAAGTGGCAAATTTGCCCCCCCCCTTGTGCTCGAGATATTAGGGTTCGTCGACATAAAAAATCGACATAACCGATTAAAAATGCTAAGACAAAGCGAGAATTTGCCGGTTCCACTTCAAAAACCTCGACTTAATAGGGTTGGCGAGGTCGAGATAAGTGGGTTCCACTGTAATTTTGTCACTTCTTTCTGCTTGTGTCGACAACCTTCTGAGCTTCTATCTAGTAATAGGAAATACGGTGTTAGCAAGTATTAGCCTCATAAAATGTAGCCTAATGCGATGTTACCAAATCAATGTTTTTTACTTGCACATTGTCGGATGTCTGCGATCAACATACGCACTCTATCTATCTATCTATCTATCTATCTATCTATCTATCTATCTATCTATCTATCTATCTATTTTATTAGTGGGTCTGTGTGTGTGTGTATATATATATATATATATATATATATATATATATATATATACTGTATTTTTCAGACTATAAGCCGCTACTTTTTTCCCACGAAGCAGCTCACCTGGGTTCTGAGCTGCACGGCTTTTGGAGAAAAAACTTCCATCGGGTGATTTTTAAACGCACGACGATGCCAAAAGATAAACTCCCGAGAGAAATAGTTGTGAAAGGAAGGAGGAAGACAGTGAACAATGACTTTCTTGGTCGGCTACTGTTTAGATACGAGCCATTGTAACGTGTTGAGTCTGGGTGAAGGGAGAGCTCGCTAACTCCAGTTACAACAGAAATCATATAAGCACAGACAGGTTTCCAAAACGCGTGCTTTTTTATTTTTCTTGGCAACATCATTATGGGTTAGTCAAAGAAACTTAGAAATGAGCATCAGTAAATAATAAGGACATATTCCTCAGTCTTACACACACGCAGTAATACCGGAAAAATGCGGCACCAGGCTATTCCCAAAATACCGCTATGCTCCTAAAGGAAGCGTAACATATTTCATATGTCTTTCGTTAAAGCCTGTGTAGAGTACTTTAGTGTAGACGGCTTATGGTATATATATATATATATATATATATATATATATATATATATATATATATATATATATATATATATATATATATATACACACACACAGACCCACTAATCCTGTATATTAGAATAAATGAACAAATGCATTAATGAATGAATGAGCAAAAAAAAATAGTTTTTAATAAATAAATGAATAAATGTATAAATGTATAGATGTATGGCTGGGTGAATAAACAAATGAATGAATGATTGAATAAATAAACGAATGAGTGAACGAAAGAACAAACGAGCGAATGGATTAATGAACAAATGAATAGATGATGTAGGACTCTTGAGTAGTTATTAATCTAATACAGATCACCATGTGAACATAACCAGATGCTGAAAAAGTCTTATAGCCGGTAATAGACTGTAATCAGCGCGTTTATTAATGTCTCCTATTACCGTAATGTCAAAAATAGACTGCAACGGAAAATATTGTTTAATGCTAAATACGTGTGTGTGTGTGTGTGTGTGTGTGTGTGTGTGTGTGTGTGTGTGTGTGTTATTACAGTTGCTGTGTTGTGTTGTTTCCCCCCCTGAGCATTATAATGAATTATTAACACTTTTTCCATGTTTCTCCCACACACATCACACGACACGCGTATTTACGGTTATTTAAACACATTAAAACACCGTTTTAATTCGTGTACAACTTGTATTTTTTCCTCTGGAGAGGTTTATAAATCTGTATAAAGGTTATTTGGAGTATGGTGTTTATTTATGATTTTTAAAAAAGCAGCAAAATAAAAAAATGAACTGCAGCAGGGTTGAAGGTATGAATATCAAAACGACCGCATCGGTTTGGTACAGAAATCCCCCATCCTGCAGCAGTACCACATCAGCACTGCTGTTTTAAAGCCTGGGAATGACATATTTGTATCTCTGATATGATCTATTTGTATGTATATTTGTAGCTGGTGATAAATGGGATGGGAGGAAAGGTGGGAAGTGTGTAACCCGCTCACCGTTGGGTTAAGTTCAACAGTTTGGTGGCTGCCGTGTCCGCGCCGCTCATGGCCCCCATGCGACGGTGAAGGGTTTTCCTCCGCCCGGGCTTTTCGCTCGCTCTGCTTCTCTTCTTTTACTGAAGAAAACAGGTCACCATGTTTTTCTTTCCTTTCCGTCCCCCCACCCACCCTCACAGGACACCTTTCTACTTCTTTCTGTCTCTCTGTCTGTCTGTCAGTCCGTGTGTCGCGCTCGGCTCTCAGTCCCGCATCGTTGTCCGTGTGGCGGAGTGTCTCTGGTCTGCGCGCTCGTGATGGAGGAGCTTCATACAGACGCAGCGCTGAAGGGAGAAAAAAAAAAAGCGCGGAAAAACAAACGAGGCGCGAGCGTACCGGATTCCCGCCGTCTATCCTTTGACACGCGCACGGGCGCGAGCGTGCGTGCGTGCGTATGTGTGTATGGGTTGCAGGTGTGTGGGATCTAGCGGACTGCAGACACTTCACTCTGCTGCCCCTTTTCCATTTCCCTCCTTCTGTATGTCTCTCTCTCTCTCTCTCTCTCTCTCTCTCTCTCGCTCTCTCTCTCTTACACACACACACACACACACACACACTGAATAGGCGTTGGTGTTGTTCTGCATTCACACTCTGAAGAAAAAGTGACTGTGGGAAACCCAAACAGGAACATAATGTCCCTCAAATACACAGTTAAGTGCAATGCCTTCTCAATCGACATATGGAATAATGGTGTGTGAGACACATGGATATTTTATTACAGACTCAAACAAACACACACAGAGAATCAGTTCCCAAGTTTACCTCGGGCCACGAGACAGGAACTTGAGCTAGATGGTATTTCTGTCAATCCATCTACCAACACCTTTTCTAAAAGGAGGAAACCAGAGAACCCAGAGGAAACCCACGTGCAGAAATGGAGAACGTGCACACAGGAACCAAAGTGCTGCTTCAAGAGTTCAGAGCTGGAAGGCAGCAGCATGTACCTGTTGCATCCACCCCAACCCTAACACACACACACACATACACACACACTGAATGGGTGTTGGTGTTGTTCTGCATTCACACTACAAAAGTGACTGCGGAAAACCCCCCCAAAAAATTAAATGTCCCTCAAGTACACTGTAAGTTCAATGCCTTCTTAATCAACATATGAAATACTGGTGTGTATGACACATGGATAATTTCTTACACACTCAAACCAAAACACACACACACACACACACACACACACACACACACACACACACACACAGAGATTTAGTTGCTGTGAATCCCGGGCCATGAAACAGTAACACTTGCGCTAGATGAGATTTCTGTCTATCCAACTGCCAACACTTTATATAAAGGAGGAAACCAGAAAACCCATAGGAAACCTGTGTGTGCACAGGGAGAACATGCACGCAGTAACCCAAGTGCCACTTCGAGAGCCCAGAGCTGTGAGTCGTCACTATGCACCTGCTGCAAACCATGCGCACACACACAAACACACACACACACACACACACACACACACACACACACACACACACACACACATACAAACTAAATGGGCATTGGTGTTGTTCTTCATTCACACTCTATAAAAGTGACTGAAGTAAACCAAACAGAAACATAAAGTCCTTCAAATGCACCATAAGTGCCATGCTGTTTCTAGAGTGTGCGCCAGATGGATGTTCGCTTACAGACCCAAACCAAAACACACACACACACACAGAAATAGGGTGCTGTTGCTGCATTTATTACTCAGAAGGGGGTCATTATATCCCATATTTTGTCAATGACCAAGGCTGAAAGGTTTCATTAATCATTCATTCATCAGTTTAGTTCACTAATTATTCTTTATTCCTCTCTCGGTAAATATTCTATACTGGCCAGGGTTTTTCCCATGGCCACGAGAACAAAAACACTTAATCTAGATAGGATTTCAGTCAATCCATTTACCAGTACTTTTTTTTTTTTACAAAGGAAACCAGAGAACTCAGAGGAAACCCACATGCGCCCAGGGAAAACAACCCAAGTAGTAATAGTAACCCAAGCTCTGCATCAAGAGGCCAGAGCTGTGAGGAAACACAGTGCTTACCTGCTGCACAATTGTGCTGCCCACACTAGTATTCAAATACGGAAAGGAGGTCAGCGAGGAAATATTCAGAAAGCAGCACTATTGTGGTGTGCAAGTTCAAGACAGGCACAAGGACATTTCAGGAGAGTGCTGGTTTTCACTTGGGTAAGAGTGAAAGTGGGTGGACAGGAAGCTCAAAAGTTTACAAATTTCCAGCAACATCTAATTTAACTCAATTTAAACTCAGAAAAGACACAAATCAGGTACGGGATTGCATCTGTATTATAGTACGTGTTACTCCTGAAGTGGTGGCAGACGTGGTTAGATACTTTTCACTCAGTTGCGGGCGGTTAGGGCCCGCAAAGCCTTCTCTGCTGGCCTAAAAACTATCGGTATATATAATATTTGTTCCAATAAATTGTATTAATTTATTCCCAACAGTTTATTTTCTCCATTTTGTAGCGTTTCTCTTGGCTGCACTGCTTCCAGTACGTGTATGTGGATGTTAGATTTTTTGTCCAATCAGATTTCAGCCTCTATGTGCTGCAATGTCAATCTAATCTGCCCAGGGCCTTCAAAGTCAGTACTGCTGGCCCTTTAACCTTTGAGAATATTACCAACGTGTCTGTTTCTTTAACCAATCAGATTTCAAATTTGCTTTACAGGGATAGCGTCAGCATTTTCCAGTCCTCTAAATTGGTTGGTCAGAGGGAATCACAAGAGTGTTCACTTTATATTGGCTATGTTTTATTTTTTATTTCTGTTCATGATTTCCTTGCTCCACAATGGACAGGAAGCATGTTCCATTGCAGGAGAAAATGATACAATGATACCATTATAAGCAGAGCAAGCGTGTGACTGTATACCTAGAAAGGTGTCAGGTGGAGCTACATTGTTGGTGTCACTGCTGAAATGGAACAAATGATGCTCCAATTGCTATAACTACTACCATATTAGGTGCGTCTGATTAAGTAGCTCATTTAAAAAGAATCGGAAATTATTGGTGCTTGACAGAGATGTTAACTCCATTGTGAACATGTACATTATACAGTACAATTATACTTTGCAGAATGAATAAGTAAAGAAACAGTGGTTAAGGCATTGGAATTTAGATTCACAGGATGTGATTTAAAATCCCACAGCCATACCAAGCTGCCACTCCTGGGCCCCTGAGGAAGGCATTTAAACCCATTGCTGCTCAGTTGTATGAATGAGATAAATTTAAGTCTTGATTCCTGGAAAAGGGCATCTGCCAAATGCTATAAATGTAAACATCTCATGTCTTTAAACCACACTCTTGTAATCCTCTTTTGAACATAAGTTTGCTGTGCTTAGCGTTGTTGTTGTTACTATGGTTACCACCTGCTATAGCAAATATTGTGCTAAGCAGAGCGTGTGATTTTTTAATACTTTTTCTAAGTGATATCTAACAGATATAGGTAACAAATATAATCAGTACATGGTAAAATTACTTTGCAATTCAGGTATGGTGAGAGTGGTACACCTAACAATATATGACAGATGCATTCTGGTACTGGAGCAGGCCTAACACAGAAATAAATAAATATATATATACAGTGCCCTCCACAATTATTGGCACCCCTGTTTAAGATGTGGTCGTGGACTTCTAAAAATTCTCCTTTTTTTTAAAACAACATAGAACTCAAATGCAAAAAAAGAGAAAAATCCAACCTTTTATTTAAGTACATTACTTTGGTGGTAAAAAAATCACACATTTAGAAAAAAAAAAACAACTTGAAATCATGTGTGCCACAATTATTGGCACCCCTGATGTTAATACTTTGTACAACCTCCTTTTGCCAATAAGACAGCACTTAATCTCCTCCTATAACATTTCACAAGATTGGAGAACACAGAGAGAGGGATTTTTGACCATTCTTCTTTGCACAATCTTTCTAGATCATCCAGTGTCCTGGGTCCTCTCTTATGCACTCTTCTCTTTAGCTCGCCCCACAGGTTTTCGATTGGGTTGAGGTCTGGGGACTGAGATGGCCATGGGAGGACCTTGAGTTTGTGACTGCTGAACCACTTTTGTGTAGATTTTGCCACGTTTTGGATCATTATCCTGCTGAAAGACCCAATGACGACCCATCTTCAGCTTTCTGGCAGAGGCCATCAGGTTTTTATTTAAAATATCCTGGTACTTCAAAGCGTTCATAATGCCATGCACCCTAACAAGGTTCCCAGGGCCTTTGGAAGAGAAACAGGCCCACAGTTTTACAGATCCTCCACCATACTTCACGGTGGGCATGAGGTGCTTTTCGGCATACTCATCTTTTGTTTTACGCCAGACCCACTTAGAGTGTTTGTTGCCAAAAAGCTCAATCTTAGTCTCATCTGACCAAAGCACACGATCCCAGTTGAAGTCCCAGTACCGCTTAGCAAACTCCAGACGTTTACGTTTGTGAGTGTTAGTGAGAAAAGGCTTTTTCCTTGCATGCCTCCCAAACAGCTTGTTGGCATGTAGAGAGCGTCTGATGGTTGTTTTGGAGACTCTGTGACCCCAAGATGCCACTCTTTGATGCAATTCTGTGACGGTGAGCTTGGGACACTTTTTTACTTCTCTTACCATCCTCCTCACTGTGCGTTGTGGCAAGATAAACTTGGGACCTCTTCCAGCCTTGTTTGTCACTGTTCCAGTTGTTTTAAACTTTTTAATGATTCCTCTGACTGTAGATACCGGCAAGTTAAGGCGAGTGGCTATTTTCTTGTAGCCATTGCCTGACTTATGAAGGTCGACACACATCTGCCTTACTTGAATGGTGTGTTCTCTTGTCTTTGCCATGTTGACAAATGGGTAAGAGAATTAGGCCTCTGTGTCACGTCATATTTATACCCCAGGGAAACAGGAAATCATCAATTACTAATTAAAAGTCCCTAGATACCCTGACCAACCTTAGCAACTACAGAAAAATATATAAAAAAAAAAAACTATTAAATTTTTCAGAGGAATTGTTAGGGGTGCCAATAATTGTGGCACACATGATTTCAAGTATTTTTTTTTTTTCTAAATGTGTGATTTTTTTTACCACCAAAGTAATGTACTTAAATAAAAGGTTGGATTTTTCTCTTTTTGTGTATTTGGGTTCTATGTTGTTTTTAAAAAAAGGAGAATTTTTAGAAGTCCACGACCACATCTTAAACAGGGGTGCCAATAATTGTGGAGGGCACTGTATATATATATATATATATATATATATATATATATATATATATATATATATATATATATATATATATATATACAGTACAGACCAAAAGTTTGGACACACCTTCTCATTCAAAGAGTTTTCTTTATTTTCATGACTATGAAAATTGTAGATTCACACTGAAGGCATCAAAACTATGAATTAACACATATGGAATTATATATGGAATTATATACATAACAAAAAAGTGTGAAACTACTGAAAAATGTCATATTATAGGTTCTTCAAAGAAGCCACCTTTTGCTTTGATTACTGCTTTGCACACTCTTGGCATTCTCTTGATGAGCTTCAAGAGGTAGTCACCTGAAATGGTCTTCCAACAGTCTTGAAGGAGTTCCCCGAGAGATGCTTGGCACTTGTTGGCCCTTTTGCCTTCACTCTGCGGTCCAGCTCACCCCTAAACCATCTCGATTGGGTTCAGGTCCAGTGACTGTGGAGGCCAGGTCATCTGGCGCAGCACCCTATCACTCTCGTTCTTGGTCAAATAGCCCTTGATGCCTTCAGTGTGACTCGACAATTTTCATAGTCATGAAAATAAAGAAAACTCTTTGAATGAGAAGGTGTGTCCAAACTTTTGGTCTGTACTGTATATATATATATATATATATATATATATATATATATATATATATATATATATATATATATATATATACAGTGCCCTCCACAATTATTGGCACCCCTGTTTAAGATGTGGTCGTGGACATTGAATCTACAATGTGTCCAAACTTTTGGTCTGTACTGTATATAGATGCTCCTCACTTTACGAACATCCACTTTACGAACTTCAGCGGATACGATCAAACATGTCCTCAAAGTGAATTTTGTTCGGAGTCGGAAAAATTCAAAACGAAGGATAGCCGCCGCTAGCTAGTCATCGACCGTGATGAGTCTACATGATGTGCACTGGACTAGTCTTGTCATTTAACAATAATGCTTTAATAAATTTTTTCATGATACCAAAATGTACCAAAAAAACTGCTTTGTTGCTGTTATCATTGGCAACTTTAATATGTATCTTTCACCTGTATATGTATAAATAGTCTGATTTTAGAATAGCGACGCAAACAGATCATAACCATCTTTAAAAGCAATCATTTAAAGGTATCCTTCAACTAATTGTCCAGGTGAACGCTTAAACCAAAAACCACAAAAGATATATTCTTGAGGTTACTACCTTAGTGAAAATAAATAGTACAGTTTTATACCCATTTATTTTGAAAATGTCTCAGCAACCACCAATAGAGACATAAGTAAATTATTTTTTTTACACATTACCTACAGTAGCAATAACACTTGCTACTCTAATATGCTGGTGTTATACCTAAACACCCCACAGCTCTTTATAAACATTGCTTCTCAATGACATGGTTGTGAATACATGGCTGTAAGTAAATACCACACTTACTCAGTCAATGTACAACAAAAAAATATGAATGACCATTCAAAGCCTTGCTCCAAAGTAAGCCAGGATACAGAATATTTTTTTACTTTATGTACAGTGAGATGGTAATAAAATTGCCTGTAAGATTTACATTTGCATAGATTACTCACAATCTTGCAAAAAAAACGACAGCTTAGGTTTTTTCATATTACTGATATACCCACTAATATTGGCACCCTTATTGGCACAAATATGAACACAGAAAGCTGTGAAAAATGTTCTATATTTTTTTGTTTAACCGTTTGAGCTTTTGTATAAAATTCTCATGGATATAAAAACAAAAGCAAAAATATATATATCTTTATATATATATAATATTCCTTGGTCTTAACCCTTTGTGATGAATGAAGGGAGTTTGGTCTATGTGTTGATTTATATTTATACCTTTGTGGAGAAGCTAGTCATGGCTAAATAAGATTTTGCTCCTATTTACCTATGTGTACTTATAAAATGTTATCAACAGGAATATTCTTTGTATTTTACTCATATGTATTCACAAGTGTGCCAATAATTGTGAGAAATATTTAATTGATTAATATATTACATTTTATATATAAATATTATGGCTGTCAAAACGTGTTAATAACGAGTTACCGCAAATTCATTTTAACAGCACTAATTCTATTAACACGCGATAAATGCGGCACACATTTCTTTGACCATTTTTATAAAATCTATAAATAAATATATATAAAAGAGGCAAAATGAAAACCTTCAACGCAACAAAATGTATTCACGACATCCTTTGTAAACTCAGATATAAAAAAAAGAAATAAATAAACTCCACCGATAAATAATTTGAATCACTAAACATTTGTTTTGCTGATGCGTCAAGTTTTAAATCAAGCACCAAATTCCGCCATAAGTACACATCCGGCAATTAAAACCGTCCGTGTGGAAACATAGCAAAAGTTCCGCTTGGTCTCCTGGTGATTTCTCCTGGTGATAAAACCTCGATATTTGTCCAAGCCCATGTTGATTAAATTATTAAAAACTTATTATTTAAAGGTACATTCAGAACAGATAAAAATGTGCGATTAAGTTGTTATTAATCATCAGTTAACTCACAACAATCGTGCGATTAATAGTGATTAAATATTTTAATTGATTGACAGCCCTAATAATCATAAAAAAATATTTTTTTGTGTGATATCCATGAAAGCAGAGTATTCTTGTGAAATATTTTGAAAACAATCAAAAGTTTAAACAATAAAAACATATTTATCAAGAGTACTAATCTTGGTGGAGGGCAAAAGTGCATCACTTTAATACTGTTTAATGTACCCACAAAGAAAACCCTCTATAGTAAAGTTTAAGATGTGAGCTCAAAGGACAAGAAACTATTTTTTTTATTTACCAGCACAGCTACAGCAATGCATCGAAACTGATATGAATAGTTACATGTGTGGGTGTGGTATGTGTATTCTTCGAACTACATTCTGAATGGGGTCTTCTCTCTTCTCTCTCCAAATGCATGATGTCTAATGACCACTAATAACCATCATTTTGTGCATGCGTGTGTAACATTGTTCGTTCACAAACCCATAACAATCGCTCTTACTTACTGTAACATGAATACCCATAATCCTCCTAGTTGTAGGAATTAAGAGACAGGATGAAGGCACATTCAGGTTATACATTAACATTTATAAAGTACTTATGCTAGACATCAAAGTGTCTGTGTTTTATTATAAGTGTCACTGTTTTTATTATTTTACTGTGTCTTTATTAGGCTGCATTGTGGAATATGTTTTTGAAAGGCCACTTAATATTACTCATCTCATCCACACACACACACACACACACACACACACACACACACACACACACACACACACACACACACACACACACATATACTCATGTCCAAAAAAAAAAAAAAAGTAACATGAACTCATGATATTCAACTCCCTAACAGACTGCTGGAATGATAGAGCTCATCAATATTTTATGACATCATGGGTAACTGCACCAGTGAAACATAGTAAGACATAGTAAAATACACTGAAAACATGGTCTAATTAGTAAAATTATGTGTGTTACTAGCAAAATGAGTAGCAGCTATACAGAAAGTGTAGTGTGTGTGTGTGTGTGTTTGTGTGTTGAATCCTAGGGTTTTGAGTGTTAAAGCTTATGGGCAAGACAGCACCTAATGAAATGTAAGCCTGAACAGCTCAGTGTCAGCATGGGTTTTCAGGTTACAGCCAAAACAATGACACACGCACACACACACACACATACACACACACTCACCCCCACATACCATAGCACTGTGAAAGCATTATGTCTCTGTGATGGAAAAACCTACCTGCGCACACACATTTTACCTAAACAGCAAAGATTATAAACACGCAACACACCTAGCTAGCTAATGTCAGTTGTATCCAAATTTACCAAGTAATGTAAGAATTTTACACTGGCTTGAGTAATGGCTTGAGTGGCTTGAGTAATAATATGGCTTCTACTTCTACTACATGACTAATACCACTAACACTAATGCCAGATGCTCAGCAGGTACCTCAGCATGCCCAGGAAATACATACTACAGTCTATAAAAAGTTGTGCTTTTGATATTGTTGGCACTAAACAGTAAACAGTATAAAGGAAATGACAGATAAAATGGTAGTTGTATACATTTATTTTTACACAAGGAGATCCTACAATTTCACCAGTTATCCTCTTCTCTCATGCGAGCACTCACACATCTAAATACACACAAACACACACATTGGGGAGTAGCGTTCGAATGAACCTGAAATCCCTTGAACATATTGTGTGTTTGCCTGCCAAGATGAGTCTCAGCAAGCTATTTTCCCACACGGATCAGTCTAGTTCCTAAAAGCGCTTATTGACCTCAGCTTTAACACAACCACTACCTGACATAAACAATACCACTTTATCTACGCTGCTGCAACCAAATGCTAATCTCACATCTCATTGGGCATTTGTGCATTGTGCACAAATAAACATGTATATAATAAATTAAGTACAAAGTCGTATACAAGACAAAATGCTTAATTTCTATATTTTTATTGGATGAAACATTTATACTGGCTCTCTAGCAAGCTTGTAACATTAATTCACCATGTTCTAGTCACTATTTTCGAACCCGCTTTATAGTTATTTCAACAACTAATGTACTAATGATATCCTCATTATTATTATACAGTATAAGTATGATTTTGTTCTAATCAGTCACAGTACCTGAGTGAACTTTAGTTAAATTATGATCCACTACACCTACTTTAATCAAAAGTTGCAGGCTATTTGTTAGTTCGTTAAATAATCAGCAGAGGGCAGATCTTTTTCTTACAAAACCCCATGGTTGTAAAACAGCCTTCTATTTAGGGTTCGGAAATCAGGCACATTCTCAGTGTTGGCTGAAAACACATATGTGTTTAAATCGGTGTTTAGACGGAGTGCAAGCTTAAAAGTTCCTGTTTATTTGTAGAACCATTTTAGTTTATATGGTTTTTATTCCAAAGCACATCTGTAGGCTTCATTCTGGTTGGTTAGTAGGTTTTGTATGATTTTCTACCAACTCAAAACAAGGTTCCCATTCATGCAGCCATTCAAATTGATCATTTATAAAACGTAAATATTTGCATTATGTATGTTGAAGACATAATTGTCATTATGGTAAATATTTCAATAAAGAGACTTTTATGTGCAATAACAAACAGGTAACAGGTAGAAATGTCATTAGGTAAATCAAAACAGCTTTGTGTTACCAAGGGCAAACATTTTGAATACCTTTATAATCGAATGCACTGCTTTAGAGCTTGTCTTTCCATTAAAACCCTGGATGTACTGCCATTATACCTAAACTTCATTTAAAGTCTTTTGTGTGGGGTGTGAGTATGCATGTATTATTTGCATTCTAAATGGCAAAGTGTGGTATAAGGCTGTATAAATCGACTGATTTCTATAGCCAGACACATGTATGCAGACTGGATTCAGTTAAAAGGTTAAGCTCTTTAATTATGTCAAAGTGGAGGGTCATCCTTCATGGCTCTGTTGAACACAGTGACATTTCTTCAGGCGATTGTGCGGCTCACTGGCATTTTAAACGTTTTAGCTTTCACTCAAGCTTGGGCCACATGGAATATCACCCCCAAGGATGGCCAACTCCTGAGGGGGCATGTTTAAAATAAAAAAAAACGATCGGCCAATCATGATGCAGCAGCACAATGCAACCAATCCTGCAGACACAGATAAAGCATATCAGTTCATATTCATATCAATCTGTCAAAATGGAGGTAATATATAAGTGAGCTCAGTGATTTCACTGTGGTTTTGTTTCTGGTGCCAAAATATGCTGGTCTGTGTATTGCTGATCTCCTAGGAATTTGTACAAAATGGTACATTAAAGCATCTTGCGAACAAAAGATATGCAGGTGGAAACGCTTTGTTGAAAGAAAAAGAATAGACAGACCGGTTTAGGGTGACAGGAGAACAGAAAAGCATGTCAGAATGGGAACTTAAGGCGGATGAGCTACAACAGCAGAAAACTACATCAGGTTCCAATCTGTTCAGACAAGACCAAGATTTAGATGCTATATTGTTTGCAGTCATACTGAAAACATCACCCAGTCTAATGATGTACTTTAAAATATTTGTAATTAGCAGCACAGTGATTTCATAGTGACCTCACCAGTCAATATCAAAATAATCATTAAAAATAACAACAAAAAACGAAACACAACACAATGTCCTGTTAAACAATTGACTTGAACATTAAATATAGGAAATATCTGATAGGGGTGATTGATTGTATTTAGATAGCATGGCTAAATATTGTGGGACATTCAATTGTACATTTTTTGTATAACTTACAATGGCAAGCAAAAAGACGAGTCAAGCATAAATTAATGCAAAAATGGTGATTTCACTTTCAAGGTAAAAGGTATTTATATAATCACACGGCAGGCGAACAGGACACATTATTGCATTTTATATAATTGTCCTTTAGTTGTACTTTACTATATACTTACTATATAACACAGTAAAAATAAACAATCCAATAGGAAATATCAGATCATAATGATCATGAACCAGCCAATCTTTGGCTTGATAATATGCTGAATAAAGTGGGAGAAAAAACATTAAAATTTTTTAATAAACTGCTTATTTGTGTGTGTGTGTGTGTATGTGTGTGAGCTGTAAGCAATGGATTTTAGTATTATTTTAAATAATAATTGTAAATAAAACATTTTTAGAATTAATTACAGGTTCGGCTAATTGTTGGATAGTAGTACAACACGTAGTACAAAAAAAATCACTTGATATCCTTATTATTATACAGTATAAGCATTTCTTTTAACAATTCTACAATGGCCCTCGAGTAAATCTCGCATCTCTGAAAAAAAATACAACCTACGTATAAAGCACTAAATCATCTCACACACAGTATCTGAGCAAATTTAACATTAATTTTTCACCACCTCTACAAAAGGTGCAGGCTGTTTGTTGGTACCTGGATCAACGTTTCTGTTCAGCAGGCAACAGATCTTTCTTTTTTCAAAGCCTTTACAGTTATGGAACAGCTTTCTGTTTAGTGTTCAGGGCTCAGACACAGTCTTGGTGTACACTTCTCAGCTGAAAACACATTAGTTTGGTCAATCCTATTGCCAGTAGCTTTTTCTTAGGTGAAGAAGCAGATATGGAGGGATCATGGATATACAGTGCAGTGTTGTGGTGAACTGGGATATTTGGATGCTGTCGTTCCCCCCTCTCTCGAGTTCTCACAAGTTCATTCAGGTTTGTTGACTGTGGTGTCTTATCCCTGAGATTCCTCATGTCTGTGTTACCTTTTGGCTCTCCCTTTTTAGTTATGCTGCCATAGTCTTGCCGGAGTCCCTACTTACACCGTGATCACACTGTACAGTCTACTTAATGAAACAATGAGAATGCTTAACAATCCTCGATTCTTTTTCCCTGAACAGTTTTGCATTTAAGCGCCTACTACTAAACAGTACACCATAACAACGATGGAACTATAATGAATGGACATTCGGTGTCACCCCGATGAGGATGGGTTCCGTTTTGAGTCTGGTTCCTCTCAAGGTTTCTTCCTAATACCATCTCAGGAAGTTTTTGCTTGCCACATTTGCCACTGGCTTGCTCATTGGGGGTAAACTTACAAGCAACACACATACTGTATAGGCACTAAACATATTAATTATTTTATACAATGTTATAGCCACTTTATAAAGCGCAATACAAATAAAGCTGAAATACATTGAATTGAAAATGATTCGGATTTTTTTGGTTGGTATGTTTCAATAATTATTTTTCATGCAATGCGCTTTGTTTCCTGCCAGCTTTGTGAAACATTTCAAAGCAGCAAACGTGATCCTAAAATCAAGTGAAAATAAAAAGAGAATACGCTTCTAGAACTTTCTTTTATTAAACCACTCTGCCCTCTGGCGGTCACTTATGCCTTTGCATGAGCAGGTTTTATATTTTCATTTCGAGCATGATGTTTAACATGAACAGAAGAGCTCTGTTCCTTGAAAAAAGATTCAACTCTCTATTTTCCCAAAAGGAATTCTGGAATTCTCCAATTCCTTAACGAGATTCCATAAATCAAAAAATAACTAAATCTCCATATTCCATCGAAAAAGACTTTAGAATAATTTTTTTTTACTTCTGAATTTTTTTTTTGTAAGGAAAATTAGTTTCCCTAAAAGGATTCCACAACTATTAGGACACAAAAAGTTATTTATAGTTATTATTTTTTTAATTAAAATTATTATTATTGAAGCATCACAAATACGGAATTTTCTTAAATGCTCATGCGTGCAAGTTACAAAACATTCCCTACATATTCAGATTAAAAATGATGTGCTTAATCTGTCTACATTTAACTTCTGCATTTGGAATAAAATAAACTCAGTTTCAACAAATAACTGATGACAGACATCCCGCTGATGGCCACAAATTATATGTAATATCTGGAAATCATTTTTCAAGAATTGGTAGAATAGAGCAAATGACAAGAAAATGACCCATCAGTTTCCTTTGTGGGTTAGCTTTACTCTCTCTCTCTCTCTCTCTCTCTCTCTCTCTCTCTCTCTCTCTCTCTCTCATTCTCTTTCAAATTTTGCTTTCATGACAGCTTTGCACTTGAAATGGTTTTCCAACATTTTTTTTAGAAATTCCCAGAGTTGAGTGCTTGTTGGCTGCTTTTCCTTCACTGGCCAGTCCAACTCATTCGAAACCATCTCAACTGGATTTAGATGTGGTGATTGTGGAAGCCAGGTCATCTGATGCAGCACCCAATCACTCTCCTTCTTGGACAAATAGCTCTTACATAACCTATGTTGTGTGTTTGGGTCAATGTCTTGTTGCAAAATAAATGATGGTCGCACTAAATGCTAAAGTCTGTGGTAGTCATGCTGGTTAAGTGTGATTTGGAGGTGTAAAATTTGGACTCATCAAACCAAAGGACAGTTTTCCACTGATCTAATGTGCTTTCCTTGTGTTTCTCAGCCCAACCAAGTCTCTTCTGCTTGTTGTTCTTCTGAAGTAATATATATATATTTTTTTTGTGAACTTCGAACACAAAGGCCTGACTTATGCAGTCTCCTCTGAACAGTGGATGTTGAAATATGTCTGCCATTAGAAATCTGAGAAACATTTATGCAAATCAGGGTTTTCTGTGGGTGGTCATTTAATAAACCAAATAAACGTATCCTCTGCAGCAGAGGTAGCTCTTGGTCTTTCTTTCCTGGGATGTACTCATGAGAGACTGTTTTATCATAGCGTTTAATAGTTTTGGAGCCTGCACATGGAGATACATTTAAAGTTATTGAGGTTTTTCGGATCGACCGACATTTCTTAAAGTAACAATAAGCAGTCTTTTCTCTTTACTGAGAAAAAAATAAGTGGTTTTTGCCATAATATGGATTTGTACAGTAATTGTTATATTAATTTGGATATTAACTCTGTATGCACCTTTTTTTTCTGCACACAACAACAAATTAAAAAGGCAAGAAATGCCACAAATGAGTCTTGACACACCTGTCAGATAAAAAACATTCCAGGTGACTACCTCAAGAATCTGAGGTAGAGAGAATGACATGTCATCAAAGCTAAATGTAACTCTAAAATATGAAACATATTCTGGTTTAACAATTTTTTGTTTACTTTGTCGCTCTTTCTGTGTGTTTTTCTTATGAACCACAAACCACATGAGACAGTCCTTAAATTATGTGATATGGCTGCCAAAAATTAAGCTTTCCAATGATGTCTTTCTATTTCTGAAAGACAGGGGGCTCTGCTAGCACACTGACACCAGCTGCTACGGTTCCACAGTAGTAGTATACAATTGAATTTCGATCATCAATGCTAAAAGAATATTAAGCCATGTGATTTTAAAATATAACACACACACACACACACACACACACACACACACACACACACACACACACACACACACAGACAGCTATATAATGACTCTCTCTGCCAATACGTCCATGTTTACACTGCTCAGTCCTCCAGTGAATGCATCATGTGTTAGCAAGCCAAATACAGGCATTTTAAACAGCAAACCACCTTCTCCTCATCCAGCCTAGTAACAACAAGTAAAGTTTTTTTCTTTTCCCCTTCCTGGAGAGAAATAATAATAAAAAAACACTAATGTGTAGGTATGCGTCTTTCAGCCTTAAATGGAAGCAGATGTGGCAAGAAGAGCTCTGAGTTTACACAGAGCTGTAATCAGAGCAATTCTCATTCTTTTATTCCACCCCACACACACACACACACACACACACACACACACACACACACACACACATGAGAAGAAGAATGTAGGCCGCACAGCTGAAAGTGATTAGTGTTACCAATAGTGTTCGGATTTATCTAAAGGTCAGAGGGTTGGAGATAGAAAGAATGTAGAGTGATTCTCTGGCTCTCTTTATCTCTTGCAGGCCATAATTTGAAAAAAGGAATGAAGGTAGTTTTGTGAAAAATACACTGGTTGTGGCATAACCTCCAGTGAAAAATGCTGGCAAGACATTGGGGAGGGACATGTTTAAACACACTTGCACTTGACCGAGCAACACACGCGTGTTATGAATCACATGAAGTGTCTGGCAGGCCTGGGAGTGTCAGCATGATGAGTCTCTTGCTCTGCCTATGTTTATACACCGCTTTCTCTGGCTGGAAATGTAGGACTGCACAATTTCACTACATGCAGTGTGGTCCAAATGTTTGCGCTCGCTACCAACCCATAATCTTTGGTCCATTTATCAAGCCAAATATATGAGTCACCAATATAATTTTATCAAACCGTATTGACTGAAAGCAGTAGCCACAATATCATTGTACATTGTACTGTGTTAGGAACCGCAGTGTTTACTGAATGGAAATGAAACAGTTTTCCAAACTAATGCACAATCAACTCAAAATTATACGACAGTGATGTCGAATCCTGACTTCTAATTGGTCGAATGGTTTTCTTCCGACAAAGTGACAGAATTTTTCAGACATAGATCTATCTAAAGTGGTATACCCTTAAAATAAATGTAATTACTGCAAGATGCTTTACAGTAAAACAGTTAGTTTTAGAGAGGTTATATCTTCTCACCTTGCTGCTGATATTCCTACAACAACACACTCCAGCATGCTTTCTTGCTTACATATTGCATTTTTATGTATGTAAATTCCTTGGCTTAGGGCTCTGTTTTAAACTTGATTAACAAGGCAGCTGTGTACAATTTACAAAAATAATAAAATAATAATAATAAAAAAATTTTCCTGGTAATGGTGTAAGGGATTTTGCACTCTGCAGTAGTTTTCTAATGAATCCTCTGAGAGCACAGTGCCACATAACAAACTAAAAAGCGTGCCTCAGGTCCCATGTGCAAAAGTTTATTCTTCGACGAAGACTGCCAACTTTAAATTACAATCCAAACAGTGATGCGATTCAGCACGCAGACATTTACAGGAATGAAGAAGCTATCCAAAAAGTCAAAGCAAACAAAGGTAAGCAATGATCAGAGCACAGCCAATCAGACAAACAGCCGGTATAACAGCTCTCAGAAGTCACTAAATGGTGCAAGACTTCACAAAGTGTGGAGGCTAAAAGACTTTTTGCACATGGTGAGCAGGTGTGAGTGATAGACTTTGAGTTCTGGGTCGATATTCAGGTGAAGTCTGTGAACTATTGCAGAGATGGCAAATTTATGTTTCTGGAGGTCCAGCTACAAAAAAATCCCTAACTAAATGATTGAATTTACAGTATGTATTTTCCATCACTTAAACTGACTGCATTCGATCAGTTAAGCATCCAACCAAGTGCATCACTGTGGAAATATCATTCCAATTTGTCTACTGTCTCCTGTTGCCTTGTCATGTCAGAAGGAAATAAATCAAACCGTCATTTTAAATCAGTTTTTAATATTTTAACAGTTCATGGTTTAGTTTTAGTTTTTGTGATAGCACTATAAACACTCTGACTAGCACTACATACATTTTAACACCACACACACTTTGACTAGCATTAAATAAAACTTTGATTAGCATCACACACAATTTGACCAGCACTACATTCAGTTTGAGTACCACTACATACACAATGATTAGCGCCACACACAATTTGACTAACAATGAATAAACTTTAGCGCTACATATTAATTTGTCTAGTGTTCACACACTTAGACTAGTCCTACATACACTTTGACTAGCATCAAATAAAACTTTGATTAGCATTACATACATTTTGACTAGCAGTACATTCACTTTACCACTACACACACATTGACTAACGCCACACATGCTCTGACTAGCACTACAATGAATTTGACTAGCGCCACACACATTTCCACCACGAACCTTTTATTTAGCAGCACACACATTTTGACAGGTGGATTTGCTATAAAATCTAAACAAACAATCCAAGGTTGCTCAACTAGAGAGTTTTTCTTTTTTTTAGTGTTGATTGTATATTTATATAATATACATATACTATTTTATATGTACAGCTCACTGTGGAGCATTTAAAATGAGTCTGCCTCAGAATTGGCTGAAAATGTCTGACACAAACATATCAGTGATTGATGGTTTTACATGGCTACAGGATGGTTTATACAGGACTTGCTGAAGGGTAAAAGAGTTAGTTTGCAAGCTGTCCAAAGGCCTCTGAGTTTTATGAGACATCTGGCTCAAGGACAAGCCCCTGCTGAAGGAGAATGGCTCTTCTTTATAATGATGATTGTGTCTTGTGTCTTTTTTGTGTCTATTCTGTCTTGTGTCTTCTGGGCCTTGTTTTTCAAGTTGGTTACAAGCAGATATATTTGTAAAGCATTTACACAAGATATGTAATATTCATGAAAATTCCACCATTTATGAAAAATATTCTTGTTTTTCTCGTGTTCTTGAATGTGTGGAAATGTAAGCATAAGAAGGCTTGCTATTATTATCAGCTGTAATCATTTGCATACATTATATCCTCTTTTTATCCTATAGATAAAGGCTACTGCCATTAGAGTATAATGTGATGGCATCATTGCACTTTGTTCAACACCTGTTAAATGTTAGGTGCTATATAAATAAAGATTGATTGATTGATTGATTGATTGATTGATTGGTTGATTGATTGATTGATCATTGCCATGAAGGAGTGTACTCAGTCTGCAACTATGTTTACTTAAGCGGTACGTTTCAAAATAACTTTGCAATCCACATGAAGTTAAAGAAATTCTGATTCATCAAACAGGGCCACTTTTTTAATGACTTCATGGACCAGTTCTGATGCTTACAATCTCATTGTAGGTGCTTTCCTGAACAGACAAATGTCATTAGGAATAATCTGAATGCTGGAAACTGTGATACACTATGTGTTTTGACACTTTTCTATCGCTGCCAACATTACGCCTTTTATCAAATTGTGTTTATCTGTGGGATCGGACCAGACTGTGTAGCCCTTGCTCCCTATTTGCAGTAATGAGCCTTTGGCCCTATGTGTGTTCTGACCCATCTACCTATCAAACTTGGTCCTTGTTGAAGTCACTCAGACCCTTAAACTTGCCCATTCTTCTGGCTTTCAGGACATGGGTTTTCTTTGTGCATTTGCCATTGACTGGTTATGTCACATCAATAATCATGCCAAAAAGGGTAAACAAAATAAACAAACCCCATGATATGGGATGTATTTAAGCTGGCATATGTGAACATATTGTGAACACTAATGTATTAAACGTATACATTATTTTATACAACTTAATAACCGCTTTATCTCTGTAAAGCTGCTTTAAGAAAATGGTTAATTGTTAAAACCTCTCTACAAATAAAAATACATATAATAATAATTGTCTTTATTTCTATACACTTTAAGCATACGTTGATATTTATTACTGACACACCAAACACCAGTTCAAATGCCAGCTGCAGAGCTTACGGATGGCATCAATGGCACCGATGGCTAAGAGATTGGCCTACAGCTATAAAAATGCACCATTTTCTTGAATTATTGATGTCAAACATTAAATTCCCATTAAAGAAGCTTTGCCAGGGAACTTTGGCAGCAAGTCTTAAAAAAGACAGTTATTGTGAGTGAGAAAAAGAAAGTGCAACAAAAAGGGGTCTGTTTGAACGTATGTTTTGTGTGTGTGTGTGTGTGTGTGTGTGTGTGTGTGTGTGTGTGTGTGTGTGTGTGTGTGTGGTGTGTGAGTGTGTGTGTGTGCACATATGTGAAAGAAATTGCTTTAACAGACATGCCGGCAGATCTCCAGAATGGATTTGGGAACTACGGCCATTTCACATCCATATGAAAATATTGCATATCACATATGTGTGTATGTTCACAAAATTGTGTGTATGTATTTCTTAAATGCATTCATTCATTACAGTGTACCTTGTTTTTTTCAATATGACCACGGCAGAATATCATGTGACCCAAAGTGTTTGTTTTTTTCATCTATTTATGTAGAGTCTGCACCAGAAGTCTCTGTGTTTTTAAGTTAAGTTGCTACTATAGAAACAATGGGCCTCAGTTATCAAGCTGGATATATTAAATATATAATTCATAGAAATTATTTGTAAAGTATATATGAAACCTTTTCTTGAAAAACAACGTGATTCCTTTAGTGCTCCAGACAAATGTGAATGTAGATTGATCAGCAATTTCTATGAATGGGAACAACAACAAAAAAACATTAAATACTAATTAAATATAATAATAAAAAATACACAACCAGTACAAGGTAAATCCATAAAATATTATCAGTGTGACATGAAGACAAAAAACAAAAGTTATTCAATTATGAAGAGGAAAGGAGGACACGCTGCACTCGCTCAGATATTGTGTAAGCTGATGTCACTTGCCATGACATCATCTTTTATTTTTGCACAATAATTTATTGCAACCGATAAGTGACCGGTCTGGTAAACCTCATACCGCAATGTGCCTTGTGCTTTTTCAAGTTGCCACTCTTGGGCCCTTGAGCAAGGCTCTACTCCAATTATATGATTATAGCTGTCTGTGCTAAAATATAATGTTTGACAAGTGAAAAACCAAAAGGCACTCTGCTTCAAATAAAAGAAATGATAGCAGCTTCCCTATGTGATAGTGTATAGTAAGTAGCAGATATGAATATGTATTTGTTTATGTCCTAGGTTTTTAGAAGTATGATTTTTCTTTCTTATATACATTCAATATACAGTATATTTTATTTTTGCCATGATTTCCATATGCCTTCCACCTTTCCACATGCTAGAATGAGTGCATTAATATAAACCTTGTAATCAACACTATTGTCAAAGCTGCTGTCACTTAAACTTAATAGACACCTTCAGAATCTACAATATACGACAGATTTCTGATAGAAGCCAAAAACAGCATATCACTTTCTCATCTAATCACACTTTTTTAACCATCATGCTCTACTACTTTGAAATACATATCCCCTGACCCACATATTGTATTTGACACATTAATCTGTAGTAAAATAAATTACAATTCCAAACATAATATGCACATTAAACTAGATGCGTGATTTACGATAACAGACGACGATCATAAATATATGCTCTGTGTCGGTGGATATCCCATTGAAAATATCCATTTTATCCATGGAGCAATCTTGATTCAATAAATTCCTCTTTTCTTCAGCCTGTTTCCACTTCAATCTTAAATGTACCTCTTTATATAACTCCAACATAAACAATGAATAAAAACAGTCGGTGCATAGCAAAAAAAATGATCTGCTGTACAGGATTGTGTAAAAAAAACATGTACCACCTCAATGTTCTTGGAAATAAGTCAATTTGCTCTTTTTTTGTAAACAATTAGTTCACTGTTCTGTATCAAGCTTCAGACTATAATTAGATGTGTCCATTATATTGTTTACATAATCTAGTTACAAAATACCATTTTGTTTATGTTATGTCTTATTATAATTTGCCCTAAAAAGGCAAAAAATGCTTCCTGTTATGTAAAAGAACACTATAACTCGCTCATTACAACACAAAAGCTCAGCTTTATCCAGCTCACCTTGTGCTCTCCTGTGCGTCCGATCATTCTGGGAGTTGATACCTGAGTTTACATCTGGCATGTGTTTTAATCAATAATATGATTAATACAATGTTTTATTACTCTTATTTTACTACATTATTTTACTACAACTATATTACAGTTTACTACAACCTTTTATCACCCTGGACAACTAGCAATTTTACTGACCATTTTTCACCCCAACCCAATATATATTTTTTCCTCGTATAATGTTTTTTGCTTTAAAACTGTACAATGATGTATAACAGTGTTATCCACCAGTGTGTTAATTTAAGGGCATTGCCATCTCATTTCTGTGGACCAACATGTGCAATATTACTTATGGACAGTCAACTACGTGCAATGTTACTTATTTACTTTCATTTACTTACTTGATATATATATATATATATATATATATTTTTTTTTTTTAAGTCTAATTGTGTATTCTATTTCATTGCAATGTACCTGTGCAAATAGCAATAAACATATTCTTATACCATTATATATTATAGTTTTATATTATTATATTACATATGTTACATGTAACATATAGTATTACATATATTATATAGTCCATATATATATATATATATATATATATATATATATATATATATATATATATATATATATATATATATAGGCATCTGAAACCAGAACAACATTGTGGGGGGCCTTCGGGAACAAGTATATTTGGATTTGGAAGCGTAAAAACGTAAGCGTACCTAGAGCGTACCTAGAGTGAAAAGCACCTTAGTCAAGTGATGAAATCTTTTTACAAGTTCATCATTTAGTAAGAAAACACAGACTACTTGCAGTACCATCACATCCCACAGGAAGGCTGCAACACACAGGGTGAAAACCACAGATACACTGACACAACATCTGATTTAACATTTGACTCAACATCTGGCACGTCTGCTGAGGGGAGGATTTTTGTTATACTTTCACTATTATTATCACTAAATAATAACTTTTCAGATTCTTATGAGGCTATACTGTAGCTGCTTTGACATGTGACCTTTTCCTGTGAATTTAATTGCACCTCTTGTAGTTGGATTGTAACTAATTATTCACCAGTTTTAAAGCTGCTGGAAGTGTTACTTTATAGGAAGCAGCAAATTTATCTTTAAAAGTGATTTCAGTGTAAACACGACACATAAGGGCTTAATCCTAATTTACATGAATATACAACAGTGACCTGGCGATTGAGTTTTTATTTAATTTTTTAATAAGTAGGCAAACAATACTTTCTCACAAGAAAAAAATCCCCATAAAACAACT
Organism: Silurus lanzhouensis; assembly: GCA_039877035.1. Taxonomy (NCBI): domain Eukaryota; kingdom Metazoa; phylum Chordata; class Actinopteri; order Siluriformes; family Siluridae; genus Silurus; species Silurus lanzhouensis. Next base: position 1,016,417 of record JBCEWE010000477.1, read on the forward strand.
AGAAACTTCTTAGTTTTCTGGAAAATTAGTCTGAAAAAAGTCCAGCAGTGATGGCTGGTAAGAGGACGGGCAAAAATCTATTAATAATATTGACAATTAAGCTATTAGGGTTGCGTAAGGCATTATATCATGAAATGTTACATAAGAACACACACACACACACACACACACAGAAATAACAAATGCAGCTGCCTGTTTGCCTATTTAAGTGTTTGTGTGCATGTTTGTGTACGTGTGTGTTTGTATATATTTATATGTAATAAATTCCCCCACATCATTCTTCTTATGTATTTGATGAAAGCTCATGATATAATGCACTGTGCAGCCCTAATTGTTTCACTCTGAAGCTAATAAAAGCCGAACACCAAACACGGTAAACAGTTGAGGTTCTTTCAAACCAATAAACTCCAACTTTAACCTCTAATCTTTTCTCAAGTAATTCTATCCATTTATTTTTAGTTTCTGAAAACATTATTAAATCAGCTTTGTCCGAAGGTGGCAAGGAAACACTCCTTGAGATGGCATGAGGAAAATATCTCAAAAAGAAAATCACAAGAAAATCTATCCTCATCTGGATGACACCAGATAGTGTGAATATAAATAACTTTGACGAGATTTTTTTAATATATTGTGTATTGTTCGCTTTGATTTTTGATAAGTTGGATGGAGAGATAGAGTTTTACCTCCTCCTTTCAGGTCCACGAAAGTCCAAAACAATCCACCTCAAGACATCTTAGGTGTACGGTATCTGATGCGGATTTCAAAAACTAAACCATACAGACATCTTTTTATTTTTAAATGATCAGGGCAGAGGCTTAGCCAAACAACCTCACACACCACAAAGTAATATCTTCACGTCTGACATCAACATTTCCTTACGTTCCTCTTACAATCTCGATCTCAGCGGACACATTTGTGTTTTTTGTTTCTGACAGGGTGGGGTTTCAGGGTTGGGTTGCCTTATTTTTTTAATTAAACTGTGGTAAATAAATGAGTGTATTTTCTTTCAAGAAGTGTCTCATCTTTATGCTGTTTATTCTCAAAGCTTTATTACATCAAATATTTACTTTCTACTCAGGAAGTTGCATCATCCTTTGGTGGAAGAGTCCTGCATTTAGTCATGGCTTAGTTTTTTTTTTTTTTTTGTATTGCTATTGTTGCTATATTTCTCTCTACATTAGCTTTTCTATAGATGTTTTCATATGATTAGGACAGAAGTTGTTGCTTTCATGTTTGGAGGGAATTTTTATTACAAATTCTTTTTAATATATGTCATTTTTCTCAAAGAAAACAAAAGGGAAAGACAAATGAAATGAGTGAGCAGCTCTTGCGAATTTCTCATGTTGTCAGAATTTCTCCTGTTTTAAGTTGAAAGAGACCTGCTGCAAAATAATTGGTGCTCTAATGCACCATACTCTAAAGCATCCTGCAGTTCTTCCTGCTTTAATTGTTGGTTGATGGCAATCATGGTAGTTGCTGCAACACATTCGCCTCAATGATGTTCGAACTTCGTCACGTCCCCGGATTCATCAACATAGACAGATGCTTGGCTCTGGTCAGCACTTGCCATGTTGTTCTGTGCGATTATGATATCTGTAGTGTTTGATACAATGTTTGAGGTAAGCAATGTTTACAGCAGCTGTGGATTGCACAGTCACGGGGTTTTCAGAACAGTCACGTGCCTGTGTTGAGAAACAGAGGTTGCTGGAGTCAACAGTGAGGTAACTCCTTAATCACACCATGACTAACCCTGAAACTGTACAGCCCTACTCACCACGTTTACTTCTTATACGTTACAACATGCCTAGTGCGAATCAGTTATTGTGAAGTTTTTCTCTTTTTTTTTTCACAAAAATGCATGCCTCAGCAAACAATTCTCCAGACTACTACTCATCAGAAGGTTGCGGGTTCGAATCCCAGTGCTTCCAAGCTGCCAGCAATGCTTTTATTACCCTTCGCTGCTCAGTTGTTTGGAATAAAAGTTCCTGCCAGATGATTGAACGTAAATGCGAAGGACAACATGAATATAATTGCTCACAGCTGCCCTTTTGAAGCATGACGGACTCCATGAGTAATATATATGGCATTTGAGAGCTCGCTCTTGATCTGTTGCAGATGAGTTTTACTTTTATGGCTTGGAAGCTTGCAGTTTCTTCACCTACCTGCTCACAACGACAACACACACGTACACACACACCTGATTCAGGAGCTTCTGCTGGACTAGAGCCATACAGGTTATACTTTGTGCTGCCTGTGTACTGGAAGCATTCAGTCAAACTGACATCCGCATGCACACTGACACACAGCCCACTGGTGCAGCCCCACACACACACACACACACACACACGGTACCGATGCGGCACGGCGACACCCCACAGAAGGCGCATGTGTTTAATGGCATGACCTTTCCCTTGACTCCTGAATGCATTCATCTGGATTGCAGTATTGACATAAATGCACCAAAGTGCAACCGCCGTATCAATATGAATGCGCTTTAGCGCGCGTGCGTGCGCTCGTGCGTTCCGTCCGGTGAGCGCGAGCACTTACAGCATGCACTCTCACTTTAGACAGACGACCGTCTGACATCTCAGCATGAACTTTTTTTTTTCCTACACATTTGTCCCACACAAAAAAAATTGGCTCCGAGCCCAAAGCATACAGTAAAAAACATAAACATGAGTGCAGGAATATACGCGGTGCAACATGCATGGATGGATGGATGGATGGATAGATGGGGTTGTAATACAGACCAACAACCGGTGCATATACAAAAAGGCTTTCCCTTAAGCTCTGGACTCACCTCGTGATCTCGAAGCTGCAGCCTTTCCTCAAGAGGAGAGCTCTTTTCCGCATGAGCCCCGCTTTCTCCCGTCCCAGGTACGCGTTAATGTCCGAATTCATCCCGCTTAATATCCACGCGTCCACAGGGATGAAAAGAGGAAACGAGGAAGAGGAAAAAACTGCAGTGATCCCTCCTTCCTTCCTTCCTTCCTTCCTTCTCTCCTGCTCTATAGCTGTACCAGGGCGAGAGGAAACGGTGGACCAAACAGAGAGAGAGAGCGAGAGAGAGGGAGAGAGAGAGAGAGAGCGCGCATGAGATCGCGCGCGCACACGCGCACCCACACGCACACACACGCACACACACATACAGTACAAACACAAAGTCTGCCTAAAGACTTTCCCAGTCCCAAACGTCTGCTGTTACGTATGCACGGTGCACTGGACCTGGTTGCCCTCAAGTTCTTCACGTGCTCCTGACGTCTAACTGCGCGAGCAGCATATAATGGATTTCTGTGGGCTGTCCAAAAAAAAAAAAAAAAAAAAAAAAAACCCAACACAGCAGACCATAGACTATGTCCTGCGTTCTGTGCATTGCTGAGGGAGTAGGATTATGATGCACAAGGGACTTTTTTTTTGCAAGACAATTAACCCGCTAATAATCCCAATTAATCTCTCTCTCTCTCTCTCTCTCTCTCTCTCTCTCTCTCTCTCTCTCTCTCTCGCTCCAATTCAATTCAACGGACATTGTCCCAAAGCATCTTTATTTAAAGAAAGAGTTAACTTTCCCTCCACTGTACATATCTATATATCACTTGAATGTACACTGTGTATTGTCTATTGTACATACAATATCCATATCTCATAATGTATATTTATATATTCCATATTCCTTCACATATATTTTAGAGAAATATATATACACCGACCAGTTATAAGTATATGACCACCATTCAGGCATAACGCTATGACCACCTGCCTAGTATTGTGTTGGTCCCCTTTTGTTGCCAAAACAGTCCTAAACCTGTTGAGCATCAACAGCATTAACGACTTTAGCAGTTTAAGATACAGTAACTTATCCACACCACACGGGCCAGACTTCCTTCCCCAAGTGCATCAATGACCCATGACCGGTTCACCACTGTTCCTACCTTGGACCACTTTTGATAGATACTGACCACTGCAGATGCCATCTTGTATGACGTTTATCCCTAATAAGCAAGCCAGGGGTGAGATTTTTATACCTCACTTATACTAATCCCTTATGTATAAATTAAATTATTTTCATTTCTACAGCGCTTTTAACAATGGACATTGTCCAAAGCAGCTTCACAAAGACAAATATGAATGTAATATATTATATATAATATGATATATAATAATAGAATAATAATAGAGTATAAATATAATATAAATGTATTTGTTAGTGAATATCAGTGGTGGGTTTTCAGGACCAGCAAGGCCTTCTCTGCTGGCCTCAACACAAGGAATCAGAATCACTGACTTATGTTTTAATATATTTTTGTCAATCAATATGTATTAAATTATTCTCAACAGTCTATTCTTTTCATTTCATAACATTTCTCTTGGGTGCATTGCTGCAAGTGACACTGCACCCGAGTGTCTGTTTATGTTGCCGTTTCTATCCAATCAGATTTCAGTAGTCATCAAGTGTTGATAAGGCTTTAGTTACAATATCTGACACAGTGTCTTCAGAGTTACCACCTGCTGGCTTTTTTTAGCACAAACGCCATGTTTGTTGAAGCTCTTGCTCTTATCAATCAGATTGGATATTTGGATGGTCCGAGGGCACTCTAGTCAGACTCGCAACCTGCATCTTTACCAAACTGCGCAAGCTCGAATGTATTTGTGTTGATTTAATGGCGCTTTTTTCATTCCATAATGGCTGACAGAGGAATTTTGTATTTTTTTTTATCACAGATACATTTACAAGGACATTAACAAGAACAAAAAGGACCGTTCAAGAAAAGCTGGGCATTATGAGGAAAGGTCAGCCATATCATTTCAATATAGTTATTAATCTGAACCAGTTATACTTTTGCGTTTTCTTTCCTGTAGAATTTGTACAAAAACCCACAATCTTGCTTAATTTTAAATCCCCAGGAAAAGCGTAATCTACACAGTTCTGCTAGAGACGATGTATGCAGGCATTGCAGTTGTGTCTGCAGTGAAAGAAGACTTATTGAATTGTGTTCATTGGTTTTCTTGCTTCAGTAATTACATTCATTGTCACTTTATGAGATACTTGTCTGTGATGCAGCAATCTGACTTTCTATAGGTCAGGTGGGATACCATAAAAGGCCTAGGTGTGAAATGCACAATGGTGCGCATAGGTGTAACCCTTATCATTTTATCCCTAATGAGCAAACCAGTGGCGAAAGTGACAAGGAAAAACTACCTAGGATGGTATGCGGAAGAAACTTTGGTGACACTAATTGAACAAAGTAATATTTATTCATTATAGTTCCACATTGATGAGGTGTGCTGTTCAGTGATGGGTCATTCAATGCAGAACGGTTTATTTAAATTGTAATCCTAAGCAATTGTTGCAGACTGTTTACATTAATTACAATCCATATAAATCCTCATAGTTTTTTTGAGTTGCGCAAGTCTTTAGGAAATCTTGGACCCTGAGAAAATTGCATAGACAACACAATTCTTTTACCCAATAATTGCTTCATGATATATATACTGTATATTTGCTGTATAATTGCTGAATAGGTCTGCAGTCATTCGAAGATCCAACTGTTTGGACATCTAGACGTTCATTTCACAATCTAGATGTCACAACACAGAAGAGACTTTTTTTTTTTATTATTCATTTCTTGTACCCTGAGAGATGCTGAGACCAGTTGGTGGTTTGGAGGACTAGAGGAAGGTCAAAAACAAGTCAGTGTGTGTAAATACTCATCTCAATTTTTTATAATGATGTAATGGCTCAGAAGCATCGCAGACATTTTGAGAGCCGGTATCTGGTTACAAACTGATTTGATTAGGGTTTTTTTCTCTATCTAACTATTTTACATTCTAATAATAGAACACATAGTAAGGTTTTAGGTGTCTTTCAGACTGACTACATTTTATATACTACTGCACTTGTTAAACCGGCTTCTTACTAGATGTGATCGCTGTAGGCACATGAGAAGGCAAGGCTCGATATTCTGTACCTGTCAAAAGTTCTTGATCATCTTTAAAAAACAGGCTTTTGTTTATATGCAACAAACTAGGTAATTTAACGGCATGGATAATACACTGTTTGCATCCAGAAGGCTGAAATTAACCTGTATTCATTATTCACCTGAAATACTTTGCCAGGCCTCTTGTAAAACTTTCCAGAAGTGTTCTTCACTAGTTGGATATTTCTTTCTGACCTTGTGATCCAGTTCAGGCCATTCCATAATAGATAACATTTCAATCGACTGTTTGCTCTTTAAATAACATGTAAAGAGCTTAGACATATGTTTCTGGTCATTGTCTTGATTTATGGTGAAGTAAATTCAAATTAGCTGTAGTCCAGAAGGAATTGCATTGTGCTGAAGTATGGAATAGTAGCCATGTTGGTTCAGTATTTCTATCACCCAGAATGTCTTAAACCTTCTTTGCTCTAGCACAACCACAAACCATTAAGGTTCTATTTCTACAAGGTTTGACTGAGTGTGTATACAGCCTGCTAACATCTTCTCTACTAGTTTGTTACATAGTAAAAAAATGAAACATGCGTGTGTCTCAAACACCATAAAAGACTAAGCGTTTCCAAAATTTGACAGGCACAGTAATTCCTATTGATTTCTATTTAGAAAACAGCAACAAGCCCACAAACATGGGAGGGCCAAGATGCTGGCTGGAGAAATGTGGGGACCCAGAGGACCTCCCTCTGTGGAATATAGGCTAAATGTTCAAAACATTTTATTATAAACTTTATACACAAAATTCTTGTTCTCAAGTATGGGCCTGGTACTGTTGTTGTAATCATTAAAAGATTCGGTCGAACTGGATCCAGTATTATTACAGAGATAGCTTTTGGCTGCAAATCAGAATTTCAGATACTAATCAGACAAAGTGGGACCCACCTGCAAACTCTCAGCTTTGGAAGTTCAAATATTCATTGCAACCTGCAAGGCTGTGTTTTTTTGTGTAACCCATGCTTACTTTTTCTCACCTTGGCATCCTGCCAAACCTTATGTTCTTTCCTGGCACATGCACCCTAACTTAAGAGTTAACAGCTACCAGCTGGTTGCTGATGGACTAAAGACTTGCCAAAGCTACCTGACTTGTTTCCATTCTCCATGATCTCAGTGCTCTTTGAAAGACACTTGCATGGCATTTCTGGTGGTTTCTTTGAATGAGTTTCTTTGCTTTAGTCTATACTGCTTAAATGTTAGATATACAGCAGCACACAGTATATGTACACACTTTTACATTCATTAGTGGTATCGAGCCAGGTGGCTCCTTGACATTTTAGTTTATACTTGTATATACATTCAGAAATACTTCCGTCTTTCAGGAATTTTCTTGAGAATCTTGGCATCTGTATTTTAATTTCCTTTGTCCAAGACTTTTATTTTACTACTCAAGGCGCTTAACTACTGTATAGTACCAGGGCAACTATTAGACTTTGTTTTCTCAACCAAATAGAAAAAGCAACCAATAAAATGTATATGTAATTTTACTTTTTATAGGCCTGACCTTCCCATCTTGCCATCAAGGATATCCAGTTTAAAAGGATCTGTTTTGTTTCTGGATCCTAATAAAGATCCTTTTCAGTACATAAATCCTACCCTAAATCTTTGATGATATTTCTCCTAAAGACTCCTAAAATCTGTGCAGTCATCTGGACTCTGTAAAACAGAAGAACATCCCAGTGAATCTCACACATCATTAAAGCCCCAAAGTCACTTTCTACTAACAGATAAGTTTGATTCTCTCCTGGAACTAGATGTTAAATATATCTATTTTTCTGTCTGACTGGAGCTTTTGATCAATACCATGAGATCAATGGTTATAGAAGAAAATCTAGGAGATTACATTTCTAAAGAGTGATAAAGGGTTATTATCTGAACAGCAGCTACTTTAGCCTGCACATCTTTGTGTTCTACAAAGTCTACAAAGTAGAATCCAGTGAAGTCAATAGTACTACTACAAGTTACCCCATCTTCACCTCCACCCATTAGGATTGTTTATTAAAATGTCATCACTTTGTGCACAGATATATAGGTATGCCAAAACAAATTTTGAACCATCCCTTTGGTTCAACAAATTCAATGCTATAGCATACAAATAAATTCTAGACAATTGTTTGCTTTTAAATGTATTACAACATTTGTGGAATGGGTCATACAGTACAGTATATGGATATAATGATCAAGTTTCCACCTAATTTTAGCCATTGAGTGTACACTACCAATTGTATCACATTGAAAAGGTTTCTAATTGAACCTAAACTCAGACATTGTGTGTGTTTTTCCACTGTTCTGAGAATAAACTAATCAATATGGTGTCTAATTTGAGCTTTTTTGAAAGACCACCAATCATGACATGTGTCCATTTCTAAGTTCTGCAAATCAGCAACCAGTAAGCTATTTCAAAATAAGCCTCATTAACCCATAATTAGAAAAATTATTACTCTTGCTCCCCAAATGGTTGCATGATGGTAGAAAAACGTTAACCACCTATTACAAAGCCAGTCACATTGTAATTTACATAAACAAACATAAGGACTTTTGCTCATTCAGTTGAAATGACTCTCCTAAGGCTGCATTGAATTGCATTTCCTAATCAGATTTTCATCCTATCTCTCGGGTGATCTATAACAATGTCTGGAAAAATGGCAAAATCAATTGAGGGAAATCTAATGATCTGATTTAGATTTTATCCCATGAAAATGTTCGTTTATAAAGTAAGGGCTAATTGCACCACGTTCGATGAACTTTTTGACTTACGATGTTGTCATCTAGTTGATTGGGAATACAAAGTGATGGAAGTATTTTAAACTCATCAAAATAAAGTAACCCCTCAAAACTGAACTGAGTTCAGAGGGTACAATTCCTTCGAAATTAGATTGTGTAAATGCTTGTTTGATGTCCACTAAACTGAGTATAAGTGGTAGGCTAGTAAGTTTTTAATTAGAAAAGATCAAATTAAAAACAAAAAGACTGAGTTTTCATTTCCCACCACAACAAACTCAAAACATTGAAACACAGCTATGGGGGACACATGCCCTGATATACACTCAGACCTCTTTCCTAACTTCCTGTGTGCTAGCAGATATTTATTTTGTGGTGCAAGTTGCCCCCAACATGCAAGAACATAGCCTACATGTTTAGTTTGAATACTGGAAGTTACTGTGAGCACTGGAGGATGTGGCCACCTTTTATTCACCCCAGAAGATCAGCATCTACTAATGCATATCCTGCCATGCAGAGAATAGTTTAATAGCAATGTGCAGGCAGACTTTAGAATAGTTCATAACCTCACATACAGAAAACATCATTACATTCTGAATTACACGAACCAACTACTTGAACAACATGGCTTTAATGTGCCATCACAGTGAAAAGACTTCTTCAAGAAATCTTGAGCGGCTGAGATCTGAGATCTTCTACGCAACAAACATTTGCAATACCAGATGTTTAAGTATCTCTTGAATGCATATTTCTTAGATGCGTACAAACACACTTTTGTCCTTTACTAATGGAGCACATGTGCTCACAGCATCATGGTATCATTTTGCAGATCTACTACTTTCGAAATGTAGAGAAAAACATAATAATACAGGGAATGTGTTTTTGGAAGTAATAGTGGAAAATGTTTTCAGTAGGTGGAAAGTTGGACAACAGTATTACACAATTATTAGCAGTATTTAAAGGTTTTATCAATTAAACCTGTAGTTTTATGTGTAAATTGGGAAAAACGGTGAAGTAAAAAAATAGACAGTATATAGCACTTGAGGTATACGGTATGAATGCTGTAATATTGGAACAATATTGTAAACAATATTATTACATCATTAAAAAGGAAAATATAACAAGTATCTCAAATAGCATGGACACACATTATTGTTTTATTGTTTGCCACAAAGTTTAGACAGAAATCTTTTTCCTGCACCTATAAAACAAGTTTAGTTGTAATTATTAGTTGGTGAATGTTAATAAAGTAATTCTTGTGAATTTTGTATTATAATCCAGAGCCTTTCTGGATGCAATGTCTTCAATTACTGTCTGGCTTTCTAATTAAAAGATTTTGACTAATTACTGCAATAAAAATTTCCATGTGTACAGACTTAATGTTCTAATTGCATCACCAGAGAACAGCACAAAAAAAAGCTTATTAAGCACATTACTGCAAGACATTAGTGCATGTTTCTGTGTACAAGCTTTATTCTTCAATCACACGTACTAATTTCTTTATGCTAAATCAAAGGTGTTATTTTAAACATTTCATGCATTCATTATAAACATCTTGCTTTCAAAATCCAACTTTGGTGCTTATAAAAACATTGTCATTGCATCCTTTTTATTTAAAACCATATTGCTGAGCTTGTTTTTAGTTTCTTCTTGTCTGAGGAATGAGTTATGTTTATTACAGTTTAACCACATCAAATCAAATACATCTTTAATTTATTCATCATTGACCAGTTTTGACTTTGGATGTGTTTGGGAGCCCAAACAAATCCAAAGGACCCAAAGAAGAACCACACAGAAGTAAAAGGAACATTCAAAACCCCACACAGACTGTATCTCGACCTCAGAATCACACCAGAGACCTTGTGAAGCAGAAATATACCTGATGTATATTAAAAAACTATTTATATTGAGTAAGCATACAAAAGACACAGTTCATAATCTTCAGTTAATGTTCAAAACAAAGAGCAGAATTGGTCGAGGTGCAGTCATGGTTGTGGTGCCAGATGGGCTGGTTTGAGTAGTTCAGAAACTGTCCATCTGGGAGTTCTTGTTAGGCCAGAAGGAAACCGAAGTTCTGTAGAACGAAAGTTTAATGGAAATGAAGCAAAAAAACGGAAAAAACGGAAATAAACAAAGTACTTCAAGTTCCAGTGAATCCAGGGAGATCCTTAGAAAGGTAAAGTCTCTAGAATACACAATCCACAGGGAAAGGTAGTAATCCACAGCAGTATGGGAAGCGAAACATGGTCCTACAATGTTCTCCAGTCTAAGGTGTAGAACGGACGGAGATACTATGGAAGGGCCGGAATTAAGTAGGAGGTGATCTGATGAGTGTCGGGTGCGGGTAGTTAGTACGATGGAGAACTGCTAGGAGTGATAGGTGGTTCTGGGGAAGGTGTGGCTGGTGGATCCCTGACAGTTCTACATGCAGCAGTCTGTAGAGTGCAAATAAAAACAAGAAGACATTAAATGGGAAAAATTTCAGAAGATGGAAATGCCTTGTTGATCCATGCAACAGGGCCACAGCTGATATGAAGGCTACAGAAACTCCTTGCCACCATGATGAGAGAAAAAAATCTCACAACACACCAAACTATGAAGCCAATGAGCTATAACAGAAGAGAAATCATACTGGTTTCCACAATAGCGTTTAAGAATCTGAGGCACAGTCTCAGTGAAGCCTGACAATAGAAGATTGGAAAACAATGTTGTGATGTTTTTGATGCAATTTCATGAAATTTAATGAAAGCTGTTTTTACATTTTCACATTTAATTTGTCATGTAATTTGTCTATGTAAAGATAATTGTACACATATAAATGTTTTAAAGCTTTTTTAATAATACATTGTATAAAATTCCTAAAGTTTTGCGTATCGGTCAAAAGACGGATCAGGTGGTGCATTTTAGTATCGGCGGGATCTAAGAACCCATAAAACTTTGAGTCATTTAGCTAAGTAGCAAAAGATTTCTTTAGTTGATAGAATCCAACATCTTGCTCTGGTGGTTCTGCCGTTTATAAAAAATACTAATAAAAAAGAAAGTCTGACAGAGATATGACCTCCTAACTTTCCTTCTAATTTTTCTGCATTGGCCAGATGGTTACATTGTGTACATTTGAAGCTCACTGTGTGCGTATGCACCTAAATGTGACAAATCTGGCAGACCAGCAGCATGTGTAGTCACTCGTCTGTATGGCAACAGCAGGAAACAAGGGAACAGAGGGATGGAGGAGGGGATTCCTTCTCACATAATCCTTTTTTTCACCCCCTTTTTGTATATCCCAGTCTCACTCCGCCTGCCTCATTTCTTTTTTTTTTGCTCTTGCTTTATTGCGCCTAATTTCATGGTGAAAAAAGAAACAAACAAGAAAGAAAATGTGTAAACGATGTATAAGCCAGACTGAGGAAATGAATTTGAATCTAATAGTCTCTTGTATTATGATCGCCTGTAAAAAACATTTATGTCATTGCATCCAGCAGGATTTAGTTCAGCCATTATACAGTCATATTCGCCTGCAGAGGTATAACACATTTGTGCAAACTATGACTCTTATGGATGTAATGGATTCAACTTCTCACACTAGATTACATCCTAAGAATGCAATATGTGAAATTTTTAACATGGAAATGTCAGTACATTTTATTTGTAGCCAAATGAAAAAAACACTTGTTTCTATTTTCAGAATTTCTTGCTTGCATGGAGGCTTCACACTTTGGATTGACATTTTTACCTGAAACCAAAAACTCCTGTCAAATCCGAAGCATTTATTGAGTTGCTCTAATTTTTTGCAGCTTCTTGTTGTAAATGTTTAACCACCAGTCACCTTTTGGTAGAAACCGTAAAATTTAAACTAACAATTTGCATCCGACTCTAAGAAATGAGGTAAAACTCTGTGACCGATCCATGAAAGACCATGGCTTACGAATTGCGCAATAAGTTGCACAATCTTTTTTAGGGTAAATTGTGATTCTCTTAAAGAGATCTGAATCTTAACAGAAAATTCACACATGAACACAAATCCACTCATTGATTAAACTCAGGTCAAGTTGGCTTTTATTGTCACTTCAGCCATACAGTATATAGTACAGTGCACTGTGAAATGAAGCAACGTTCCGCCAGGTCCATGGTGCTACATAAAGCGACATAAACAGAAGATAAGGAAACACAAAAGTAACTAAGAGACTAAACTGTGCGCACATTTGTGCAAACCTCATGAGAAAATGAATACATTGACATTGCGGCACCGATCAGTACAGTAGATGTGTGACAGTGCAACTAAATTGTCCATATAATAATAAATGTAAACATTCTGATTCTTTAACAGGAGTTTGTGCAAATAGTTTCCTATTAAAATTGTTATTTTTTCTTCTCTGGATTTTAAACAACTACTCTGCTATTTTAATTTCTTTATTATATCTTGATTTTCAGCTTGCTAATGCTTGTTAAACGATCATTTATGCTCCATTTAACAGCAGGATCTCATGGGGTTTTTTTCTGCTACTTGTGTTTATTGTCGTTTGTTGTAGCGTGCACCGAAATGATCCCGATTTCAACCCATGACAAATAAAACAGCTAACTGCCATCAGATTCAACAAGAACACAAATGATTGAGGCTCAACAAAAGCACCAGCATCCACTTTGCCCGAATATCCACAAGCTCCTGCAGTGCGAAGTCGATTAAAGCCGGAGTTCAGTCGATCAAAGAGCTGATGAATAGAGCCATAATCCGTTTAAACAAGGATATATTCATGCCAAGTGCCAGACTGAGTGTTTGACACCATTTTGGGCCTCAACTTCCTTCTGATCTATTTTCCCTCCAGGTTTTCTTCATTGCTTCTTAATCTTTCTCCAAAGACTTAATAGATCAAAGAGATTGTCTCTTTTCCCTGCTTCTTTTTTTTTTTTTTTGCATTGCTGCATTTTGCCAAGGATGAAGTTACCTCATCATGTAGCGACTTTTACAAATTTCATTTCGCAAGAGGATCCCTTCAAAGACGAACTCTTTGAACGTAAATTATTTATTTACGTAGAGCAACAGAGAGTGAAAGTTGTGAAATTAATGTCAAAAGTTTTATTATAAGAAAGAAAAAAGCTTCCACTTGTCACATATGCATTACAGCACAAGTTCTTCCTTCACATATCCCAATCAGTTAGTAAGCTTGGATCAGAGCACAAGGTCAGCCGTGATACAGTGCCTCTGGAGCAGAAAGGGTTAAGGGTCTCACTCAACGGCTCAAAAATGCTAAGGCTTGAATCCCCAACCTTCCGATCAGTAACCCACAGCTTTAACCTCTTCCTCATGTATTACTATTTACTCTTTTTTTTTCTTAGAACATTTAGAATTTGAGTTTGAACCCTTTTTTACCCCCAAGAGTATATTCACTGTAAATGTTTTTGGCTCATCCGCATTTATATTATAGAACACATTTCTATAGTGTGAATAATTCAATGCTTAATGTGGCAAGAAATGTCAGAAATCCTGATTAATGGTAAGTACACACTTCAGAGACCTCTCCAACCCTACACATGTCTGCTCGCCTTCCTGTTGTGGTACAGTACATCTGAACATCTTGGTTTAACTAGAAATAGCACTGGAGACATTTAAATGAAGAAACTGTAACGCTTTGCAATAACCATGCACTGATATGTGGATTGATATTTACTTAAATACACACTGCTATTATTGTTTAACTGTGTAATAATACTACCTGTGTGCAATATTACCTGCACTACGCGCAATATTACCTGCATTACGTGCAATACCACCTGTGTGCAATATTACCTGCAATACGCGCAATATTACCTGCAATACATGCGTAACCACTTACTAGTGGTCCCTTTTTTTTCCTTATTTGTATTTATACATTGTGTTGTGTATATACTGTATACTATAGTATGTGCCTATTCTTTACTATATTTGCTGTAGAGAAATTTCCTCACTGTGGGACGAATAAAGGTATATCTTATCTTATCTTATCTTAACTTATCTTATCTTAGGGATGAGTTAAGATAAGTATTGATCACAATCTAAATTTTTGATGTATGCATATATAATGACCAACTGGTGTACAGTGGTTAATGTATTAATTGGCAAATAGGTGTAACTGTCAGGCTGACGGACAGGACGCGGAAGCGGAAGCAAGTCAATCATAGTTTATTAATCCAAACCAAAAGAGTTCAACAAACACTCACTGCTGCCGAGGCGAGAAAACAAACGAAGAATATCCGCTCGAGACGAGTAATCCAAAAGGGAACGGAACCAGCGGGGAATGCTGGCGGTCGAGCAGCCAAGGGTATCACCAGCATGACAACACAAGGACCGACAGCCTGTGACTCGAGAACGTGTGTTCATATAGTCAGAACCATAACGAGTCACGGCTGTCGGTGATTAGGCAGGCATGGGATAATGAGGCACCATGAACGCTACCGAGGGGGGCGTGGCAGGGTGCATCTCTGATGGCGGCCAAAGGGGGCATGGCAGGGGAATCTCGGACAGCTACTGAGGGGGGCGTGGCAGGGGAATCCCTGACAGTACCCCCCCCTTCAGGGGCGGCACCTGACGCCCCAAAACCCACCCAGGCCAGGCGGGCCGGGGCACTCCGAGGAAGGCCTCTCCAATCGACCCGGGACAAAAGAGGCCCCGTGAGCATCGCAGCGGAGCCGGGGAGGATCGGAAGGGGCCCAAGGCAAAGCAGCGACCTCGGCTGGGATCCGGAACGGACCAGCGGTCCTCGTGAGGGCCGGAAGCTGAGGCCGGGCGACGTCCACGGCGGAGACCTGAGGCCGAGCGACGTCCACGGCGGAGACCAGGGGCCGAGCGACGTCCACGGCGGAGACCAGGGGCCGAGCGACGTCCACGGCGGAGACCAGGGGCCGAGCGACGTCCACGGCGGAGACCAGGGGCCGAGCGACGTCCACGGCGGAGACAGGGGCCGAGCGACGCCTCGGCGGAGACCAGGGGCCGAGCGACGTCCACGGCGGAGACAGGAGGCGAGCGACGACCTCGGCGGAGACCTGGAGCGGGGAGACGTCCTCCACGGAGACAGGAGGCGGAGAGACGTCCTCCACGGAGACAGGCGGCGGAGCGACGTCCTCCACGGAGACAGGCGGCGGAGCGACGACCTCCACGGAGACAGGCGGCGGAGAGACGTCCTCCACGGAGACAGGCGGCGGAGAGACGTCCTCCACGGAGACAGGCGGCGGAGCGACGTCCTCCACGGAGACAGGCGGCGGAGCGACGACCTTCCTGGAGACAGGCGGCGGAGAGACATCCTCCACGGAGACCAGGAACACAGAGGCACCCTCGGCAGGACGTTGACCCGTAACGACACCCTCGTAGGGCCTCTGGAGCGCCTTGTCGTCGCCCTGCGGGGAACCTGGGGGCCCGACGTCGCCCTGCTGGGAACCTGGGGGCCCGACGTCGCCATGAGGGAAACCTGGGGGCGAGACGTCGACCAGAGGAGGACCTGGGGGCGAGACGTCGACCAGAGGAGGACCTGGGGGCGAGACGTCGACCAGAGGAGGACCTGGGGGCGAGACGTCGACCAGAGGAGGACCTGGGGGCGGTACGACGACCCCTTCGCGGCCAGGCGGCGGTACGACGACCCCTTCGCGGCCAGGCGGCGGTACGACGACCCCTTCGCGGCCAGGCGGCGGTACGACGACCCCTTCGCGGCCAGGCGGCGGTACGACGACCCCTTCGCGGCCTGACCTCTCTGCGGGACTCCGGACCGGGAGCGAGCTCTCTTGGGGACTCCGGACCGGGAGCGAGCTCTCTTGGGGACTCCGGACCGGGAGCGAGCTCTCTTGGGGACTCTGAGGCTGAGCGGCGCCCTCGGCGGGACTCTGAGGCTGAGCGGCGCCCTCGGCGGGACTCTGAGGCTGAGCGGCGCCCTCGGCGGGACTCTGAGGCTGAGCGGCGCCCTCGGCGGGACTCTGAGGCTGAGCGGCGCCCTCGGCGGGACTCTGAGGCGGCCCGGCGCTCTCGTGACGACTCTGTGGCGGCCCGGCGCTCTCGTGACGACTCTGTGGCGGCCCGGCGCTCTCGTGACGACTCTGTGGCGGCCCGGCGCTCTCGTGAAGACTCTGTGGCGGCCCGGCTCTCTCGTGACGAGTCTGTGGCGCCTCGGCTCTCTCGTGACGGGTCTGTGGCGCCTCGGCTCTCTCATGACGGGTCTGTGGCGCCTCGGCTCTCTCGTGACGGGTCTGTGTCGGCTCGGCTCTCTCGTGGAGACACTGTGGCGTAGAGGCGCGCTCGTGGAGACACTGTGGCGAAGAGCGCTCGCAGACGCTCGGAGATGGTGCAGAGCGTCCACGAGAAACCCTGAACACAGCAGCGCGCTTGTACTGACCCAGGGGCAGGGCCATGTGTCCGTGGAAACCCGGGAACTGAGCCTCGCGTTCTTTGATGCCCAGGGATGGAGCCGAGCACCCTTGAGAATCCTGAAACGGTGCCACGCGCTCTGAAGAACCACGGAACGCAGCTTCTTCATCCTCAAGGGGACTGCCGTGGAGATCCACCACCTCCATCCCACACATCCCCAGAAGAAGCTCGCAGAATTTGGCGAGTGAGCCGAAATTGCCCCCATTGGCGCTCCATAACCTGCTGGTTTTAGAGAGAGCATCACCAGACAGGAGAGAAACGCAGAAGGCGATCTTGGCTCTTTCGGAGGAAAACTGGGAAGAGTTCTCCTCCACATACTCGCCGATGTTCTTCAGAAACCCGTCCAATTCTTCTCCTTTCCCGGAGAAGCGAGCCGGAAATTCCCTCGCGCTCGCGGAGGGGCGTGGCGCAGCCGCGCTTTCATGCTCCGGCTTCTGTGGCTTTGAGCCGCGAGAAGCAGCTTGGAATCCCCGGCGAAAATCCGAGGCTGGGTTCGGCTGCCACTTCATCGCGGCCAAAATCGCGGGAGGGCGATTCCGCTTTCGGTTTAGGTCGGTCCTTCTGTCAGGCTGACGGACAGGACGCGGAAGCGGAAGCAAGTCAATCATAGTTTATTAATCCAAACCAAAAGAGTTCAACAAACACTCACTGCTGCCGAGGCGAGAAAACAAACGAAGAATATCCGCTCGAGACGAGTAATCCAAAAGGGAACGGAACCAGCGGGGAATGCTGGCGGTCGAGCAGCCAAGGGTATCACCAGCATGACAACACAAGGACCGACAGCCTGTGACTCGAGAACGTGTGTTCATATAGTCAGAACCATAACGAGTCACGGCTGTCGGTGATTAGGCAGGCATGGGATAATGAGGCACCATGAACGCTACCGAGGGGGGCGTGGCAGGGTGCATCTCTGACGGCGGCCAAAGGGGGCATGGCAGGGGAATCTCGGACAGCTACTGAGGGGGGCGTGGCAGGGGAATCCCTGACAGTAACATAGGTGTAAAATTGGCTAGTTAAAAAAAGCTACACAGCTTAGTAACATTAGATTGTTTGTTAGCTAGGAATGTGATTTTCCACATTTTTACTGATGGTAAACTGATTTATATTATTTGGTCATTTGTGGAAGAATGCACAACAGCACTAGTTTTTGGATGGTTTAAAGAGTTTTTGCTTTGGATAATTGCATTCTAGCCCAATTCTAGGGTCAGCGGGATAATTAAAAAAAGGATAATATAAAGTATAAAAAAGTATTAAAATGAGAATTCAATTAGGTCAATTCTTTTTCCAGCAAGAAGAGAACATCTAATACAAATACATTCAACATTGAAAGAAAAGTGTGTGTGTTTGTGTGTAATAATTGGCTGGATGTGTGGACGTGGCTGTGTGTAAGCTGAGAAGAGAGTAATTAAAGAAAGCCTCATTACAGACACAGTACTGAGAAGAGGCGGTGATTGCATTATGCCGGGTGAGGGGGTGGGGGTATGCGTGCATATATTTGGTAAGGTAACCGAGGGGCTACTGCGGCAGGTGTCGGCATCTCCTGTACTGTGGAAACAGAAGTGAGAACTGGCATTAAATGCTGCCAGAACATCTAATCGCCAAGCACTCACAGACAAACAACAGCTACATTGCTCGGTGGAAACTTGAAGGAGTTAGTACAAATCCTTCGGGAACGTTTAGATTAAAACAAAGCCATTTAGACTTAAGAAGCAAAACAACAAGCAGCATGAAGAAGGCAGTTTAATTTCCCTCCCACAGAGAGTACTAATTTTTTTTGTGATTCTAACAGCAGGCATTACAAAATGTCCGGAACTGACTTAGTTATAAATAAGATCTGACTGCTTTTGCAATTATACTGTAATAGACCACGTTTTCCATGTACAGTATGGAGAAATCATTTCAGACACTTTTGTTTTTGCTATTTGATACACTTCCTGTGCACCTGAAAAAATATCCTTCAATCAAGTTTCCTTCACTTAGCGTTTGCAAAGAAGCAGCCCCACCAATAGGGACACTTAATAATCCATATCCTTCTCTTCCCGTCACCCTCTCTCTCTCTCTTTCTCTCTCTCTCTCTCTCTCTCTCTCTCTCTCTCAGTTGAGTTAAACATGCTCCTAAGGTTCCAGTGACCACTGTTCCTGCCCCTCTCCCCTCCGTGGATCTTCACACTTCTGTGCAGCTTGGGACGGTCTCTCATCAACACCTTGGGTGGTTCCATGTAATTCCGGAGTAGAACGGGTGCTTTGAGGATGGATTGGACTGTAGTTGGTGTCGGCGGTCTGCTGCACTGACTCGGAAGTGCAGTTTGCTTCTGATCGTCATCACTGTACCCCGCAGCATTGTATATCTGCTTCAAATGGACATTTGGTGCAACCCAGATGGGGATGGGTTCCCTCTTGAGTCTGGTTCCTCTCAAGGTTTCTTCCTTATGCCATCTCGGGGAGTTTTTCCTTGCCACAGTTGCTCATCAGGGACAAACATACTTACAAAGAACATATTTACGTTTAATCACCACATTATCTGTGTAAAGCTGCTTTGAGACAATGTTCATTGTTAAAAGCGCTATACAAATAAAAATGAATTGAATTGAATTGAATATTTCCACTCCTGTGCTTCATTCTACAGCAAGTATGCTTTTTTAGGATTATGCACACACCTCTTCTATCTCCAAAAACATGATGAGCTGAATTGCTGTACTGATTTGTCAGAATGCATTTAAATGAGCATTTAAGGAGGTTTGCCTGAGGTGTAGGACAGGAAAAAAAACTGAGAAGTGGTACAGTGCTAATTTTTGTCTGAAAAACTGCTGCTTTCAGGTTATCCTGCAACTCATTTCATGTGACTGCCGGCTTCTCTCTTTCCTTCCTTATCTTCACTTTGAGAGTTTTGAAATCTTGGGTGGCATACCTGGTTAATTGTGGTTCTTCATGATGACAACATGTAACTGCTGCACATAATCTGTCAGATATTTGCCACACCATTGCACCACACAAAAACCCATCCACCTCAAGGTGAACGTGATGTGCATTGCGATTTGTTTTTCTACACACCATGGTTGTAATGGGTGGTAATGTTTTGTGACCCTAGCCTTCCTATCAGCTAAAACCAACCCCCAGCCTGAACTGTTGACAGAAGGCACCTTTTCAGCCTGTAGCTTCAAGCTGCTGAAGCAGAAATCTAAATTCACTGGATTTAACCACACTTTTACAATCTGTGCAGTTTTAACATGTCTGTTTCTAAATGATAAGATTCCTGCTGACAAGAGTGAAACCTATCCATGGTTCAACATGTTGTGCAGTCTGAGAAGCTTATTTGATTTATCCTGACTTACCTGTCAGCTGGAACCAGCCTGGTTATGCTTCTCTAACCTTTCTTGTCAACAATATCTTTCCACTGTAAACTCTAGACACTGGTGGTTGACTGAAAACTTGCATGAATGTGCAAAAGTATGGGGATCCCTCAGAAATATTGGTGTGTCAGAACTGTCTGTTGTTTCATCTTAGTGATAACCAAATGCCAATCATTTAGTTTATTAGTCATGTTCATTCAGTGTTTATCAGGGCATGTTTCATGTTACTGTTAAAAGCTATTAAATAAATGTAGCCCATGCTGTAAATGCCATATACAATATATATATTAAAAGATACGGTATATCCAGGTCTTGAAATAATTTGACTCGTATAACTATTTATGTTGGTATTCATGGTCTATGATGATGATCTGACAGAACCTTAGAGATCAACAGGAACAACACTATCTTCAAATTTAGGGGACGGAGGAGAGGCATACAGCGGATACGTACTCTTAATTGGGTAGAATCTGATTAGGCCATTATGGAGTGCAGCTCTGAAGAAAGGAGACACTCATAGAGATTCTGCTCTCAACTTCCAATTAGCTATAATAGATATGTCAGGCCACTGGCAATGGGATAATCTACTTGTTATGACTAATGTATAAAGATGAACAGATCTGGCCTAAAAATAGTCTCTAAAACAGACGCCTTGCTTCTAAACTACTGAAAATTTTTACATGGTAATGAACAGGAAGGTATCTGGTTGATCTCAATCCTTCCTGTTGCTTATCTATTAGTAGAAAGCTTAAACATGATGAATGGATTCTCAAACAAGTCCCTATAGCAAGTAGTTGTTACTGTTTTGGTTGATTTTTGGGTTAAAGTTTGGACAACCTACTGTACAGTAACAGGAAGCTATAATCAATACAAACTTTAAAACATCACTCTATAATAAAATATATTACAGTTATGATTATAAATGAACCATAATTGTTATTTTATGTATTTGGTCTTCTTATTTTTACTGAAATGTGCCCATATGTAGCTATTAATAGTGACCTACCACAAGTCACTAATGAAAAATTGCTAATTAGCCTGAATTGTTAAGCAAGTGGTGGAGAGAAATGTACAAACAATGATATTGACTTTTACAGCATATAAACCAGAATGTGTTTGATGTCAATATTTTATGAGTTTATTTTATATTATTAATTATTTTTAGGCCATTTTGAAAGGAACCTTTTTAGCTAATTTAGCTAAGTTAAATCAGCTAAGAAAAATCTGTTGCCAGACATGCCATCATTACTGACATTATTAAAAATTATATTAAGAATTCATGTTAAAGCAGTGCAGCTATATGACATAAATACTATGGTCATTCATGTAATACATAATAGAAATGTTGTATTCATTCACATAAGCATGTAAAACTTGGCTTTGATAAGCCAGTTGTTTTTTTATTTTGCTCCTGTGCACAAGGATTTGAAATAAAGCAGTCATGGGTGGCTGCAGTAAAGGCGTGGCAAAGCAAAGAGAAAATTTATTTTGTGATGTCTATGGGTTATTCAAGTAATGTAGATTTGCATCTAGGTATTAAAAATTATCCTTAGATTAATAATTATTTTGTCCAATTACCTTTGATTCTTTGGCAATCGACGGACTACATAAAAAATGCCTGTAATGTTTTATTGAATCCATTGTGTTGGACATATGAAAATTGTGTCACTGTGTAGCTACTTATAGATCTGACTGCATGTCAAGACAGCCTTAGGATCAAAATGGTAAAAGAGTGTTTGGGTTATTATGTACAGCAAATAAGTTGTCACTTTTACGACAAAATCAAAGTTTTTGTTTCTACCATAAAAATACAGTATACTGTAGTATATACAGTGCCTGGCAAAAGATTGGAAACTTGCCAGTGACTTGTTTTATAGGAAAGTCAGTTCTAATTAGCCAATTGCATGGTGGTGAAGTATGTAATGGGAGTCAACCTTCCCTGTTCCAAAACAACCTCAAACCATTAAGCTTCCACCTCCATGATTGACTGTAGATGTAGGGCAGTCTGCTTTTGCACACTGTGCTGTGTAACATATTATACAGTGGGTTTACTGGTTGGCGCTATTGTGATTTTTGTATCTGTCCCACACTGTCTTGTATTGCCTTTTGTCTTGCACTGTTTGTATACAGTTGCACACAATGCACTTTACGTAGCTGAACTTACTTTAGTCTTTACAGTATCTCTATGTTCTGTATGTAGCTCTGTGTTGTGTGATATAGCTCTATGTTGTCTTATGTGGCACCAGGGTTTTAGAGGAATGTTGTCTCATTTCACTGTGTAATGCATCAGCTTTATATATATGACTTGCTAACATCTTTCCTGTTCTCCATCTTACATAAGTCTTTCTGTTTGAGCCAAAATTGTCAGAACTCCTTTCTCTACAAATCTTTTTTCTA
This sequence comes from Silurus lanzhouensis, assembly GCA_039877035.1. Lineage (NCBI taxonomy): Eukaryota > Metazoa > Chordata > Actinopteri > Siluriformes > Siluridae > Silurus > Silurus lanzhouensis. The sequence goes on from JBCEWE010000477.1 coordinate 1,039,249, forward strand.
GGCATCCACTGTCCAATTCTTGTAATATTGTGTCTTATTCCTATATTGTTGCATATAAAGAATGGGAACATGAATGTGTCTCAAAAACATCAGGCAATTCGACAGGCACTGCATATTAAAAAGCACATTCAACATCAAACCAATAAAACACAATCAAGTATTATGACTTTCATCTCTCCAGTGCTTTTAGTTATGATTTGCTTGATTTAAGTTACAAAATATCTACAAACAGTTTTCTTGTCCCTAAAAGCTTGTCAGCCCACAACACCGCAACTGAAATTCATCTGGAAAGCTCTCAATGTCCTCTAGACTATTCATCTTCTCTATTCAAGGTAATCGTCATCAATTATTATTAATATTTCTCCATAATGGCCTGTTCTGTCATGTTCTATACCCTACATACACTTGTATTGTGATATTATGTATTCTAGGATCAGTGTGCTTTCATATATATAATGCTCACGGAGGACCCTACAACATGGCTGCAACATTTTTTATCAATAATTAATGCTAACTTTTGTCTGCAAGCATTGGAAAGCAATGTTTTTCTTTATGTTTTGACTAAGAAGCTGTTGAATACGTATTGACCATTTCATTAGCACTTCGTTTTCACTTGGTGTGGCTTCAATTGCCTAGAAAGAAATTCCCAGTTTTTCTTTTGCAATGGTACTTGATTTGTTATCGCATTCAGTTGTTATCGGTTGTATTCAGTTTTTGTAGTACTTACAATGCTGTGAAATTTCACTTCATACATCTCAATAAAATAACCTCTACTTTTTATATTTACTGCTTTTTTAAAAATGTATTAATTCTTTGCATGTCCCAGTTGTTAGGAAGTTGAGTTTAGCTATGATATAGCACCCCTGGAGCAGAATGAGTTAAGGATAGTTAAGCGTGAAACATTCAACTACCAACTAGTTTTCCCACATGATATGGTGCCACTGGAGCAGATAGGGTTAAGCGTTTTGCTCATAGGCAGTGGCAGACCTTTCGATCAGTAATCTAAAGGTGAACCATTGAACCACCAGTGTCCTTGTGATACAGTGAGGAAAATAAGTATTTGAACACGCTGCTATTTTGCATGTTCTCCCACTTAGAAATCATGGAGGGGTCTGAAATTGTCATCGTAGGTGCATGTCCACTGTGAGAGACATAATCTAAAAAAAAAAATCCAGAAATCACAATGTATGATTTTTTAACTATTTATTTGTATGATACAGCTGCAAATAAGTATTTGAACACCTGAGAAAGTCAATGTTAATATTTGGTACAGTAGCCTTTGTTTGCAATTACAGAGGTCAAACGTTTCCTGTAGTTTTTCACCAGGTTTGCACACACTGCAGGAGGGAATTTGGCCCACTCCTCCACACAGATCTTCTCTAGATCAGTCAGGTTTCTGGCCTGTCGCTGAGAAACACGGAGTTTGAGCTCCCTCCAAAGATTCTCTATTGGGTTTAGGTCTGGAGACTGGCTAGGCCACGCCAGAACCCTGATATGCTTCTTACAGAGCCACTTCTTGGTGTGTGCTTCAGGTCATTGTCATGTTGGAAGACCCAGCCTTGACCCATCTTCAATGCTCTAACTGAGGGAAGGAGGTTGTTCCCCAAAATCTCGCAATACATGGCCCCGGTCATCCTCTCCTTAATACAGTGCAGTCGCCCTGTCCCATGTGCAGAAAAACACCCCCAAAGCATGATGCTACCACCCCCATGCTTCACAGTAGGGATGGTGTTCTTGGGTTTTTACTCATCATTCTTCTTCCTCCAAACAAGTTTAGTGGAATTATGACCCAAAAGTTCTATTTTAGTCTCATCTGACCACATGACTTTCTTCCATGACTCCTCTGGATCATCCAAATGGTCATTGGCAAAAGACATGCCTGGACATGTGCTGGTTTAAGCAGGGGAACCTTCCATGCCATGCATGATTTCAAACCATGACGTCTTAGTGTATTACCAACAGTAACCTTGGAAACGGTGGTCCCAGCTCTTTTCAGGTCATTGACCAGCTCCTCCTGTGTAGTTCTGGGCTGATTTCTCACTTTCCTTGGATCATTGAGACCCCACGAGGTGAGATCTTGCATGGAGCCCCAGTCCGAGGGAGATTGACAGTCATGTTTAGCTTCTTCCATTTTCTAATGATTGATCCAACAGTGGACCTTTTTTCACCAAGCTGTTAGGCAATTTCCCAGTAGCCCTTTCCAGCCTTGTGGAGGTGTACAATTTTGTCTCTAGTGTCTTTGGACAGCTCTTTGGTCTTGGCCATGTTAGTATTTGGTATTCTTACTGATTGTATGGGGTGGACAGGTGTCTTTATGCAGCTAACGGCCTCAAACAGGTGCATCTAATTTAGGATAATAAATGTAGTGGAGGTGGACATTTTAAAGGCAGACTAACAGGTCTTTGAGGGTCAGAATTCTATCTGATAGACAGGTGTTCAAATACTTATTTGCAGCTGTATCATACAAATAAATAGTTTAAAAATCATACATTGTGATTTCTGGATTTTTTTTTTTTAGATTATGTCTCTCACAGTGGACATGCACCTACGATAACAATTTCAGACCCCTCCATGATTTCTAAGTGGAAGAACTTGCAAAATAGCAGAGTGTTTAAATACTTATTTTCCTCACTGTATATCAGGGCTAAAAAAGTGACCTATTGGCATTTAAGCAATTTGTATAGACTACTGTATTATGCTAACTAGCATATGGAGAATGTTGATGCTGTTGTCAGTTAGCTTTAGACATTGTTTTCCTACATTCCTTGTCTATAAGTTTAAATCATTGACATGCAGTAAGTGGATGAATCAAAGCAGGTTTTCATGTCCATTTAATTTCATTCCTGAGGTAAATTCTGTGAGGTTATACATTTTTACTTACATCGGAGTGAAGAATTTGAAACTGCAGGATTTGTCAGGGTTTACAAAAAAATCTTAAGATGATTCATTCCTTTTAATCGCTTTTTAATCGTTAATTTATTGCTATTGTTGATACAATACAAGACTGCGTTTCGTTTTGTTAAATATTTTTTTTTGTTAATAATTTCTGGTATTTTAAAGGTTAAAATGGCAAGTTACAAAAAAAGAAAATACACATCACCAATGTAGAATTTTCCACAGGCATTAGTTAAGTGTGTTTTGATGTTCTACCCCAGCGTGGATCTATGGTCAGATGCTCTTGAGGATAATCCTCCTCCTCCCACACACACACACACACACACACACACACACACACACACACACACACACACACACACACACACACACACACACACAGACACAGAGCGTGGAGGAGAGAGTAAACGAGAGGGAACACTTTGTCCTTGAGCTAAAGAAAAAATATAATAATAAGAGTTTAATTTCACTTGGTTAAATAAGCCATTAGCACACACACAGACACACACACCTTTTTCGCCGTCGAATCTTAACCTCGATGATCTTAAAAGTACACCCTACACATTTCGGTTTGCTAAATAAATCTTATCATCGTTATAAGCAAGTCAGCGAACAACACACGACACCCTCACTAAAAATATATCGTGTCTTTGCCCACTCCATTTCATTCTTGACTTCCCAAACCCTCCTCCGTGTCTGCATAATCGTTAGGCCGAACCCTTTCTTCATCAGCCGCTCATTTCTTTTAATCAGTCGACCTCCTAGTCGACGCGACCTCCACAACAGCACCGGCATGCAAAAATCATTGATAGTCACCATTAGAACAAGAAGCACTTTTCAGTCTTTGATCACTTTGAGGGCCGCATACATATGTATTAGCTGTAATTGCAGCATACAAAGTGGCTCTAGATGTGCCCTGGGAAGGACACTTACTGACGAGAAACGAAAAAACGCTTTGAGGAATATAATCAGTCTAAACCCTTGGTAATTAAAATGGAAAATGACCCATAATATTGTTACGCTTTGTATTGTTTTATCTAAGATTTTTGTATACTTTTTAGTTAGCGATTTTATTCGGTGTTCTGCTTATCAGATAATAAATACTGAACAGAGTGACTGGGTGATTGCTGCTGCTATACTAAATTAATCCCAATCTGAAAACCACTTTTAATATCACAGAAAATTATTTTGTTTCTTTCAGGAAAACATTCTGCATCCATGTGCATCAGCAGCTCCTTCGTGCTGAGGAGGCTGGGGTCCTTCAACATCTGCAGGATGTTTCATGAGACTGTTGTGGCCAGTGCTTTCCTGTATGCTGGGGCATGCTGGGGACGCAGGTTAAGAGTAGCAAACACAAACAGACCCTGCAAAACACGGGATGTTATTGGGGAGGAGCTGGACTTTCTGACGATAGTGTCCGAAAAGAGGATTCTGTCCAAATTACATTGCATCTTGAACAACTTCTTCCACCCTCTACATAAAACACTGGTCAGACTAAGCACATTCAGTGACAGACACAATGTACCACGGAGAAGTAACACACGATGTACCACAGTGTGCCACAGGAGATCATTTATGCCTGTGACCATCAAACTATTTGACTCCTCCCTCTGAGTGTTAAACTGCTGGTCCAAGATATAGATATAGATATAGACGATATAGATATAGTTATAGTTCCAGATTTTAATGTCACACTTCTATAATGATATTTCCTTGGGCAATTATGTAATAACTGTATCATTGTTGTGCCATCTTCTTTACTGCTGCTACAGATTTACTACAGTTTATTTTAATAAGTTTTGAAATTCATTGTTTGGACAGCATCTATACATAATATCTAACTTAATATGTCTATTGAATTTTAAATTTCTTTACATTTTACTGTGAGCAACTATTTTCCTATTGGATAATTTAAGTATTTTGATTCTGTTTCTGATACATAAAATGTTAATACAAAGATATAATCAGTTTATGAGGCTGCCACATACAGTAAAAGGTATTATCCAGAAAATATTTTATCAGAAAAACTCTACAGATCTTTGCACTGCTGTACAATAAGATTTTTTCCTTCACCCAATACTAAAGCTAAACTCAGACTGAATCATGACTAAAATCCCAACTGCCAACCTCCACCCAATAACTATAAACTTGCACTTAATTGTAATTATCTGTTTCATTTCCTCCCCACAACATTTATATGAGACTGTTATATGCACATTATTGCCATCTGCACATCTGCATCTGTTGCCTTGTATTGCATTCATTATAATACTCGCTCTACCTTAACCTACAGCACCATAATTCTGTTTTAAACTTAATGCCATTTGCACTTCAGATACACACCATAATGTTTACATTTACCTGTACAGTGTTACACAACTAATATAGTTGCTTTCTGTGATACTGGTTGGATGCTAACTGCATTTTATTGTCTCTGTTTTCATACTTGAATAGTTAAAATTAATAGTTAGCATATACACAACACAATGTATAAATACAAAGAAGAAAAAAGAGACCACGAGTAAGTAGCTATGCTAACAGACATATTGCACACAGGTAATATTGCATGGTTAACAGTGTATATTTTGGTGACTGGTTTCACTGGGAGCAGCTCTGATTGTAAAGTCTAATAGGAGCAGAGAGAAAAGACCGTCTGTATCGCCCTTTAGACACTTAGGATGTAACAGTCTGTCACTGAAGGAGCTGCTCAGAGATGTTCTCTGAGCAGCTCCTCCTTCTCTGTGAGAGACGTTCTCCAGCAATGATGATAGCTTAGCTACCATCCTCCTTTCTCCCACCTCCTGTACAGTGTCTAGAGGAATCCTCATTACTGAGCTGGCCTTCCTGATCAGTTGTCCAATCTCTTCCTTTCTGCATTAGAGTTGCTGCTGCACCAGCAGACCACACCATAGAATATGGCCACCACAGAGTCAAAAAAGGTCTTCAGTAGCTCTCCCTGCACTCCAAAAGACCAGAAAAAGACTGCTCTGTCCTTTCTTATAGATTGCATCAGTGTTGTCTGTCCAGTCCAGTTTGCTGTTCAGATGAACACCCAGGCATTTGTATGAGTCCACTCTCACAATGTCCTTCCCCTGGATGTTCACTGGTGGTAATGAAGTTGGTTTGTGCCTATGGAAATACACCGCCAGTTCTTTGGTTTCAAGAAATTAGTTACAATCAAAGCTAACGAAGTTAAAAGCTAATGAACTATCCTAACCATAGAATTCTCAGAGCAGAATATGGAAGAAGATTTCAATGCATTTTTTTCCACACAGCTTGTGGTTGCTCATGTTACTTGTGATAATCTGCCATCCGCATCTGGACATGGGCCCAAACGGAGTAAAAAATTTCCCATGCTCTAGAGCTAAGCTAGCCAGGCCAGATCGAGGTATTCAATATTTAATCTCACCGTTTCCACTTACAATAGCTGCCTTAATAGTTGTACTGAAAAACAACAACAAAAAATCAATATGACATTATTTTACAAATGTCAGCCCTGCGTTTGACGTCTATTTTTGAATACAAACGTAATCTTGAAGTACAGAACACATCAATAAACCTTAAAAAAAAGCTTCGAATTATTTACTAAGGCCACATTCGGCTTGGATTGCAAATGATCAGTGCTCGTTTCACACTGTAAAATATGGACCAGGATAACAGAAGGTCTCGTACAATCATGAGAGGTGATCAGTGCTTCCTAATACGATAGAAAGTGATTTGAATGGATCTTTATAGAGGTAATGATTCGTTCCTGTGAGCCGGTGAAAGAATAAAGCTGGACGCCTTATAGAAGCTACAGTAGCCTTATTGTGTGCAAAATACATTACCAAATCAAACACTAGGGAACATGGCAAAAGGAGTAATCTCCTGATGTTAAACATTCAAAAGTTAAAACATTCTTCACTATAATAAGTTATGGAGTAATTGAAAAGTAATTTTTTTCTTGAAATAGTCACTGGCAAGCAAAATATATATTTACAGAACATTGCAGGTTCTTGTCCTAAAATTAAAACAAATTTAATAAAAAATGTTTGACCAAATATAACATAAATGTGAGCAATTTTCCAATGTGATTTTCCTAACACGATAATCAACAGAGGAAAATGTTTGCCTTTAAAATATTAGGTGACACAAAATATCATTTGCTGTGTTTGTAAACCTATAATGCAACAGCTGTGATTAATAAGCTTACAACTGCAACAAAAACAAGCATTAAGGAATCAACATCTGCCCGTTTATCAAATCCCACCCACGCTTACAGCATTAAAATGAGTCTGAAGCCATGTGCACTGGATGGATGGGCGTTTACATTAGGCCTAAATATATATACTATGCTTACATGTTGCTGATGTGCTGTCAGACGGATGAGGGGTGAAAACTATTTTCCAAAAAGACTTAACCATTCTTTTAGCACAACTCATCATCTGAAAGGATGTTGTGATTGTGGTTGTCAGTTTCAATTCTAAGCTGTCTTAAAATGAGTGAATAATCATCAGCCTATAACAGACTTTCAGGCACGCAAGGAAAGTTTTTTTCCGAAAACCTGCGTTTTGTCAAATCACATGATTTGTCAGAACCCTTACGGACATGCTTAGAGTAAGAACGCCCCGGACAGAAGTTTGTGATGAATCTGAGTAGTACTGCTTACTGGTAGATGAAGTCCAGCTGGTCTCAACACTTCTGACCGGCAGAGCGCTATCCTGGGAAACTTTGACATAATCTCCCGTAAGTGTATGCTGTGCTTTTGCCAAAAGAAGATGTTGCTCAGAGATTTCCAAGGTCCCTGAATTGCATAACCAATTCCAAGAACACAGCTGATAGGTGGAAGAATCGCAGCTGATTTTTAACCGTACAATATTTCAAAGTCCACTAGCGTATTGTAGAGGCTTTTATAAAGTTACAATTTGTTTTCAACTCGTACCATGGAACATTTAAATACGGACAATGGTCCAGTTAAACTTGTTATATTACCAAATTCATACACACTCTGGACAAAAGTATTGGGACACTCCGCCACTGACACTTTTTCAGACATACACTACATTGCCAAAAGTATTGGGTCACCTGGTCATAATTGTGTTTTTTTGAGCATTGCATTCTACATTTAGTCCCAATTTGCTCTTATAGTTCCCTCCACTCTTCGGGGAAGCTGTTCCAGTAGATTTTGCATTTGTGACTTATGGATATTTGTGTTCATCATCCACAAGTGGATTACACAAGGCAGGAACTGATGTAGGTAAGGAGACCTGAGGTGCAGTCAGAGTTCCAATTCATCCCAAAGGTGTTCAGTAGGGATGAGATCAGAGCTCTATAACAGGCCATTTAAGATCTTCCTCTCCAAAGCATGTAAACCAGACCTTCAAGGAGCTCACTTTGTGCACAGGGGCATTGTCATGTTGGAACAGGTTATAGTTTTCAAGTTTAAGTGAATGCAAAATTGTATTATAGCGCATTTAAAGACGTCCTGTACAATTGAGTGCCTCCAGCTTTGTGGTAACAGTTTGGAAAAGAACCACATACGGCAGGAAAAGTCAGGTGACCCAATACTTTTAGCAATATAGTATGTGTCTCTTTCCCAAAATGTTACTACAAAGTTAGAGGGGGACCAATTTATTAGAATGTATTTGAATGCTGTAACAATAAAGTGAGCTGAAGATTTGGTGTACATGGGTTGGAGTGGAAGATCTTGAGTGGCCTGCTATAGAGCTTTGAACTCAACTCTACTTAACACCTTTGATAAACTGGAACACTGACTATACCTGAGGTAAGCAAATTTCACAAGCAAACTTCAAAATCTTGTGGAACATTTTTGCAAAAAAAAGGTGGAGGTTATTATAACAGCAAATGGGAACTAAATGTGGAGGTTAAAAAAAAATATATACCAATATACCAATCTTCTGTTTAAGTATCCACAAACTTTTGTCTTTTTATTGTATTACTGAATAAGTCTGGGCTTAATTAAATTGGCAACAATTTACTATATATAATTTGATATATTAAAGAGGTGGATGAAAAAAAATCTGTTTAAATGTTACTCCAGTAAAAGTAAAATAACTTCTTTTACATTTCTACTTAAAAAAAATACAAATGTATGTGCTTTGGCATGTATTATGTATCAAATTAAAATTGCTGACCTTTGTGAATTATATTATAATAATTTACGCAATTCTGTGTTTCATTCTCCTGCATGTTATACCGTTTAAATCAGAGAGTTTTCTGTTGTTGCAGACACACAGCTAAAGAATACCTTCATTCAACAGGTTCAATAATTGAACAGTGGAAAGAATACTTTTATAAAATGAAGTAAAGTAAAAGTAATATATAATGCATTAAAATATAGTGAAAAACATTTCCCCAAAATTAAAATACTATAGTTAAAATAAATAGTTTCTACATTGAAAAACAAGAGCATAAATTCTTCTTTGGAGTTCACCAATGCTATTTGGTCTGGCATCATGTGTATAATGACATTAGTCTTCTTTTTTATATATATATATATATATATATATATATTTTTATATATATATATATATATATATATATACAGTGGAACCCGGTTATGTCGATGTCCTAGGGGGTCGCCAAAAAGCATCGAGGTAACCGATGATCGAGATAAACGAAAACCAAAATGTCGGCAATATATTAACGTGCTTGAAATTTCTTTATGTACATGATGTGGGTTAATAAATAAGAATGTACATGCACGTGTTTTTGAAGGGGTTTTTTACACAACAGCGTTGCAGCGATTTGTTTGATGAAGGCATGCTATAAAAATACATACAGTACATGTTTATCTGTCAGGAATCCACCTGCCACGCCCCCTTCGGCCCCCTTCAGCGTGTCAGGTGCTTTCTCGGCCGCTTTCTCTGAGGCTTCAATCGCGCACATATGGTGCTCGTTTATCATCATCACCAGCTCCTATTTAAACTTCCACACTCTCACTGTACGTTATTGTTGGTATATGTTGGTTCATGGCGGTCGTTGTTATCGCGCATGCGTATCCCGGTACGTGCCTTCCCACCAGCACTCTCTCAACGGCTGCGCTTTTCTTCCCAAAGTCGCGCCGCGCCCCTACTAACACTACGAACAATAGCACTAACTAACAGCAGAGATTCACCAGTATACAATACAACACCTGTAGCAGCTGTAAGGCTTGATTTTTCCGCCACTTCCGCGAGTTCTTCTGCGGCTGCACCGAGATAACCGACGTTAAATGGCAAATTTTTTCCCCCGTTGTGCTCGAGATATTCGGGTTCGGCGACAAAAAAAGTCGACATAACCGATAAAAAATGCTTAGAAAAAGCGAATATATATATATATATATATATATATATATATATATATATATATATATATATATATATATATATATATATATATATTCAAGATTGAATGTATATTCAAAATGATGTATATTGTAACACTTGTCATTTAGCCAAAATCTAGATTATTTCAAACTTATCCGTGTATGTTTTCAGTGAAATAACATATAATCTGAAATTGTATTGAGAAATTGAGAAACATTATTTGACAAACTTGCTTTAGTTCTGATCAATGAAACATGAAGCCAGGAGCATTGCAGCCTCATAGATTAAAAGCTTTGGTAACTCTTGCTTGGGTGTGTGTGCTCTGTGTGGGTCCTTGTGGGTTTCCTCATTATTCTGCTGTTTTCTACACATCTTCATTTGGCTACTTTTACTTGCTTGGTTGCAAAAAAATAGGTTGACGTGTATTTGCATGGTGCCTGCAATGGACTGGTGTCACATTCAGACTGTATTGCTGCCTCACCCCCATTGTTCCCGTGATGGACTCTAGATCTCTAGATAAAGCATTTATTGAAGACGAATGAATGGAGCAGTTTTTGGTAGCATATTTAGGCTACTTAGGATACTCAATCAACTGTTTAGGATACAAATCTGCCACAGTTTGACATGGCATACGTTTGACATTTGGTGATGCAACAAGTCGTTCGGGGTGTTTTGAGTGTCACGCACTCTTCAAGAGCGGTAGAACATCACTGGAAGACGAAAAGAGAACAGGAAGGCCTTCAACGAGCTCAACCCCTGAAAATGTCAAAACCATTCAGCAACTTGTGCATAATGATCGTCGGAGAACAATCTCACTCCTGCAACCCACCCAATGCGGTGATCCATTTGAATTGCTAAAGGTGCTTGACATTCAACACTTTCAGGAGATTTACTGTATATTCCAGAAGTGACAGGAGGCCACTGTATTGCCATACTTTCTTGAAAACAGAGCTAGTCTCTAATCTTTTTGATACCACCTTATACAGTTTGTTTGAGTCTAAACAGTTTTTTAGTTTCTGTCAATTTATTGTATTGTTTGGAAAAGTTCATTATGTAGTATGTAATCAGTCGCCAATGCCTAAACTCTAGTACATGATATAATGGCTCCTACCAATTGATATTAGATGCACCCTAAAGTGTTTTGCATGCAAATATATTAAACAAAATTCCTTGTCAATCATCAACAAGGAATTTTTACTCACTAGCTTTATTGTTTTAATAGAATTAGTAGTCCTAATCATAAAGCAGAGAAAGAACTGAAAGAACATAACACGCTATGGTTATATTTTTCCTGACTGGCCTAGAAAGGTCACAGCATGTTCAGTGACTAAACAAACGACTCCTTTGACATTCCACATGTGTATGGAATACTGTACTGTTTTGGCAATGACTAGGTGACCCCGTGTTTAATTGCCCAAACTCTTAACTTCATCTTCTCTGCAGTAACATATACTATACAGTGCTATACAATCGAATTCCACTATCCCACTTTGTACATGTAATACTTTATTATTTTACTGAGATACAGATTGGATTCAGTCAAATAATGACTCATGCTGTATATGTGAATATGCATTTGCATATTCATCAGGGTCAATTCCTACAGTCACAGTTACATGCAGTACAGTTTTGAGAATTAATAATACCATACAAGGAGCTTGGTAGAATGCATCCTATTTAGTCAGAGATTTTAACAAATAAAGGAAAATGCATGGAGAGACGTTTTGCATGTGGATTCTGCAGCAAAGTGAGACATTTTATTAAATCAATACTGAAGGTGTTACGGTTACCTCATTTGTGTGTGCTGTATTTATTATCTTGTCTTGACCATTCTGCACTGCTATTTTGTCCTCCAAAATTTGCAAAGTGTCAATTTAATCTGTACATAGTCGAAATAACAAATACATTTTCAAATGTCCTTTTATATATTGTACACATTCCTTATTTCTGATATCGAAAACATGAATAAATGTGTGATCTGTCTCCAAAATTAATCCCTAATGAACTAATCTTCCTTGATATTCCTCCATCTCTCTTGTGTCTTGCTGACACACACACACACACACACACACACACACACACACACACACACACACACTTGCAGACTGATGAGTGCTCATAGATTCAGACACTGTCTTACTTAACTGTATGCGTGTGCAGTCAGAGACCCTTCGAGACCGCAAAGTCGTGACTGTGACTCAAAATGTTCTTTTAGCTTCCAGAGAAGTTAGTGAGTGGTCATCGCAATCCCCACTGCAGACACACGATTTTGACAGACACCATGTCACAGCAGCCCGTTTATCTGGGACAGTACAGTAAGTCTAGTCTTGGACACCCTGTTGCTATGACTCCCATTCCTTGCAGTGCTGTCTGTGGGATCTGTATGTACACTGCATCTCTTTGGTGTGGCCAATTCTGCATTTTCTTAAGAGCCAGGAGCAAGTGTGCTTCTGTATTGGCGATACTATTTAGACAACTGTATGCACTGATGAACTAGTAATGAGGTGACCAGTCTCTCTACTTGAGCTATTGATCTCAAGGCTGTGGGATCTTTATCTGCCACTGCAACCACTATCGGGTGTTTACATTTTTTATCTTGTCACAGGTTGGAAATTAACCTATATATTGCCTTATAAATGCCTTAAATAGTTGAGGCATGTGTGCAATCATATTTAATCAAGGATCCTTCTTGAATTTGGGCAAGACATCCAAAACAAGTCTTTACTGCATTCAAAACAGTGCTTATGGTTTTCACACCCATCTCTACCCTCCTCTGAAGTAGGCCTCAGGTTCAGTGAATGAATCACAGCCACTAATAGCACATGACTGCATGTTTGTGTAAGAGAATATTTTTTAGCTTTATTGTGGCATTGAATTAAAATTGTGCCCATCACTTGTTCCAACCCAGAAAAGACACTATGTTTCAATGCTTCAATAGAATTGATCAACAGAGTCTTCTGTCCATTTCTAATCTAATGGAACAGAAACATGGTGAATGAACTTATCCTTTTTTGTTTAATCCCAATGTGTTTTGCAACCATCCCAGCTGCTTGCTTTGCTCACACTTGCTGTGGTCACACAGCAATGCAAGAAGATGATGAATAGCCAGCAGTAATGTAATAGCCTTTGCCAGCTGTGCTTTGTGCATTGCTAATGCCATTAAGCTGCAGTTAGGACAAAGCTCAGTTAATGCCTGCTGCAGATGTTCAAACAATTAGGGCATCGATCATGTCAATCGCCCTACTCAATCATGCCTTCGTAGAACAAACTGCTCTGAAATACACAAGAGTTTGGGAAAGATGACAAAGTTTCACCAGTTCATAGGGGTTTTTTGTTTGGGTTTTTTAAGATTCTCCTGCAGGTGCAGTGGCAACACTGCTACATTCAAAACTTTGATAGCGTATATGGTCCAATCAGCACTTTTATTTGATGGATTCTACCTGTTGGTTTTATGTGTTTATCTTTTTGTATGCTTTAATTAACAGAGTTTTAGGCTCAGTGTTGATTTATTCATTAATCAGCGACTTTAAAGCACTTTTGTACATCGCTCTGGATAAGGGCATCTGTTAAATGCAGTAAATGTAAATGGTGCATATTTGAAAAATTCAATTTGCAATTACTTTTTAAAAATGAAATGAAATAGTAGTCGACGCTTGTGGTGGCATGGAGATGACGTTTCTATTGATGTTTGGCAAAGGCGACATCGTTCTAGTCCAGGAGGGATCCACCATGGTGCTTCAGAAAGAATGTATGTAGAACAATATTTTAATTACATGTCTTTGTGGAGAACATTTTTTACTCCCACTTTTTTAGCACCCGTAAAAGAAGCAGGGCTCCTTCTCACCGCTATCGTTTCAGGTACATAGGTTAATTCCTTTTAAATTTGCTTTTTACAATAAATATTACAAATCTATCAAGAATCTATTCAGCTTTACAGAAATCCAGATGTTGATCTACATTCCTAATAAGCAAGCCAGTGGCAAGGTCCTAACCTTAACCTCCTGAACATTAAATAACAAACACAAAAAAATATAAAAAGCTATATAGAAAAAATGTAAAGTATGAAAAGGGTTTACAAAACTAGTAGTATTGGCCAAAAAACGGTTGTTAACAGAGTTCCAGAGTAAGTACAGTGTTACAAGAATACAGCAACAGTACAAGACAACACTATCCATGTGACATTATGTACTGAAGAAGTAGGCCTTTCTTTTTTGTGGGATGCGCAAGTGTTTAGGGTATCCTGCTGAGATAATCCACAGCAACGGGAGGTAAATCACAAGTCCCGAACGCTCCAGACGATAAAGCAGCATCAGGAGGCACAGTAGGAGGATTGTGTTAGGATCTGGCACTGGCATTGCATGGGGCAACTAGGACATGTACAGCATGACAGACAGTTGGAAAGATCATTAGTTGTGATCATACAGGGTTGTATATATATATTTTGTATATATACTGTGATCAGAGTGAGGGCATGTTAAAATGGCAGCTTGAGTACTAGACAGAGGCAGATGGTACCACAAGCATGAGAGAACCCTGGGAGATAATGTCCCCTGGACAAACAGTTGTGCCAAAATTCAAATGGTTTTCCCAGGCCACAAAACCTCACTTATATTATGCATGTGATATAAAAGAAAGAAAGTACATTAGAGCAAGTCTCAAAAGGCAGAATTGTTTTAGCATGGAATATGATGAAGATTAACATAACGCTGGACACATACAGTATGTATGCTGGTGGTCGGGATATCACCAAAGCCAAAGGGAGCAATCAGTACACTGATAATAGGTTGATTCATTACATCCTCAAATACTATAGGCAAGAAAAGCATAACATGACTGCTTAGAGGTGTGCAAGTGTACTTCTGGAATGAAAGTCATTCCCCATGCAGTTGAACCTTAAAAAAACGGCTTTATGTTCACTTTTTAGACCTCAAAAACACAACCATATCGTACACTGTCCATACATGATACTTACATACATGAAGGATCACATTTCCCTCACAAAATACGTGTGTCCTTATGTGTACCGGCATTCTAATCAAGTCTATTATCTAAGAGAAGAGCACACACAGGTACCTGCAGGTCTTCATCACTTGACTTAACCTTAAGAGGCTTAAGTGCTTGAGCCACTGATCAATAAGTTTAGCTATAAGACCTTTTGTGTCATGAGAATGCCTGAATAGCTGGATTTTCCAATCAATCACACTGAGGCAAACATACTTTATTACACGTTTGGGAGTACACTTGGACATTTTTAAATGGCATTAAATATATACAAAGAAGGACAAATTATCCTCAATGCACATTTTATTGCTAAAAGAAAGCAAATAGTTGGAATCGCAATACCAAGTAATAGTTTTCTCCAGTGGTGGACAGTAAGGAAGTAAATATAATTTGTTACTGTACTCAAGTAGCTTTATGGTTTGGAAATGTGCAGAGGAGGGACATGGGGCATATCGGTAGGAGAATGCTGAGGATAGAGCCACCAGGAAAAGAGGAAGGTTTATGGATTTGCTGTGGTGAAGACATGCAGGTAGTTGGTGTGAAAGAGGCAGATGTAGAGGACAGAGGGGTTTGGAGACGGATGATCCGCTGTGGCGCCCCTAAAGGGAGCAGGTGAAAAAAGAAGAAGACTTAAGTAGATTTTTTGTGTCTGTGTTTTTTTTTATTTAAATAATTTACTTTTTACTCAACTATATTTTACGAAATCAGTTGTTCCTTTTTTTTAATGAGTGGATAAAAACTTCTGGTCAAGCATACACCAATCAGGGCCAAGCGCACACTTTGTTTGGACCTTCGTTTGATTTCTGCTTGGTGTTATCTACTTATCAACATCATACAGTTCAGTGTCAGTTGAGTAGAACAGCAAGTCAATAATATTTTAAAAGTAAATATTTTGAAAGAAACTTCTGACTCTAACTTGCCACCACACCTCTGGCCTTATTGGCATGATTTCTTTGAAGGTTAACCGCTCATGATAATTTTTATTAGACATCAATCAATGTTTGGTTAAGGGAAAACAGATCCAGGTGATTAATAGGAGGGAGAGGCTGAGCGAGAGTGTTGAGTGTTTGAGGGGGGCGTGGCTGGTGGATGTCTGACAATAATAATGATAGTAATTTAAATACTTGAGTACATTCAAAGGTAAATACTTTTGTACTTTGTCCACCATTGTTTTTCTCTCTCTTTTGTTTTTTATTTTGTGCCTGGTTCCTCTGTATGTGTGTGTGTATATATATAGCTATTTCCTAATCTCACAGTTATTAATTCCTACATAATTATCATGTTCACTTAAATGACAGTCAAGATGGTCATTAATGGAAGTGTCTTGAAGTGTTATGGTTAAGGAAAAAAATTTTCCTTCAGCATAGTGGTCTGAGTGCTGTGGCAGTCTTTCACATCGTTCACACCTGCAAAAAAATGTGTAAGATGGCAAAGGTTTACAAAGGATTTTGTCTTTCACTCAGTCACTCTGTCACTTCAGTGGATCTGGAATATTGGATGTAAGGTTTTATATAGTTGAGGAATATTATAACTATAGACATAGCTGAAAAGCCTCAGCCAAAAAAAGCTATCCAAAGAAAATATGTCAAGAAACATAAACAGCAAGTAGAGCTGCATTGCTAAATGTACGATCGAAAAACACAGATATAGAGATAAGTGCAGTAATTAATACAGCCTAAACAGGGCAACCAAACACAGTCACATTCAAATACTCCTCCACCCCTAGGGGGAAATCTTCCTGCCTATATGATTCATAAGTAGGTCATTGAGAAGCTGCTGTTAATTGTCCAGAATGGCTGTGAGTTTATTGAGTGTTCTCTTTTCCACCACCTCAAAACTGTCCAGGGTGCAGACAGAGCCAGACTTCATTTATAAGCTGCATACATTCAATGAGACTCTTGTTAACACAAGAAAAACATATAATGAGATAAGAAAAAGAAAAATAGCATGTGGAAAAGAGCCTGTCCTGAAGATTTTCCCATATCAGAAAAGTGCAAAACATTGGAGACTCCTTCCTTGAATGTGAAAAAAAAAAGAACAGAAGAAAAGATGGCTTTTGGATAAGACAAAGAAAACAAAATAAGAACACGGGGAGAACATGTAAAGCTCAGAGTAACCTGAACTCTGCAACAAACAACTAATGCTAGCCGTCTGGACCCCCTGACATTCGAACACTGTGGGCATTTCAATAGTTATTATCTTTGAAGAGGTGAGGTGCTGATTATAAGAGGATGTCATATTACACATTTACAACAAGCACACACATAGCAGGGTTTTGAAAAAGCATGCTGTGTGTTCACTTGTTCTGGGGATATGAATGCATTTTAAATACTTCTGTCTCAAATGGCCTAAAAGCTGCCGATTATCTGGTTTAAGGTCATGAAATCCTGTGCCTTTTTGATAACAGTAATTACAGCTTCATCTCTCTCTCTCTCTCTCTCTCTCTCTCTCTCTCTCTCTCTCTCTCTCTCTCTCTCTCTTTTTATTGGAGACAGTTCCTGTGTACTTTTTTGCTTACAGCCTTTGAACCTCTTATTTTTTCTCAAGCTCTAACTTAAATTCTTACCACTCAGAACACACACGAAGTTCATAAAGCACCCTTGTATGAATCAACACACTGTAGGTTCTGTGTTATGCCATGTACTGTACTAGCAATTGTGCAAGCCTTCCAGCACTTTTTGATGTTATCAGTGCAAACATTAGGCTTGTTGGTTTAACCTTGTTTAGTGACCATGGAAAGATTTGACTGCTATAACTATGTATGAGGCATACATGTATATAATGTATGTGTATCTACAGAGTACATTAAAAGTCATATTGTGTACGTAAGCAAAATACATAAAAAGATTTTATACAATTCTTCTTCTTCTTCTTAACATTCTTTTGGCTTCTCCCATTAGGGGTCGCCACAGCGGATCACCCGTCAACATAATACCCTGTAATCTACATCTGCTTCTTTTAAAATCCACTACCTGCATGTCTTCCCTCACCACATTAATACACCTCTTTCTTGGTCTTTTTCTTTTCCTCCTGCCTGGTGGCGCCATCCTCAGCATTCCCCTACCTACATGTCCCTCCTCTGCACATGTCCAAACCATCTCAATCGCACCTCCTTTATCTTCCTACATGCGCTGTCCCTCTAATAAACAAGTTTCTAATTCTGTCCATACTCGTCACTCCCAATGAAAATGTCAACATCTTCAGCTCTGCTACCTCCAGCTCCACCTCCTGTCTTTTACTCAATGCCACTGTCTCTAATCCATACAACATCTCAGGTCTCACCACAGTCCTATAAACTTTCCCTTCCACAATCACAGATACTCTTCTATCACACATCACTCCTATCACTCTTCACCACCCACTCCACCCTGCCTGCACTCTTTCCTTCACTTCTCTAACACACTCTCCATTACTTTGCACTGTTGACCCCAGGTACCTGAACTCCTTCACCTTCTCCACCTCTTCTCCCTGCAACCGCACCACACCACTGCCCTCCCTCTCATTCACACACATGTACTCTGTCTTACTCCTACTGACTTTCATTCCCCTTCTCTCCAGCGCATATCTCCACCTCTCCAGGCTATTCTCAACCTGCTCACTACTCTCACCACAAATCACAATAAAATTATTATTATTATTATGATTATTATTATTATTATTAAATCCACATACAACTTCTTATTAAAGGAAGCCAATTTTGAAACTTTATAGCATGAACAAATACTTAGCAGCAACTGTTTTTATTTGTGTGTTTAAATTGGAGTGCACTATGTTCAGCTATTATTTCATAATAATGCTCTTAATATTAATCTTTTGGTATAATATATAAAACTAGATAAATGGATAACCAGATGTCTATCTTAGAATTAGTTTTTAATCCTGCCTTAATAATTATTTATTTATTTTTTTTTTTTTAAAAAGGCATCATACTTTGTAACCAATTTATTTGGTTATATCACCTCAATAAATAAAAATACATAAATGCGTACACTTTATATGCACATTACACATATCTATCTATATATCTATATCTATATCTATATATATATATATATATATATATATATATATATATATATATAAAACTGAAAACATTTGTTTGTCTCAATTTAAACACCATGGTATGATCGTATGATGTAATTAAAACTGTCCGTGTAGAAACATAGCAAAAGTTCTGTTTGGTGTTTTAAAGATTTACGTAATTTAAAACACCATAATTACCTCATGAAGTCTTCATGCTCGATGTAAAGTGTGGATTCGCTAATAATAAATATACATTCGCATAAAGCATCGACATTTTTCTATACCCATGTTGATTAGGGTGTTAAAGTATTAATTTTAGGTGCATATAGAACAGATAAAAATGTGGGCCATTTGGGCCATGGACAGGTGTGTCCTCAAAATGATGACAGCAACGAGTCTGGGGCTGACTGGCTATTTTAGGTTTGTGCTTAATTACTAGATGTCATCAGCCTTTTGACTGATCCCACTTAAAGGGAATGTCAGATCTCGTCCAGTGGATGGTTGACTGCCATTTTATGCCAGTAGGCTTTCACTCAGATAAAAGTTTCACTCTGTGGTGGACCACTTTTACTTTTTTCTAACTTATTGTCCCTTTTGTAGACAGACACATTAGACAGGGCTGGGGGCAGTGTTGTTTCTGGTAATAGAGGGGGAGGAACGCTCAGTGCTGTACATCAGCTTTCAGTTTGGAAAAGCAATGCGTGGCCATCGAATGGGTGGTCCTCATCCTTCACATTTTTGGGAAAGGCATATACTCTGTCTGTTCAGTCCACAAGCCACTCCAGTGGTTTAAGTGCAAGAAAAATGGCATTGAAAAATTAACCAAAATCAAACTGATAAATTAAAGTAGAAAAATATATTATAAAGTGAAAGTTCTGCAAGTTTATGTAACTTTGTAAAAGTGATGCACAATGTTTTTTCTAAGTAATATACCTATAAGCATCCACCTCCATCTATCCACCTATCCATCAGTCTATCAATCAATTCATCAATAAAAATACCGAATGTATTTATTTTATGGTAAAATTATGACAGATCAATGAAAGACTAATGGGAAAATTCCTGACTGTGGCTGTTGGAATAATGATTGTGGAAAGGTTTTCTAGCATAAAACAAGAAAAAGATATTTAGTGTACACACATTTTAAGTTGACAAAACAAATAGAGTGTCAGGCTGGAAGGACGAGCAGAAGCCGAAGTTCAACAGAACAAAGATTTGTTTAATGATGTAGGGAATGTAGACAAACCAACACAGCAGTAAGCACAGGATCACTGAAGGCACAGGCAAAGAGCAGTTCATAAGATATATCCACAGACTAGAACCACAATGAGATAAGTCCTTGGTGACAATCCACAAAGAGGTAGTCCATAGAGAGCGCAGTCAGAAGGTCCAGTGAAGTTCTCCAGACTAACTGGTAGAACACACGGGGAGCGTTTGGAAGTGTGTGCTTATGTAGTGTGAGCTGATGAGAGACAGGTGTGTGTGATTAGTAGGACGGGGAGCTGCTAGGAGGAATGTGTGGCTCAAGAGAGGGTGTGGCTGGTGGATCCCTGACATAGAGTTACTGGACCTAGCTGCTTTTCTAGAGCTTTCTGAAAGTCTACAAAGTGACTTATGGATGCTTTTCCACCTCTTAAAACGTCTTTTCACATTCAGATGGAAGAAAAATACAGTACAGAAGAAATCCTTATAATGTTCCAGCACTCTAGAGCTTCTGTTTTGTGGTTTTAAATCCTATCATGCCAGTGAAATAAGTTTGTGGTCTTCGCATCTCAAGGGACTTTATACTGTTAAAAATAGCATGTAAGCAAACTTTGGAGAAAAGAAGAAACATAACATTGATTAACGTGTTGTTAAAAATGACTATCCCTTTTGAAAATTGGTTTAGTACCAATTATTTTTGGCTTTTAAACAGACAAAATCTTTAAGTAAAATGCAGCAATTTCTAGTTTGAATACAAGCCAGAAATTGTAACCACAGGGAATGTAGTTCATAATCCCTACATCTTAACTTTCTGTTGTAATACAGTTCCATAAGCTTTGTATCCAATAGATTTAATTAATAAAATGTTTTTGATTCTGATTCTCAGCGATACAAACCCTTTGGTGCACGTGCATGGAGGTTTCGATGTTTTGAAGCTCAGCCTATGATTAACAAATGCCAGTTGTGGTCTGCGGCTAGCCTGCAGCCTAGCGCTAAATTTAGTCTGAGGCTCACCAATGCACTATATAACATCCCAGAATAATATGAATGTACATGATCACAGCACTGTGAAGTTAAATGACAAACAGATCTACAGAAAAACAAAACACGACAAAACAAAAGCCGAACAAATACTGAAGAATGACCTTTGGCCATGTCCACACTAATATGTTTTTGTTTAAAAACCCATATTTTTCTCTCCATTTTGTTTTGCACTTACAGGCCACCATATTTATCCATTGCATTCAGAAGAAGAGCTTTTATTTGTCACATGTATGTTACAGCACAGTGAAATTCTTTTCTTCACATATCCTGAGGATATTTAAGGAAGCTGGGGGATGTCAGAGCTGTCAGAGTGCAGGGCCAGTCACAATACAGCACCCCTGGGGGGTTAAGGGCCTTGCTCAAGTGCCCAGGAGTGGCAGATTGGCAATACTGAACCTTAAACCCTGACCTTCCAATCAGTAACCATGTCAGGAAACTACCAGCCACGCCCCCCCTCACCACACTCGCAGCGCCTCACCTTCCTACTTATCACCTTCACCTGTCTCATTCTACTCTCCCCTTTATAAGGCCCCAGTTCTCACTCACTGTTCACTCTAGAGATGATCCCTGGACTTCCCACGTTCCGGATTATACCCGTTTTCCAGTCCGTGCTTCTGCCTAAGCTCCTGTTTTGTGTACTGAGGCAAATAATGCATGTTGACTGCATTCTGGTCTCCGACTCCTCATCCGAGCATGACAAACCAAGAGTCTTCTTTTTTTTTTTAGAGTTTTTTTTAAGAATTTTTTTTTTTTACACTGATATTTATATTGAACCCAAATAAGAGATTGAGATAAGAGAAGTTGCAGAAACACTGTCTTTCTAATCACTTTAATCGCCTCTCTGCAGAACAACAAAAAAAGCATATGGTTTAAAGAGTAACTGATAATCCTGCAAGTGAATTTTCGCCCACAATAATTCCATCCAAGCTCCCAAAAATGAAATCTTAGTTATTTTTTTTTTTTTTATAAATCATGGACAACATTTGCAATTACAATATTGGCTTTCACTTTCTGAAAGGTTGATGTTGTACATGTTGATAATTTGTACAACCGTAAAACCGTTAAACATGTAAAGATGCAATGTAGGTGACATGTGACATACTTATGTTCTACAGGTTCTAGTCCGCTAATCCGTATGGTCGAGTGGCAATCAAGTTAAGGTTTAGAGTTAGAAAGAACTGGGGACTTTTCACATTGTGTATCACTCTGTCTTCTGTGTCCGCCGGGTAAAATTCCAGTTCATAGCCGTTACTCCAGAATTGTTTGAGACATCATCAGTGGACTTGACAAATGATATATTTGTCAGAAATATAATTTTTGACTTGATATATAGCTGACATGCTGTAAATGAAGTGTAGAATTTTTACTCGCTAAGCAATAAATAAACAGTATAATTTAATCTATAATGTCTCTAAAATGTCACATTCTCAATATAAGCTTCTTTTTCCATAAGATTGTTGTGTAAAAGCAATAGTGCCTTTATGCTGAATTTGCTGATTTACTGCAGCTGCCACAGCTAATTCAGTACATTTAGTCTAATTTAGTGAAACTGCACTCTTGCTTGTGCAAACTTGCTCAAACATGTAGAAATCAATTACAGGTTTCACAAAATAGGGACAAACTAAAGGTCCAGATGATAGAGTTCAATAGGGTTAAGGGTCTGGTTCAAAAGTAGCTCTCTGACTGCTTAGGGATTTAGGCTCCCAGTAACTAGTGGAAAACCCTATTCATTGCCACAGCGTTTCATTCACACTGATCTCTCAGCACACATTATTGTCTTTTTTATACTGCCTTGGTTACAGTCTGCTAGAATGCACACTGTAGCCAAGGTGCCACAACAAATCAAGATCATTTGTTTGACCAGGTGTCTCAATCTTGCAATTAGAATCAGTTGCTTTAATTTAATTTAGTGTACTTAACTTCAAAACTATTGATTCTATTAGCATGTAATCAGAGAGATACAGAAAAATAACAGCTGTAACCAGGACAAACAGAACGTATCTGAGAAAGATTACATTTTTTTCCTGAATCATTCAGTCTTCATAAAGATGCAAAGAACCCGCAGAGGCAACAATTGCATATTCTGACTATACAATATCTCATGTCTCACTTTGCAGAAGTGCCTTCAATTGTCCTGGCCGCCTGCCAAACCCATGACCCAGAGTGCATTGCGGTTTGACTGATGGCAAGAAACTGTAGCATATAACTTACAGAAGCCACAGTACAATTTGGGTTTTGCTGCTCTGCCTGTGTACATATTGCTTTTGTTATTTGATCTGTCAAAAAAATTGGGGTAGAGTTCTGAGAAATCTTGTGTATGAAGGAAAGTAAGAGAAGAAAAAGAAAGGCCAGACTCAGAGAGAATATTAATCTGAGCATAGGTTATAGTGAAACATGGCTCTAGGATGCAAATTTGATTAACGCAACATAAAGCAGGGGTCGTACATCATGACTGAGGTGGATTTATGGAATCAAGGCAGATGCCGTTATTCAGAGGGACTTGGAAGTGCTTCAAAGTTTCTATCAATAAATACATCCTGAAAATGATTCATTCAATCACATTCTAAGAATACTATAAGTCTACAGACTCTTTCAGGTAAGTTATACAGTTAAAAAAACAATGCTTCCTGGAAAAAGTAGTGCTTCAGACATCATTTAAAGACTGTAAGAAATCTAGAGAAGGTTCTTTCCACCACCTAGTCACCAGAACAGGGAAGCAAATTGATGCATGCCGTCCTTGTAGCCTGAGAAATTGTGGGACCAGACATGCAGTACCAAATGATGAGGAAACATGGTGCAGTGGAGTGTGTTATGAGTGCTTTGAGGTAGAATGACACTAGTCTGTTTTTAGCATTGTAGACAAATAACCGTGATTTAAATCTGATGCAGAAATCAACAGGGAGCAAATGGAGAAGACAATGTAATGGGGTGATGTGGGAGAATTTTGGAAGGGTTCAAACAAGTTATGCAACAATTGCAGGTGTTGAATCGTGCTGAGAGGAAGACATGCCAATAGTGCAGTCTTCAAATCAAAAGCAACTGTACAAGCCCCTGAGTTTTCTGTATGAAAAGAAATGGAGGAGTCCTTTTGTTGTAAAAAAAAGAAATCGACATGAGCATGTCAGATTAATAATGTGAAAGAAAAAAGAACCGCGACGGGTGGAAATAATCACTCAGTGTTAGAAGGTTTATTTTTGTATAACTGTTAATTATCTCCTGCTCCAATCTCCCTGATTACTGTCTAGTTCAAATATTTTGAGCAACGTTGTTCCTCAACAACTGGCTTCTTTACATACTAATAAAAATGTGAATCTTTTCATCCTAGGTTTAAGAACAAAAAAACCTGTGAATTGTTAGTTGTACTATTTGAACCACTCACAGTATGGACTATAACCTGATATTTTCAGAACCCTTTTGAATATTGGGCTGTAATTGATGTGTGAAACTGACTGTGAAGAGCCATTACATCATTAGTTCCAAGTACTGATCAAGCAAGTAATGAGCCTCAATGAGATAAGACTTTATGCTACAGAGTCAGGCTTGCGATATTTCTACTAACTGTATGATTACTCATTACTTTTCTTACTTCAGAGAACATTTTTAGGACATACACTATAGGACTTTCTTAAAAATTACTCAGAGATGACCACCAGACCACCACACTTGGCACATTTGGATGGGCAACATGAACTTTGTAGAATCTGGAGAAAGTATTTATTGATGTCTAAGTAGAAGATGCACAGACCTCCTAGAGGAGCACACCTCTACACAAGTTATAGATGGTTGGAAAGAGTGGCATATCACAGTAGGTGCTGACTACCCAATACATGTCAATGTGGTCACCAAACAATTGTTCATATTTAGATAAGGAAAGCTTCCAGGTCTTTGTTCCATGGCCAATAAACAATGGCTGATAATTATCTAAACTTATTAATGTTACCTTCATTAAGAGGTCACACATTGGACCTTACCTGGACACCTCACCTTTCTTTAGCAAATATACTGTAAAGGCTTGTTAATATTTTACATAAAAAGTCAGGGAATCTGGCAATCAATTGAAAACCATTCACAGACAGCGTCCACCAATGGGCATACAAGGCTTATCCACTAATCACTATTGTGACATCAGTGTTTCTTTCTAGTTTGCAATCCTTATATGTCAAATTGAGCACAAAAGCCAGGCCAACAGACACGTCAAATTTTGTCACCCATTTGACTAAAGAGGAAGCTGTAAAGGTTTGTGTGACTGAGGTTCTGACATGACTGTCGACTAGTGGATGAATTATGTACAGCATGGGTAGAATCTGTGGTGGAGAAGGAAAAGGCTTATAACAATTTGTCATACCCAGGTTGTCCTGTCCCTGTGGGCTGTACAGCTCTGCCAGGGAAAACCACAAAAGGAAATGTGTTAACTTAACTGTCAAAGAGTTCTTTGCATGGAAGGAAAAGCAACTCCAAATTCAGAGCTTTAGATTAGCAGAAATACAAGTAATTTTGCAAGCTCGCCAACAAACAGCACATGGCACACAGAGAGGAAACCATTCAACGATGCCAGCATCATGTTAGCCACGTTCCAGATATCTAGATAGATGGGTATTGTGGTGGAAAAAGCCAATATGGCAATGTGAAAGGGAAAAGCAGGAAAAAAAAGTCTTATATAAAGATATTTTGTGATTAGTGATAAGTATTTAATTTATTACCTATTCAAATAAATGCAAACAATCTATAAACCTGACTATAAATCGGTAGACAGCTGTTGCTTTTAGATGTTCAATGTAATGGTGTCTCTCAGTGGAGTTTAAATACAACCTTTAAATGCTTAGCAATTGCAAGGTTCAAATTTTTCACCTCTGTGGGTAATCTAGATGTGCTAGAACTACTCCTGATTGAGACACATGCAAAAGAGAAACATCTGAGTTCAGGAAAGCATGTCGTTTTCGGAACTATAAATAGCACAGCATGTCACAGCAGAGAAAATAAAAGAAATGCTAGCAAACCTAGGAGGTTCCCGTTCCCCTGTGGTCTGATTAGATAACACAGGGGGTGGCATCAAATAGCTTTTTCCCCCCACATTTTTTATTTTATTTCTATGCCTGGTGAAATAGGAAATGTTTTAAAAGATTCCAACTCGTGTCAAAGCTGACAAGATAATTAATGCTTTACCAAGGAAAGCAAAGAAAGAGACAGACAGATAATTATAGATACGATTTTGAAAAAAGGGTGTGGAAAAGGCTCTTTAGTGAGAAATATTTCAAGCAAGATTAAAAGTCTTGTCGTTTAGAACTCTGGGTTCATGAACATAGCTAAAAGGAAGGGGCACTTGAGGTTGAAGACAGACCATTAAACTGGATAAATGTACCATTAGTAAATATCTAGAATTTATTTCCCAGACTATCTTATTTATAAGGATTCTATGACTGAACATAAATTAATGGTCCCTAGTATAATTGTCTGTAGGCCAAACATTTTGTACCTGTACCCCTGATGTAGTGACTGGCATAGTAATGGAAATGCTCCTCCACATCAGTGAGTGGCAGTGTAGGTAACGGAATAAAAACGAAAACAATGTTAATTTATACCAATAGTATGAATGATGTGTGTGACAGGTAGCAATGTCAGCAATTGAGAAATATTAGGAATGGAAAAGTGTAAACTATGAACTGGCCCCTGGACAAAATTCCGACCCAGATAAAGGTCCTAATATGAGTGGGGGTAAAAAGAAAGCAAAAATAGTGAGTTTGAGACAATACGGAGAACTTTTGTTTGGAATTATTTTTATAATAAGTAGATCAGACGAGTTTACCGTATTTTCCGGACTATAAGCCGCTACTTTTTTCCCACGCTTTGAACCCCACGGCTTAAACAACGAAGCGGCAAATATATGGATTTTCCTGGGTTTTTCCCGGTTTCACAAACTCCATGCCAAAAAACTGAGCCTTATAACATTAGACCAATGAAATTGTCGAACGGGTTCAGGTGAACCAATGAAACTCTATAATAAATCAGATGCGCTCCCACTGAATCGGCCTGCACCACATCATAAATATGGATGATGTTCCTCTGACGTTCCTGCCCTGCCGCTCACTCGGACTGGCAACAGGAAATGTGAATCATTCATCACGCTGAAAACAACCGGGCATGAAAACACACACTTCACCTGTGTTCTGAGCTGCACGGCATCGGGAGAAAAGCTTCACCGATGGTGATTTTTAAACGCACGACGATGCCAAAAGAAAAACCCCCGAGAGAAATTGTTGTGAAAGGAAGGAGGAAGACAGTGAACAATGACTTTCTTGGTAGGCTACTGTTTAGATACAAGCCGTGTAACAGACACTGTCTTTCATTAAAGACTGTGTAAAGTTCATTATTTTCAGTGTAGACACTGTATGTTCAAAATAAAAATCTTTGTCAAATTCAGTGAGTGCGGCTTATATTTGGGTGCGCTTAATAGTCCGGAAATTGCGGTAAATGGTCATAATATACACTGTGTTAGACTTCACTGTGCCATTTTGTACCATTTTTGGTTGGAAGTGTGCCTCAAAAAAAGGTTCAAAAACACAGCTCTAGGCTCAAGAAGAGATCTATATATTTTTCTATCAGATAATTTCTTTATATGTTCAATCAGGCAGTCAGGTGACTCTGGACAACATTATACTTGTTAATATAAAATCGAAGCAGCAAGATTGTTGGAATATTTTCTGTGGGCGCTCTATAAACACCAGGTCCTCATTTCTGCTTGGCTCAATTAAGTTCAGTTTCCAAAGGCTTAAAGCGTCTGCTTAATCCCTTACAGTTGCCTGTCTTGTTAACCTCCCTGCCTAAGAGAAAAGCTTTTAAAGAGTTCTGCCTGTCCATTTTCTCCCTCCTTGCTCTTTTCCTCCCTCACCATCACAAGGTAATGTGTATTGATAGACCTCTCCTATATGTCAATAAGAAGAGGATCAGAGGTGGAGGATAAGTCACAGAAATGGAGTGAGGCACAGAGCGAGTGAGCGCTAACGTGATTCTCGAAATCGATTCTATAACAGAGGATCTCCCTCTCATTCTCTCATTCTTTCCCTCTGTGCGATCATCTCTTGTTCCCTGTGACCTGCAGGGTGTTCTGAGGGATTCCCTGTGCTCCTTTTCTCACAGATCAAGCTAAGAGCGAAGATTCCCACATAGCTCTACTTAAATTTCATCATTTACTTGATGCCTACCAGACTTACTTTTCTCAGGTGGACCAAAAATATGTTTTATCTTGCTTCTTTTTCTCGTCAGGATACAAAGCAGTTTTCCTGTCCATTGACAGACACTTGCATTTAAAGTCGCTTACAACCGAGAGATTTTAGAAAGGCAGGAAATTAAAGGAGATGGGCCTTGTGAGGATGGGTTCTCCTTTTAAATCTGGTTCCTCTCAAGGTTTCTTCCTCATAACAGCTAAGAGTTAAGCTGCTTTGAGACAATGTCTGTTGTGAAAAGTGCTATAGAAATAAACTTGACTTGACTTGTCAGTAAATCCATCAGTGGTCGCTTGTTGGAGTTGAACCTGCTCACTGGCAGTCCAGATGGCCAGAAAATAGGTCCAAAGATCTCTACCATCTCAGATTGCATTGTAGAACTATTGTACTGTAAGTACAACTTCATATTCAGTTGGCAAATTATTTTATTTAAAGTACCATTATCAAACAACTCATTTGTCAAGGCACCATTTGAGCTGATCCCTCTGTTTAATTTCTCCAAAAAAGCTTTTTAAATCAGAAAAGAAATGCAGCAGCTTGAATTTGGTTAGTTGCTCCTAACTCCTCACTCCCTAAGAAGTCCAACGTGGCCTCCATCAGATTTATGTTTTAGGCAATTCTTTGTCAATCTCTTCAATCCAATCCTTAGGACAATGTCCTTGAGGTCAATTTCAAGCGTAACATTGGCTACACAGTACGTATGTCCGGGTGGTCCAAAAGACCATCAAATTTCAAATTTCATTCTCCTCAATTGTGGGTAAACAGCAAACTGTGATTTCTCCATAAAACTGGTTGATTATGAAGAAGAAACTAAAAGTATAGTTAAGAACATTGGTGCAAAAAGTTTTTATATATATATATATATACATATATTTCAGATATCTTTAATGAAACTTCGGAATAACGTTCTAGAGAATATTGGAAACTGTAATTAATATTTCTGTTTATAATATTGATTTAAATTTAATAATTAATATAACTAATATTGGAACTCTATAGGTGTTTTCTAAACTCATCATAACTTTACATTTTTGTCTTTCAAAAATACGTAATGTCCAATACGTAAAATAAAAAAATGCTTAACGTGAATATTATCACTATCACCCAAAATGATGCTCCATTACTCTCTTTTCTTTGTACTTTTTGGAGACAAACCTAAAGATCCCCTGTGGAAGAGCGAGTTTCTCTTCTTGAAAACTAAAACCAATAAAAGCACCATAGAGGAACCCTTTAAAAATATACATACTCTGTACTTCTATACTGTATTGTCCTGAATAATTTATCACTGTTCTATACAACCATGCTTTAAGAAGGGTTACTGAATAATACAGATGTTGAAGAGGTCAACCTTTGCTGTACTATTAAAGCAAAAGTGATAGCCTCAGGCAAGGCAGTTTAACTGTAGCACTGAAAATGCTTTTAGGCAGAAATAATTAGCTGTTATGCTCCTCAGTTCAGCTGAGTATGCAAGTCGGCGTCAGGGTTGCGAGAGATACAGCAGGAACAAGAGTCATCATTCAGAATGAGGAGGCTGACCAAGTCAATGGATGAAATCCATAACTGAAGCCTTAATGACTTCTGGTCACCATGGCATATTTATGATAATGATATAACTGGACCAATACTGAGAAAAGAAAAAAAAAAGAATGCTGCGGTTGTTCAAGATATATTTTGTCTATTTATTCGTTTATTGCTGTGACGTAGGTGTTACTGCAACTGCTTCCAACAGTGACACTGCAAACGTGTTCCCTACCTTTATGTCTTTTTCACCTTTTTCTTCCTCAAAATAATTCATAACAGCATCCCTGACATCTTCCCTTCTTCCTAATTCCTTCTATCTCATTCATTCTTAATACTCTGTCTCCCAAGGTTAATTCTGTCTCTTCACACTCTGGAACGGTGCTAACATTTCTTGAGGTGCATATACTGCTAATAGTCTTCATGCACATTTCAGTTTTGGGTCTCAAACATCTGTTGGGCGAATTTAAACCTACCACAATGTCACCAATTCTAGGAGACCGAAAACGATTTTTTTGAGTTCAGCATGATGTTATCGGTATCAATAATATGACATGGAAATCCACAGAGCAAGGAAATTGATTTACCTTGGTCTCGCTTCCTCTGAGTCAATTCGCTGCTAAGGCAACACTTTATTTCCCCCTCCCCCGCTTTCCCGGTCTGTGTATCAATGCCACTCTTCATCAGAAAGAACCGCGCGGTAAGATTCTTGTCCTGCTTTCCAGCTGATGATGTCACCCTGGCGGGTTTACGAACATGGAGTTCATTTATGCTTTGCTTCATCTCAGTCTGGATCTTTTCCATTCCTTAAACAGAACTAAATAAAATGCAATGAACTCCGAGTGTAATTTCTGGAGTGTAATTAAGATCCTACTTCCATGTCATTTTTTTTGGATATGCCTAAACATATATTGGATGAGCATTTGCATTTCACTTCCATACCTGATCTAGATTATTCTCCAAAATTCATCAAAACATTTGCACCTTTTTCCCCCCATGCATTTCATTTATATTTCATTTTTACTTCTAATCTGTACTTGGGGTGTATAAAGTATAGCCCATGTTTTACGTTAACAGTTCATTATTTTTCTATTTTTACATAGCAATCCAGTGTATATTATTTTCCAGCACATTTGCATGTACGCAATGAAGACAACGGGTCAAATTCAGAGTTCATCAGTTAAATCCAACTAAGTCCAAAAAAAAAAAAATGTTTATATGAGAAAAGTTTCTCATATTTAGACATTAGCTACACACGTGCTTACATCCAGTTTCTGGGCCTTTGATTTATATTGTGCAAATCACTTAAATGTAGAAATAGCATTGAATAATTGAATAATATTGCATTGTTGCTTTCGTTTGTTTTAGGTCAATTTTACCCAGCATGTGTAACGTGTGCAATGTGAGCTTCATTTAACTCTGAATACGACCCAGCGAGCGTCTTGCATCAAGGTCCAAAAGGAAGAGAATTCCATTAACATTCATTCATCTTCTGTACCACTTTATTCCCAAGTTCGTGATAAATCCGTAGTCTATTCCAGGAAAAGTGAGTGCCATGCATAATGAGATGGCAGTCTATTACAGGGCACCATGTACACTCGTTTAGATTTGCCAAGCCACCTTAGGAGGAAACCGGAGAACCTGGAAAAACCTTCATGGAAATGGGAAGAGTATGAGAAACTCGACTTCAGCAGGAGTGAACTGGGGACTATGGAGTCATGTTTTCACTACAATAACAATTGAAATGGAATACAATGCATAATAGCACTGAAGTTCTCACAGAACTTCTCATCTCACACAGCTTATATAGAAGTCTTGAAGCCTGGGGCTAATTTCATTTTGGTTGCCCTGACTACTAACTAAGTGAGCTACTGAGTGAACTTGATGTAGGAAAGATCCCATCGTCCAGAAGCTCGTCTTCGCTGAGGCTGATGTGAAGACAGGTTTTGTTAAGGGGTGATGAAAATGGAATCGTGTGCTCGTAGTTGATGGGAGTGGCCGAACGAGGCGGGGTTCCAGCCAGTGGGTGGTCCTCTGGCAAACTGCTGCACGTGCTGGACGTAGAGAGGAGGGCGGAGTTGCGATCTTCGAACAGATCATCTCCGGACTGCTTGTTGTCAGAGCGCATGCCAGAATCTTCGCTCGCCGAAAACGAGGCGCTAAAGTCGTTACCGAGGTCAGCTGAAGAAACGGAACACGGTGTGACGTCTGGGAAGGTCGAGCTGAAGGCCAGACTCGACGCCGTTTCAGATCCTGTTCTGTTCGGTCGCTTTCGGTTGATGGGAGGAGGGGGCGGGTCCAGTTTTGGGATTATTTCTTGAACCCTGTGTGGAAAAATACAAATAAATGAAAAATTACTTGAAGGACTTGAAAAATCTGACTGGCAATAAAGTATTATTGTTATTATTATTATTATTATTATTATTATTATTATAAATCTGGCTATTTGTGGCATCAAGGTAAAGCTCTTTAGCAAATTTTTTTTTTAACTATCAGCTTCTTTGTGTGTGTGTGTGTGTGTGTGTCAATGTAATGACAGAAGAGAGTTGGAAGGAGAATGGGAGAGAAAAAAGGGGAAAAACAAAGAGGGGGCAAAGGTTGTCTGTAGTTACCCAGAAACACACACACACACACACACACACACACACACACACACACACACACACACACACACACACACCAGCCTTTTTACAGACTTTAAAATGCAAATCATGTAGATACACAAAGCAGTAACCCGAACATACCCTGAAGTAACCATAGAGATACTGACAGTCATTTATTTGATTTTGGTTCATCTATTGGTGGAAATCCATAACTCTCTCTCTCTCTCTCTCTCTCTCTCTCTCTCTCTCTCTCTCTCTCTCTCTCTCTCTCTCTCTCTCTCTCTCTTTCTCTCTCTCCACTATTAGCATAAGCCTTGAGTCAGCAATCCAAGCGAGTGTCATAAACAGCAATCCCCCACTCCTTTTAAAAGGATCTTTCCATTTTGTTCTCTCTCTCTACGTTCCGTTCATCGTCTATTCTGGGTACAGAAATAAAATTCAATAAATAAATCATACTTCAAGCCATTCTCTCCAATTAGCTATTAAAAACACCTATAGCATTCCTTGCCGAAGCCAAAATTCCATGTGCAGAGGTGCATTATGTACATCCCAGTCCAATCTAACTGCTTCTGAACGGAGAGGCAGACAGACAGAGATGGAGAGAAAGATAATAGAACCAGACACTCTGAGAGAGATGAGAAGAAAAAAGCCAAGGCAATAGAGATTGCCTTCATCGAGAATGGTCAGAAATATGACTGCTGGTGTGTGTGTGTGTGTGTGTGTGTGTGTGTGTGTGTGTGTGTGTGTGTCTGGTCCAGTATCACAGGGTTTCACATTCTTTCACTGCCTAGCAATACTTCACAGCAGGAGGGAGTGAGTGCATGCATGCTCACAACACGTGCATTAATCCCACACACTCTAGCTTTGATAAGGAGTGTAACATATCTCCCAGGCAGACACACAGACACACCAATAAACAAGTAAACACTCCTTAATAAACTAAGACGGTTGAAAAGAAAAAAGGAGAGGCAGTTTATATGGATGTGAAAGACGGAAAGTACGATTCTTTAAATATCCTGCGATAAGAAATATGAAGGAGGGAAAGAATGGAGAAGGGAATACAGGAGGGAGAGAAA
This sequence comes from Silurus lanzhouensis, assembly GCA_039877035.1. Taxonomy (NCBI): domain Eukaryota; kingdom Metazoa; phylum Chordata; class Actinopteri; order Siluriformes; family Siluridae; genus Silurus; species Silurus lanzhouensis. Next base: position 1,073,139 of record JBCEWE010000477.1, read on the forward strand.
TTTCCACAAAAAGTTACTAAAGAAGCACACGGGGAGGAACACCAAATGAAAAGAGATGTAAATGAAGATAAATGTGCTGTATGTGTTTCAGAAGTGTAACACATTCGCACAATCTTGGTTCTAATAGGTCATACTGTTTGCGTTAACCTTCGAAAATATGAAGTGGGCGTGGCCTAAACCAACAGCGTTATATTCATCCAACATCTTTACTTATATTTTTTTAAGGAAATCGCACTTAACAACACTATCAGAATCTTGTTTAACGCTAGGACACAAATGTACCTTATAGTCAAAATGTTCATTTCATTACATTACAATACAATTACAATGTGCTGTGAAAAGTATGATGAAAAAAGTACTTTAAATTGGTTAAAATTGTTATTTCTAAAGACAGAAGCAGACTCTGTGAAGCAGCGACTCTGCTGGGTTGTGATAGCTGAGCATTGATTGTTGCAAAGATATGAAAAGGTACTTCTGGTTACTTGAAAGAAGAAAAAGCAGTTACAAAGATACCTGGATATGGCATTTCCCTTATTCAAAGGTTTTGGGTTGAAAGGCTCTGCCCCACTGATATCATTCTGGTCTTGGTCACGAGACTCTCTGAGTCCAATCAAGGGTATAGAGTTGCCCCACCTTGCTAATGCTCTTATTGGCAAAAAAATCCAATAGCCACATTCCAAAATGTCTGAGAGACTGAAGGCTATATCCTTCAACAATGTTATTGTATAAATTGCAGAAGGTTATAATGTCTGTCTGAAAGGTTCAATGCAAAGCAAACATCAACCCGGCCGGGAATGTGAGACACATTCGACAGAAAGTCAAAGTACTGAGAACGAACAGAACGAGATAGCACCAGTATCAGCAGAAAGGTAATTTGTGACTCTCAGAAGAGCAGTCTTGGTGCTCCAAAAAGAATGGAACCCTGATTGAATAGGCTCAGAGACTGCTAGTGTTAAATTTTGGAGTTGGGAGCCAAGCACACTTTCTAACAGTTTGGATTGAAATGAAAGTGTGGACTTTGGTCTAAAATTAAAATAGCCATTACGGTTGAAACAAGTATTTTTGAGGACTGGCATGACGCTTGTGATTTAAATATTACAAGGAACATTACTAAGGGTATCTGCTATACATGGCTTTAAATCCTCGTTTATTGTGGAAATAAAAATAAACTATAAAGAAGAAAATGGGCAGTGTGACTAGCATTAAAGGACATCCCTATACTTGTTGAAGTGGTGGGAAGTGGTAGCCCAGTGGTAAAGATTTTGGACTTCTGATCGGAAGGTTTTGAGTTCAAAATCCCAGCACCATGAGCAAGTCTTCTACCCCCAACTGCTTAGTTGTATAAGTGAGATATTTGCACATCACACTGGATACGTGTATCTGCCAAATGCCATAAATGTCAATTTCCTGATAGGCAAAACTGACTTCAGTTCAAGTGACAACCAAGTTAGTCTTAAGAGGATCATGGCTATGAAGTGTGTTAATGATACTGTGATGATTTTAATGTCAATAAGGGGTTACGAAAAAGTATGGGAGTTCTGTTAGAAGGGGTATTTACATGAAATCTGAGAATAAACTCAATATAGAAATAATAGAGCTATCACCTTGGCATCTAGCATTAGATATACTATATACACTGATCAGGAATAACATTATGACCACTTGCCTAATATTATGTTGGTCCCCCTTTTGTTGCCAAAACAGTCCTGAACCCATCGAGCATCAACAGTATTAACTTCTTCAGTATTTTGAGCTACAGGAGCTCGTCTGTTGGATCGGACCACACAGACAAGCATTCACTCCCCACGTGTATCAGTGAGCCTCAGTCGCCCATGACCCTGTCACCGGTTCACCACTGTTCCTTCCTGGGACCACTTTTGATAGATACCACTGCAGACCGGGAAAACACAGCAAGAGCTGCAATTTTGGAGATTTTCCGACCCGGTTGTCTAGCTGTCACAATTTGGCCCTCGTCAAACTTGCTCAAATCTTTATGCTTGCTCATTCTTCCTGCTTCTAACACATCAACTTTGAGGACAAAATATTCACTTGCTCTCTAATATATCCCACCTACTAACAGGTGCCATAACGAAGAGATAATCATTGTTATTTAATCACCAGTCATAATGTTCTAATGTCATTAATGTTATGCCTGATCTGTGTATGTCAGTAGCAGAGATTCACTGAAGGACATGGTCTCGTAAAGTAGTACAGAAATGAACATGTGTAAAAATCAAAGCATTTAAAAAGCTGGCCAAGTTTATTGTCAATACAGCAATGTTAATGTGCATTTCAAGTGACCAAGTAAAATTGGTAGGGCTGGTTATACTGAAGTCTTGGCGTTCGATAAATCAACACTATTAGCGCCAGATGGGCTGGTGGTTTTTATGGGCATGTATTCCATAAACATTGGCTTGTGAAAAGCATGCTCAGGTTGTTGTGGTAGATAGGGGCAAGCCCAATCCCTTACCTACTGACTCAGTTTAGCAACATGACTATATCTTGGCAGGGTCATGGGGTCACTCTCAAGGTTTTTTTTTGCTATCACTCGTAATTAAATTAGCATTGAGCTTTGTTAGTAATGGAACAGTCAGTAAAACGTGTGAATGTGGCACTGTGTATTGAGACAGGGTTTCTGTGCTTGTAATGAATGCCAACTTGTCTTAGAGAACAGCATTGTGCAGTTCCTGGAGTCTCACCATGAGGACGACGGATATTTGACCAGATGGTAGGGGATGGTAGGGGACATTGCGAATATGGTGGCAATATGGTTGTATTTTGAAGCAATTAAGGTTGTGTTTAGGCCAGGCTACAGGAACGATTGACTGATTTGCAAAAGGAGGTAAAAAATAATTATTTTTTCATTCTGGAAAATTGTATTCATATTTGGTTATATCCCGTGTGTATTAGAGAGAGAGCACAAGAACAGGTAACAAAGCTGCAGGCAAACACTCATTTCCTATGTACTTGTTTGAATCTGAGCTGTGATTCCGGCGATAATGACAAGCCACACAGGGTGCTTTTCATTTCATCAAACGCACTTTGGGGTTTCTCTATTTATCTCCAGTTCTCGTGTCCTATTTCTTTTCTCTGAGGAAGCAAAACTAGAGTAAGTGACAAATGTTATAAAATCAAATGTCTTAGTTTACATAAATCAGGAACTGCTGGTTTGTTTTGTAAAGATATTTTATTCGACCAAGGTCCCTGGTTGTCTAGTGGTTAGGATGCGCCGCTCTCACCGCTGCGGCCCGGGTTCGATCCCTGGTCAGGGAACCAACCCCAGCCATTAGGGTTGCACAAGCCTTAGTGCTGGTCCCAAGCCTGGATAAATGGGGAGGGTTGCGTTAGGAAGGGCATCCAGCGTAAAAACATGTGCCAAATCAAACATGAGGATGGTCCGCTGTGGCGACCCCTAATGGGAGAAGCCGAAAGAAAAGTTTATTTCATTCGACTACTGGTTATTATAACAGACTTTGTGTAAGTTAGCTAGTAATAAGGGTAACCTACGACTAGTTTTGGAACCCTGAAAAGCTGGTATTTTTTTGGACAATGCTAGCTGACTGATTTGTTGGGTGGGTCAACATAACTTTCGGTATAGACAATAAATAATTCTATTTTTAATATAACAAACATTTGGTGTTATCCAAGCGTATATAATAAATGTTACATTGTAAAATCCTATGATTTTATTCTAATACAAAGAAAGCAATCTTCAGCAGTAGTGCTGCATTATATCTATATTCCAGGAAAATCACTACACATGCATATTAAAATTTAAATAGGATTAATGTTAACCTTTGCTGTTTGATTATTCATTCATTTATTCATGTATTTATTTCAACCAGTACAAAAGCATGTTTTCTTCTTGTTAATACTCAGCTAGAATTCACTTCTTTAGTAACTACTTCCAATCACTATACATGTTCACTTAATCTGTTCACAGTACTATCCAGGTTAGAACATCTTTATTCAGTGATTTATATTTAGAAAGGTTATGCATAATTAAAAAGTGTGCTAATTTAACCATGGCACAAATGGCATGCATTTATTCCGAGCGCTTTTCAGATAAAGGCCATCTAGACAGGACAATATATCAGTTTCAATTTCTCAAAATTGCATCATAAGTGGGTTTATACTGTATATACTTTACTTGTCTTAAAAAACACAGAACAACTTCAGGCTATATTTAAACACACGAATGTATACCGTCTCTTTTACAGGAGAGGACAATCCATTAGCTCGCCCAGATGGTAAGTTATAGCTCTACCGAAAAAACCTAGACTAATTAATGTAATGTGTTAGTTAGCTAGTAAAGTGTATTAATAGTTGGAAACTACATTCACACACAAATCGACTAAAAGCAATCTGAGATTATTTCAGTGACTGAATGTGGGTGTGTCTAGAGACATGGGAAAGATGCGGACTTTATGCAAATATGGAGTGAACTGCTACACCCAATACCAATGGGAGTGAAGACAGTAGCGCGCACTAGAAAACGTCTCCTAACTTGTTGTCCAAAGAGAAATGCTAGTTGTGCCACCCTTTGATAAAAGTTACTGTAGCAACCAGTCATAGGTGCCTTTACCTATAATTCTTTGTATAGTGACTGGTGAACGTAACATTAGAAAAAAAGTAGATATGTTAAATTGTGATGGACAGATGTGCTTCTGTAGTCTTCACAAGAACTTTATACTACTACTTGCTTTGGTCAGTCCTCAACCACCATCCAACTCCACCCAATAATACAACCAGGAAGAGTAAGGGTTAAAACATGCTTCCTTTAACCATGAACATGAACGTGTGTGTGTGTGTGTGTGTGTGTGTGTGTGTGTGTGTGTGTGTGTGTGTGTGTGTGTGTGTGTGCGCGAGAGACATTTTAAACTGTGGATTATTTTGTGAACACAAAGTAGAAGCATTAAGTCCTAATGTTAGTGTCATGCTAATTTCCTTTATGGTATTCAGTGAGTATCCTACACACGCACACACACACACACACACACACAAACACACACACACACACACACACACACACACACACACACACACACACACACACACACACACACACACACACTCTGCCCTCTGTAAGTGCTTGTAATTAGCGTGACCACTATTAGAGATCAATAGACAGGCCAATCCAGGCAGCTTTACAGCTCTCAATCTTTTTCTTTCCTTCTCTTTCACACATACACACTATTCATGAACAGAAACCCAAACACACATACACAGCATGAGACTGGAGTGGGACTGAAGACAGACCCCCACCCACTTAAGATTTTTTGTTTCCCTTTGAAAAAAATCAATGAGTACAGAAAGAAAGCCCAAAAACAGATCTGCACCGATTGAAAAGAAACACAGTGTGAGACACATCCGTGTGGGAGCAGAGGGCTTGAACTGAGACACACACACACACATGCACACACACATAAACACACACATGGTCTACAAAAAATGTCAACGCAATTCAGCCAGCCAGACAAAACACGAGAGAGCACTGACCCTGAAAACATAAACACACACAGGGAGCAGTAGTGGCATTAGCCTGCAGTGTGTGGAAGTGAAGCCTGAACATGCGCGCGCATGCAAGCAAACACACACACACACACACACACACACACACACACACACACACACACACACACACACACACACACACACACACACACAGACAAGCACATGCTGAAAAGCGTGGTCTTGCAAAACCAAACTTATCACAATGTAATTCAGGAGGGACAGAATCAGAAAAGAGAAAGAAGAAATGACTGAAAATGAAGGATGCAATGACAAATATTTACAGTTTGTGTGTGTGTGTTGAGAAAGTATTGGAAATGCAGGGAATGTAAAACAAGGGGATAGAGGATTGGAAAAGAAGAGAAAGTACTCAAAAAAAGTGACATGCAGTAAACAAGACATAATTACGTGTGTGTGTGTGTGTGTGTGTGTGTGTGTGTGTGTGTGTGTGTGTGTGTGTGTGTGTGTGTGAATGTAGCGGTGTGTAAGTGCAACATGGTAGACGTTTCATGCTGTTCAGTGACTCACTGTTAGGTTAGCAAGTGGTCACTCTGTGTGTGTGTGTGTGTGTGTGTGTGTGTGTGTGTGTGTGTGTGTGTGTGTGTGTGTGTGTGTGTGTGTTTTTATAATTTAACTCATTATAAAAAAATCTTAATACAAAACCATTGTGTATATGAAATAATTGACGGCCCTCAGCATGCTAAAGGAACCAATCCGGTAAGTATGTGTTTACAAAGTCCTGAACAGCTACATATAATCTCTTTGAGTGTTTATAATTCTCGGTGTGTTTATAAAGGACATCTGCTTGCTGCATACTTTAATAAAAGTTCTTGTTATCATTAAGTTTTTCCCCATGCTGGGTTTATAACAATGCTCCATGACCGTTGTCCTGTTTTGCGTTCGGCTTTGTTACGCATTGCTCTGAAACATCACAACACTGGACTTTCTATACTTTTTTGTAAAAAAGATAAGCACAAAAATAGTTCGACAAATACGCAGCAACTGCGTGATGCTATCATGTCAATATGGACCAAAATCTCTGAGGAATGTTTCCAGTACCTTGTTGAATCTATGCCACGAAGGATTAAGGCACACACACACACACACACACACACACACACACACACACACACACACACACACACACACACACACACACACACACACACACACACACACACAGTAATGAATCTTTAGAACTTAACAGAAGGTCAAAAATTTTCCATTACCGGTTACATGAAATTCTCTTTCTCTCTCACACACAGACACACAAATACACAGAAACACACAAACAAAAACAAACACATTTTTATATGATGCTCAAACAGTGTGGGAGGACAGTCCTCTTATACACTTTCATTATTTTTGTTTGTCTTTCTACAATGTAATATCTATTGATGCTTTTTTCTGCATGTCTCAGGACTGAGTGATGGGGCAAAGCGAATGGAGATGGAGAGATTTGAGAAGTGTCACAAAAATAGAGAAAGATTGATTAATGAAAAATGTGGCAGTGTATTGTCAATACTGTGAATGACCCAGGTCTGAGACGTTTCATTTGCCATTCATTCAACTATGGCCAAAAGTATTTAGCTTGGCCGACTACACACACACACACACACACACATCGAGGGTAAAACCTGTTCTTTTTCTCCACTGCTTCGCTTTTCTTTATGTCCATCCTTTTTTTTGGTCACGTGTTTCTGTTTGTGTTTTGACCTTTTTAAACCCAATGCTTTTATTTTGCCCAATTGAGTGGCTTGAATTACAGACTATACCGAAACCTGGGCTGATATTGGTTATAAATCAGTCCTGCGGCAAGTGGAAAGCATTGCACACACACACACACACACACACACACACACACACACACACACACACACACACACACACACACACACACACACACACACACACACACACACACGTCAGCTGTATATAGAGTGTGTCCTAACTAAAATATGGAAAACAATTACAGAGCCAGCATCAAAGAAAATCAAACACACACACACACACACACACACACACACACACACACACACACACACACACACACACACACACACACACACACACTTCAATACAAACCCCACCACATGCCTCTCTCTGTTGAAGCTATTTTTTGCATTCTCTCTCTTTCTTTATGCAATGTCAAGCTTTTTCTCCGGCTTCTGGCCAAACCCACCCTTTGTACTTGATATGAATATTCATGTTTTCTTAGCAATAACAAAGCGGCAGAGCAGCGGGGATATAAATACTGTTTGAACGTTCTCTTTTGTTAATGCTCGGATGCAAATTACTCCGAGTTTAGCTGTTTTTGGGATTTCAGAAACTGCGTAACCACTCTTTACAACAAACGTCGATCAGAAAAGCATCTCACGCACGACATATAGAATGCAGAACGTGCCAAAAAATAAAGGCCCAGAAATACCCAAGAGGTGATACATCATAATATATATTTTTTTCTTGTTTTCACAACATAACAATGTAAAAACCTGTTTTTCTCATGACGTAATTGTATCCGGAGACACACCCCCCTTCTCAAGTGTCGGATACTTGTGTGTAAGTTGTTCATCACATTATAAATGTCAAGAGTTATATTTATATTAAGTTTGTAAGTTTGTGTACCAGTGTAGATTTATACATTGCTAGAGACTCAAAGCAATTTGTACTTCGCTCTGGATAAGGGCTTCTGCTAAATGCCGGAAATGTAAATGTAAATGTATGACGCTGCCTCTAGAACATGCTGAATACACAGAAAAATATATTTGTGATAACGAGAAAATTTTTATGTCAAGATCAGGAGAAAACAACATGTTGAAATGTCAAGAAAATTAATTTGTGATCATGAAAAGAAAAGAAAGAAAATATCGAGAAAGAAAAAAATATTATAATTCATGGCCTCTTCGGACTTCCACACAGAACTGCTCCTGGTAAGTGCCACATTGCTGTAGTCTAAGTTCACTTTATTTATTTAAGAAAACTGTTTTGCTCACTGAATGAGCTGATTATGAAGGTGAAAGAGAGGAAAAAACAGCCAACGAAACCCTGTGCTCATGTATAAGCTTCTGTGTGTGTGTGTATGTCCTGCATACCGTTGATCCACTGCTGCTGAATTGAACTTTGTGAAGTCGTTGCTTGCACTCCCCATTCTCTGCTTGTGTCCTAGGTTCGCTTGCATGCAGTTGCCTGCATGGGACGTTCCTGTTCTGATCAGGCTGAGGTAGGATTCAGCGCACATCATGCTATAAGGGGTTGTGGGAGAGACTTGGACGTCTCCTGCCGGCGTGGAGGTGATGGGCTGGTCTGAACTGTAGTGGTTTTTGAGGTTGAGAGAGAGAGAACAGGATGACGACCTTCTCCAGTCTTCATCTGAAGAAGGAGGAGGAGGCGGATGAGAAGGATGAGGGGGAGATTAATCAATTATAAGTTGGTTAAAACCAAATAAATCTATATGTTTTCACTGAAGCACAGGCACAAACACTCACAAAGACTCTTCTACATGTTTTGGCAACAGGCCCAGCGATGATGACCTCATGATCTCTCTGGAATTGATTCACTTTGAAAGATAGACTCCATAAAAACCTAACATTCCATCCAAACAATTGGCGCACCAAGCTTTCGGGTGTGGGCAGAAGTGCTGAGAGTGTAATTGAATCTAATCTCTATCTAGTGCTGATGTACTCCATCTCTGTCTTCTTAGATTAGATTTCTTTTTATGCTAAAGTAAAAAAAATGATGCATGACACCATTCAGCACCTGACTGACAAAAATGTTTGTGTGTATCTGTAAAAAAATGCAAACTTGATAATAGACGCAATAGAAAACATGCAAACCGATTTACTAACTGCGTCTAAAGCATTTATTTAAGATAGCTAAATCTAGCTAAGTCATGCTGCAAAATGACAGAAGCTAAAAGACAAACCTCTTACTATAGGGGTGGGGGTCATATTATTTGTTTAAAAGCCTAAATTAAAACATTTTTAGCGCTTTTGCTCCTTAATTTGGCCCTACACCAATTCCCTCCCACAAGCCAGACCTTCCCTATTACCAGCAACGAAAGCTGAGGGATAGTACATTCTTCCTCCAAGACATATGAAGCCAGACATCTGCATTTTTTTGGATTACTGCTCATGTACCTTTATACGCTTGGAGAAAAGGCGCTACCTGTCTTCTTCCACATACCAAAGATGAGGAGATGTTTATGAGGAGGTTGAGGAGTGGTAGCTCAGTGGTTAAGGCTCTGGGTTACTGATCGGAAGGTCGGGGGCTTAAGCCCGGTATCGCCAAGCTGCCACTTTCGGGCCCTCGAGCAAGACCCTGAACCCCCTGTGCTCTAGGGGCACCGTATCATGGCTGACCCTGCGCTCTGACCCCAGTTTCTGAGCAAGATGGAATATGCGAAGAACGAATTTCACTGTACTTTAATGTATGTGACAAATAAAGGCTATTCTAATTTGAAAGATTGGCTAGTGCCACATTGATTGACAGGGGAGATGGAGCATGCTATCCTTCCCATCCAGAGATTATGTGCTGATTTGTCCGTGTGCACTATCCGGTCATAGCATGGTACTATATTTTGTTAAAAGTTGAAAACATGCACCATCGATTTCTGCTGCATCATTCCGAGCTTTATATTTCTTCACAGGATTGATCTTTTGAACCAACTGCTAAGGTATTTAATTAACATATTCCTGAGATAATCATTATTCATATTTGACAGGACTCTGTGTCAAGCACACGCATAATTTAAACAGCCACCCCTCTCTATCACCTACTAGTGCAAGATGCATTTGTGTGTCTTACTCTTTGCATAGCCGTTGACTTTAGCTTCCAGCTCACCGACATGCTGGACCAGAAGCGCTATGTGCTGCAGCAAGTCTCGATTCTGCAGCAGCAGCTGATGGCTCCTGGCTTGAGCCTCCATCCTGGCAGCCGTCTCTGCTGCTATCTGATCCTTCAGCAGCTGCACCTGAGGTGAGAAAGATGATCAGTCGAGAGTGGAGAGTTACTGGAGGAAAGAGGAGTGTTAAATGCAGGTGGTCAGATAACAAACAGGCTAATCAGGCTGTTACATAAACTGATTGGCACTTTCATTCTTTCTCTCTCTCTCTCTCTTTCTTTCCCTGTCTCACATACTCACCATATTCAAACAGTGTGGGAGGACAGTGCTCTGGTTTCTTCTTGACTTTGATTAGTTTTGTTTGCATTTCCCAAAAGCAATAACCTTCACATAAATGTCTGCAGTCTGAGTGAAGAGGTGGATGCAGAGACAGTTTCACATCAGCAGATCAGAGTTTTTGATTACTAATCACAAATTCTGATTCATGTAATATTTTTAGTCTTAACTATAACTGTAATATCTTTGTTCTCTCTAAACCTCTCAGCATGTGTACAAGCTTCAATTATTCCAGCATTGTTATTGAAACCAGAAAGTGGCTCCATTTACCAGTATTGAATCCACACTACACACAAACTATAATTTACATTCATTCTAAAATAATAATTACCTTTGAAGGACCGAATGTCCTTACGATGTTGACCTGAGCAATTTTCTCGTCTATTGTAATCTGTTTTTATTAAAAGGTACAGGCTTTTTATTAGTACCTAGAATAATGAAGATTATAGTATATGTGATGGTTGTATAAAGCCCCCTGGCTTTGTTCAGGCCACAGACCCTCGTTTCATTCAAATTTATTAATTTAGTCAACCCTTATGTTAAATAAATCTTCTCTTAGTAAAGGTGTAGTTCTGGATACAATACAGAGGCAGAAGGACATTTGGTATGCTTTGATGCCACCCACTTCTCTCTCATGTAATTATTCAGGTGGGATAGTAATGTCCTACTGTGGTGCCCTCATATCCGCGTTACACCCTGACCCTTCATTTTAATCATATTGTAGGGTGTTTCTGTAGGCATTTTTATGTCCCAACAGCAGATTTTTGTATATACAGTATATGTGTCAACATTTTAGCATTTTGTCATTTATTAATGTCATAACTCATTTAGTGACATGGACAGTGTCTGGTAGCTTCAGAAATAACCTACAAGCGAGACCTACAAGAGTTCCTGCTTACAGCCTCACGGTTTACACTGTTTTAAACAATGCAGTGTGGGAAAAAAAACTCATTTGTAATGAAATCTCCCATGGATACAGTTTCCAAGAAAACAGTTGTTGACTAAGACTCATCTTCTTGTTTCAGCAGATAGTATCACTCCATGAACTTCATTGCGTCCTTTTATTAATACCTGTAAACATTTTTGGACATTTATCTTGCTTTTGGGCTGAACTCTTTTGTCTTCATCTGCCTTTAGGATCATTAAAGATCTAAAAAAAAAAAAAAAAAAGATTGAAACCCTTTGGTGGAAAATGTATATCAAATCTTGATTTAGGTTTGGAAAGTCTACACAGAGGGAGGTGTTTGGGGATGACCTACAGGGTTAATCACTAAAAGAGCACACCTGAGTCTTGTTGTCCTACATACATTATATTGCCAAAAGTATTAGGTCACTTGGTCATAAGTTTGGTGATGGTGGTTCAGTAATAATGGTCCGTGGGGAAACACAGTGCTGTGTGGAGTTAAATGGACTAAACAAAGCTTTGAGACAAATAATTATAACAAAATAATAACAAAATGCATTCGATGAATTCTAATTACTCGAGTTACTTGAAGAATTCTTTTGTGAGGCATACAGCCTGAGAGTTTTACAACTCTACATTTTTTATTTATTAACTGACATTCTGAACCTTATTGAATTATCCATGTCAGTGATAAAGAACTAACTGTTATAAAACATCTGAAATCCTTTGAGGTCATTGATTATATACACGCACTTCTCATGTGGCTAATAAACCAAAACACAAGGTTGCCAGATTTGTGCTTTTAAAATGGCTTCTAGAAAAAGTTCACAAAGATATGAGAAAAGATTATTGCTTTATTTTGTGTCATGACATTTGGAAAGTCTGGTGTGTGTGTGTGTGTGTGTGTGTGTGTGTGTGTGTGTGCTTGTGTATGTGTGTGTTTATGAATATTTGATTAAATGCAGCTCCATGGGCCATAATGGAGCAGCTGGTCAGTGCAGTCGAATCTCAGCACACACTGAATCTGAGAGCAAATAGCACTGCATACTGCATCTCACGATCAGATGCTAGGTTTATGAGTGTAATCATAATGTCTATGCACATTAGCCAAAAAGGAACAGAGGAGATGGGATGGATTTATTGAGCAATATCTGCCCGGTGTTAACATTTGATGAAGCCATCAATTATTCTTTTTTGCTTGCGCGTGCGTGTTTTGCGCGAGTGTATTTGAGTTGAACTTGATGCCCTTTTTGAGAACTGGATGTCCACATAATGATATTGTATTTATGCAATTTGAAGAATATTTAATATAGAAAAATGTCCGGTAAGGTCCGGGAATCTAGCTACAATAATTGAAGATAAATAAATTAACAAATAAACAAACAAATAAATTATTAATGAACCAACATAACAATTGTATGCTGTGTCTTACTGTTAAACAACAATGTTTTGTTCCCTCTTTATAACACTATAATGTATTTCAAGAAACTAGTTTTTATGGAGTGTCTGAAAAACCATTAGGAAATCTTGCTGTATACTGCCGTGTGTGTGTGTGTGTGTGTGTGTGTGTGTGTGTGTGTGTGTGTGTGTGTGTGTCACATGCCTTACCTGTGCAACAGCCACTTGAGCTTGCTGTTGCTGCTGAAGAACCTGCTGCTGTAATAACTGCAGCTGGTGCTGGTCAGCCAATGGTGTGAGAGACAGAGAGCGAGGGCTGCTGGGAGACAGAGAGTGAAGAGGCATCCCCTCTAAATCCTACAAAGACAGTGGGGATAAATTATTATTATTTTGTAAAGTATGAATACTTTATATATAATTAATGGATGTGATGGAACATCCACATGACACCTCATTGTTACTACCAAGAATTTTATTACATACTAATTAGGACAAATAACGAATAATAACTGGTCAGTGGTCTTATGGTGGTTGCTTGTGCAAAGCATCAGATTGGTGCAAACATACAAAGTGACCTAAAAGTCTACTGAAAGTGAAATCTTAAACTGTAAATGACAGCAAGTCTATAAAAAGCACAAGTGAAAACAGATAAAAGCATATCAGGCATGTACACGTGAAGCGATTTCCAATCAAATTCATATAAAGATGGCAGAAAGTCAAAAGTTAGTATTCAAGGCTTGATCCGAAATTTCTTATCGTGCCAATTACACATAAAAATTCGAAACCCTCTACCTTTAAGGAGCTCATTATCGTTTTATGAGCTCAAACGCATTCATATTCTAAGCTCAAGAAACTCATTTTCTCTAAGTAGCTTTGGCCTGTCTGCTTAGCTTGGAGCAGTCGTGGGTCTCTGGGAACAGAAGCGTGGAACACAGCTAATGCAGAATTAAAACTAATTATTTTATCCTTCTGGTGTGTCATAAAAAAAAACCTCTCAATTCTTCCTTACAAAGTGAACTGCAGTTGTTTGATAATACCAGGGGAAAGCAATAAGTATTAATGGGTGGATGGGGGGAGGGGTCAAAAAAAGGACCTCAAAATGTCCATCAAAATTCCATAATCAATAATCCTCCAAGCCATTTATATTTTCCTTCAAAAGCCGTGGTGAAGAGTCACCCAATTAATTTTAGGAAATAGAAGTTGGTGGGAGTATAAAGTCAGAAAGAGTTGCATTGGCAGGGCGCGGTATTGTAATAGGAAGTCTGGTGGTGCAGGACATGTATAAGGACAGTGTGACAGCAGTAAAGTGTGTAGTAGGAATGACAGAATGGTTTAAGGTATTGGTGTGACTGAATCTAGGATCGACTTTAGGCCCTTTCCTGTTTGTAGTGGTGATGGACAGGATGATGGATGAGGTCAGACAGGAGTCTCCATGGACTATAATGTTTGCGGATGATATTGTTATTTGTGGTTAGAATAGCAGGTTGAGAAGAGCCTGAAGAGCTGGAGGTACACACTGGAGAGAAGGGGAGTAAAGGTCAGTAGGAGTAAGACAGAGTACATGTGTGTGAATGAGAGGGAGGGCAGTGGAGTGGTGCGGTTGCAGAGAGAAGAGGTGGAGAAGGTGGAGGAGTTCGGGTACCTGGAGTCAACAGAGCAATGTGATGGAGAGTGTGTTAGAGAAGTGATGAAAAGAGTGCAGGCAGGGTGGAGTGGGTGGAGAAGAGTGATAGCAGGAGTGATGTGTGATAGAAGAGTATCTGTGAGAGTGAAAGGGAAAGTTTATAGGACTGTGGTGAGACCTGCGATGTTGTATGGATTAGAGACAGTGGCACTGAGTAAAAGACAGGAGGTGGAGCTGGAGGTAGCAGAGCTGAAGATGTTGAGGTTTTCGTTGGGAGTGATGACGATGGACAGGATTAGAAATGAGTTTATTAGAGGAACAGCGCATGTAGGACGTTTTGGAGACAAGGTGAGACTGAGATGGTTTGGACATGTTCAGAGGAGGGACATGGGGTATATAGAAAGAAAAATGCTGAGTATGGAGCCTCCAGGAAGGAGAAAAAGAGGAAGGCCAAGGAGAAGGTTTATGGATTTGGTAAAGGAAGACTTTAGTTGGTTTAAAAGAGTCAGCTGTAGAGGACAGGGGGGTATGGAGATGAATGATCTGCTGTGGCGACCCCTAATGGGAACAGCCAATAAAATAGGAAGAGGATGAGGATTTGACTAATGCAGTTGCAATGGCAAACGTCTGCAAGCCCTTTGGAAGTAATTGGATTTACAATTGCTGTCAAAACTTATTAGACAAAAAAAATGTCTATATTGAACTGAATAATCATTTACAATCCAGGCTGAAAAACGTATGTGTTTTTGCTATTCCATATTCACTGTACTTTCTCTGAGCCCTCTTCAGGTCACAACAGAGTGCCTTTATTGGGTTTAGGTTTGGACTCTGATCTCTGCAAATATTATTTTTTTCTAAACTGTTTTGTTGTGCAGATGATAAACTGCCTCCCTGACATTCTTCTGAAGCAGTCCAATTTCAGTGTTTGTTCGGTTCAAACATCTGCCTTCAGTGATCTAATCACAAATAGACAGCCGGGATGGACAGCTTCATCTTCATGTGCATCACTTTCTAACCTCTTTTTCTTTGAAAAGCTGCTTTGGGACAATGTCCAGTGTTAAAAGCGCTATACAAATAAAAATTTAATGAACTGAACTGAATTGAATGTGACTTCTTGTGACCGCATTTTGTGAGCAAAATCACCAAATCTGCCCAAATAATACTAACCAAACATAACGTGCTGATATACGTATATAAGCCCATAACAATTTTCTTTTAGATATTCGTTCAGTAACTGCACAAAAAAGAAAGAAATAAAATGAATACTTTTTACCCTTGGACACCTTCCCAGGATGAGAAATAGTAAGTACCTTTCTATCACAATCAGATGTACTTGTAAAATATCACTTTCCATAACTATGGGAAATAACAAGAATTTGGATTGAAATGCTTTCCATTGGATTTGGGAGTGAAACTGTAGGGTTTTGTGGGCATTTAGCCAATAGAGAATTAACAAGGTTAATTGATGTTTGCCATGAAAACCTGTTAGTGTTTATTCAGAAGGTGTGAAGTGGAGTTGAGGTCAGAGCTCTAGGCAGCTGTTGGTTCATGTCTTTTCGAAAGTGTTTTCGAACAAAGCAAGCTTAATTTAGAACTATTATTTACACCTGTGGTGCATCGAAATTAACAAAAAAAAACCATATATTGAAGCTTAAAGGTTAAAAGCACCACATTGGACTGAACCAAACTGGGTAACGAGAACCAGCCATGCAACATCTGTCCGGTATGCACAACGTAGCATACAGATTTCATTAAAATGATGTACACAAAGCGCTCAAGGCACACTAAAACCACAAATCTGCCACTATGCTGAACGGAGCTCTTTGAAGTTCACTTTTCCTTTGCCGTTTAGACGACAAATGTTTTATGACCATCCCAAAAGAACTTCAAATGTGTTCTGAGTAACCAGATTATAAGAAGAAATTGACCTTGTGATTTTAGTGATGTCACTTGTCTAGGACGAGTGAGGTTTTCGTTGGGAGTGACGAGGATGGACAAGAATAGAAACGAGTTTATTAGAGGGACAGCGCATGTAGGACGGTTTGGGGAGAGAGGCCCGATTGAGATGGTTAGGACATGTGCAGAGGAGAGACATGGGGTATATCAGTAGGAGAATGCTGAGGATGGAGCCACCAGGAAGGAGAAAAAGATGAAGACCAAAGAGGAGGTTTATAGGTGTGGTAAAGGAAGACATGCTGACAACATTAAAACATGATGTTTTTGGCTTTGAAAATGTATTAGAATGAATGAATTTGATTGCAATTTAAGTTAAAATGAAATGCATCCATATAAAATACATTACCACTCAAAGTGTGTTTAATCAGAGCTGTCAGAGCTTTTACTTGAGTTGCAATGTCTAGGTTCTCATAAGGTATGAATTAACCAAAATATTTACATCAAGACTACATTAAATAGAATAATAATAAAAAATCATAGGGAAAAAAAAGATTTCCAATATAACACTATATACTGTATATATACACATATACATACATCAGATCAAATCG
Organism: Silurus lanzhouensis; assembly: GCA_039877035.1. Classification (NCBI taxonomy): domain Eukaryota; kingdom Metazoa; phylum Chordata; class Actinopteri; order Siluriformes; family Siluridae; genus Silurus; species Silurus lanzhouensis. The sequence continues at coordinate 1,090,259 of JBCEWE010000477.1, forward strand.
AATGCATGTGAATATTCTGAAAAACTTTATTGTGTGAAACCTTATAGCGAGCACTTTCCTTCACCTTTCCTTCTCCTTGATTGTTTCTGGATTTTTTTATCCTGTGCATCTGCTAATCATGTTGCGTTTTAATTTTACTGGTAAATCAGGTGATTTTTGAAAATAATATCTGTAAAGACCATAATGTGATTATTGAGTTTTTTTTAACCTATTTTTTTCACAAAAAAACAAACAAAATGTCACATGAATATTCATAATATTCAAATATTTCAAGGTAAAAAAAATAACTAAATATTGAAACTAAATCTATTTGCTTATGTTTTAAAAAATTGTGACTGTTGTGTCACTCTGTGTACAAACAGCTCATCAATAAACGATCTTTACAGCATCATTTATTTTCACATATTATTTAAATAATGTATGAAATGACTAATGAAAGTAAAAAAAAATTAGGCAACTATTATACACTATGTGAACATGTAAATGGGAAATAGTGTAATAAAAAAAAAAATCACAGTTCAAACAAGAGGTCAAAGTTATTGTATGTTCTCCGTGATTGTATTTCCTAGCCTATGTTATTTTTTTTTCAATATTTTTTTCAATATTTGCCAGCTGTGCAATAGCATGACTGATTTAAAACAAAAGTGCCACCACCTTTACCAACAATTACAATAATAGTAATATGAGCCCTGATGCTCGGTTTCTTCTTTCCATTGCAACAGATTACTGTGTCCACTAGGGAGAGCTACTTACATTACTAAACCAGCACACACACACACACACACACACACACACACACACACACACACACACACACACACACACACACACACCTTAGAGACAGAGACTTCATAGACTGAGAAATGTAAAAAGAAAAGCAAAATTAGGATAATGCCAAAGTAGAACTATGTGTATGTTTCCTCCCCTCCTGGTCTGCCTTTAAAAGCCATGACGGACATTTCAGGTTTTGGGACTGGATGGATTCAGCGCAACGTGCATCCACATCCCGTGAATCCACACAGCAACCCAGACAATCTGAACTTTAAATAAAAGAAAGTCTTATTAGGTAAAAATCAGTGTAGCATTGAATTCGAGCCTGCGGCTCTGAATCACACTCCTCTTTCTGTAATGCCTAGAAGAAAACTGTCATCCATGAGGAGGGATTCGTGTTGCTTGGCTGTTCCCTAATTGCCCTGTGTCTTAGTGAAATCAGTAGAAGCTATAAATCATTGCTGATAGGCCCCGTCATGGTCATTTGTATAAGCTGTCATTTTCTCCCCCTGTTTTACTATTAATTACACATCACTCGCAGGCGGCTGATCTTTTCTTCTGTCGGAGATGCCACGATGGATGATGGACGACTTTCGGAAGTGGATCGAATCAGAAAAGCGGCCCTTGTACGCTACAGTGGCTGCTTGCTGTGGTTGGGCCGAGGGTGCATGTACTGTACTATTTTCAGGCTTATGAGCTTTAGCTGGAGGCTGCAGTCATATAATCCGGCGTTGATCACAAAGCATCACTGGTATTTCCATGCAGTCAGTGACACCAGTGACAAGCGATGCTCACCCACAGCATAATCAAAACACCACCGCTGAACAGCCCACGACTTTTTTTATTATTATTTTTGCTATAAACAGTGACTTGCATTAGGAAACTGTTGGAAGCAGCCATGCTGTTTTCACCACACCTCTACTATAAGGAAATTTATGGACACCTGTCAGATCATTAGAAAGTCCTTTCAGGATTTTTACAGCATTCGGGAGATGCCCTTATCCTGAGCGACTTCGAATGAACTTATTTGAGGGTTAAACGCTTTGGTAAAAAGGTCCAGCAGTGGCAGTTAGGCAATGTTAGGATTTATATTTCCGACCTTCATTTAAGTCTTATATCCTTAGAAATGACCTACCTCTATATAGCAACCAGGTTATAAAGTGTAATTAAGATGATATACTACAGGAATAAATATCTACAGTGTCTTCTCTTACATTTTAGTAATATAAAATGTAAATTCTAAATTAAAAAAAAAAGTTTAAAAGTGGGTGGAGCTTAAAGCATTGACTCCGCCCCACCCCAAACTACCCATATTTCTCTTAAAATCATGTCAGTGTGCGTCATGATTTTAAATGTCAATCTCATGTCAAAATCTCTCAAAAAATTTTATCTTAATTTTCACATTTTCCACAATCAAAAATCTCTGTTTCTAGGTGAAACAAAATTATGTTTATGTTCCTTCTTATTACAGAAAGACTTTCCTTAATGTTGTAAAATTTTACACTAAAACGGTGCATAGAATTATTTTGCTGAAGCAATATAAAAACATATTGTGCCGGCGGGAGGTTTGTTAATGTGGAACGGAGCTGGAGGAATTGAGTAGTAAGGATTATTACACCTGTATGCGATTTAACTAATGAATGTTCTCTGTTGCAGTGAATGAGGAAGGGGATAATAAAGTGAAACTTAAGCAGCTTTGAGAGAGCGATGGTGAGTTGAGCGTGTGTGCATGTGTCTACAGGTTTTACCAACTGAAAAGTGAAACTTAAATTCCAAAGCGTGATTGTGGCAAAATAAAGTGTTTGTTTTTGATTGGGGAATCTGTCACCTGTCTTTCCTTTCTGCCAGACCGAGCCAGCAAGCTCCACATATTACACGTGAATTCCAATATTCAAACTAGTAAAATAACGCCAAAAACTAGATCAATTTACTCACTACTACTTTTATGCAATACAGTTTTTCTATTTAAAGACAGCTCAATAACACAAATGTACATTTAAGGGAAAAAAATTTCTTCTTGCATTAAAAATGAATCATTCCGTTTTGAGTACATGCAGCCTGAAAAAACAGCAGTACAAAATAAGCGCCGGCAATCCCACTTTGTCTATTTTTAATCTTCCAGCGATACGCCAGCCCTGGGGGTTTTGGCCGATAGCAGACACTGATGCAATGCCGGCACTTTTTTAGCAACCGGGCCGACTTTTATGTATGTTTCTGTTTCTGAATGCTACTGTTAATCCATCGGAGACACGATGTCCTATATTTAAAGTGCAACATCGGTCAACGTCTATTGCATGAATCGCACCACAAAATTGGACTGGAAAATATCTAATCCGATAATGATGCCGTGCTTGATGTCAGCATGAGCGCTCAGACCGGGATCGGTTTCAAAATGCAGAAAGCTGAATTGATACTAATATATGTTTGAGCTGTGGCTTTAGATGCTGTTATACAGCTAAAAACATATCTATTAAAAATATTTATAAATGTATAGACCTCATACAGAGTTTCTTATAAATGCCTCATGGACACAGAGGAATTAAAGAAAGAATAAAGGGACATGCATTATAAAGAGATACTAATGTTAATAACTATCATGGCATCTGACACACTTAATAAAGTAAAACATCAGTACAATACACATGACCTTATTATACATTCGCAAACTACTACAGATATCCAGACATTCTTACCTGCCCTGGCTTCACCATGTTCAGCTCTGATAAACTCTGAAGGACATCAGTAATTGCTTGATCGCAAGCGCTGGCTGGCAGCGACTTCATCTCCATTTCTATGCCACTGATGTGCTCAGCTCCAGTCAACTCATGGCCTGTGAGAAAGAGCGCAATGTTCAATCTTTTCATAAGCAAAGAAATACTGCCCGATATGCAGAGCTGAGTTACGCATGCGTAGTGATGCTTTAATACAGAAATTGATGCTCCGCTGCCTGGCGCTTTTATGTAACCGCTTGTCAATATGTCAAATTTAAGTTTATGCTTCGAGCTGTAAATACAAGTAAAAAAACGTTGAATGCCATTTCGAGGCCGGTATTTTTTTTTACATTGAAAAACCTTTCACAATAAAGGAAAGGCAGTTTTTCCTTTTAGTCCGTATTTTCTATGCCTTCATTTTTATCCCTTTTATTTTTACAAAAAGGCACAATTTTCCTGATATAAATACTGATGTGACTGAAGTCATCCACTCTGAATACATCATATAATACATCACATAAAACACTCTAATTGGGTAGTACTGAAGTATTGTCTAACCATTTCAAATTTTGTATCTTTGTTCTGTAAAAGCTGTGTGATATTTCAGCTATTTCTTGATTAAAGAAACAGTAGTTGCTTATGCAAAGGCTTAAACCCAAGTGTATTATGTGGCTGAAAAAAAACCCTGTTTGGAAAACTGTGTTATGGGCTGCAGTGTTTGTGTTTACTTAGGACGCTTTTTATAGACGGCCACATAAACGCCCTTTCACTCCACCCCTATCTCAGGCTGAAAGGAACAGCATGGCTGAAACCAGGAAGCACTGAGAACAGCCAGATTATTCTCCAGTGAGCAAAGAATCACTCTGTGCTTCCAAAAGAAATACAGTAATAGAATAAAGTACAGTAACTAGAATAAGCGCTGATACCACTGTCTGAGGTGAAGTGTTTTGAAATGATGTGTTTTGAAATTATATATATATATATATATATCCCAAAGCCCAAGAAACTCACAGCCCAATAAACAAGCCCAGTCTAGCAGAGCATCTTAAAAGCCTGTGTCTGTTTAGAGCTGTAGAAATTAATCTATCTTATCTTGTGGGTAAGACAAGCAGACGTTAAGTGTCTACCAGTTGGAGAATAAAGACAAAGATCCATTTGACGGCAACAAACAGAAATCAAAGACACGCATCGATTTGGGAAAAAGGGAAATGGGAACACGCATAGAGTGAGCATGAATAAAGAGAAACAACTGTCTCTGAACATAAACTGGATTTAGTGGGAGTAGAAGGCATTTTATGGGTATCAGCCAATACCTGTTATTGATCCTCACAGTAAGCTCACAGTCTAAGGTTTTTTTGCCAAGTGCTGTGAAATCTCTTCTGCAGTGCTTCTAAATTGTGTCATCTCTTATAAAAGCAAGCATTTTACTTTTGCATTAAAAAATCCAATTAGCATCCACTTTATTAGGAATTCCTGTCCCCTTGATTAATCAGAAAATAACCCAATTTTCCAAGAAATATGTATATTTTCACACAATGGTGCAAACAAAAAACATTCAGTGAACAAGTTGTGGGTGGAAACTCCTTGCTGATGTGAGCTGTGTGGTTTTAGCTGACAGACAAATCAAATTATTACTCTTTATCCCTGTGGCAGGCAAGAAAACATCACAGAATGCACAGCGTTTTGGTGGGAAAACTACACCTGCAAAAACCAATATCAGGATCCAGTCCTATCAGCCATTAACTGTGAGTCTACTATGAGCAAAGGTACACCAAAAACAAATAGTTCAGAAAAGTTAAATAAATTTTTTTCTTTCAGTTTTTGGCTGTAGAACATCTCCTTATTTTGTTTTCCACACTACTCAGTTATGTTCAAAAGAGGTGACCTGTTTCTGTCTCACCTGTACTAGGTGTCTCGTCCTCAGATTTTCCACTGTCTCCAATTGCAAGTCTGTCCATCTGTCCGTCAGCAGCCTGCAGACTTAGTTTATGGCACACCTCGAAGGCCTGGCCTACTGTCCTCACTATACGCATTGCCTGACTCTGAAAGGCAAGAGTCATATTTACGATAAGCATACATTTTTATTCTGAAACTCAATAATCCCCTCTATGTTCATCCATCCCATTTCCCATCTCCCTGTTCACCTCATTTAACCTATTTAACATTTATCCCAAACCATATGTCCAAAATTCATTCCAATCTTTTCCCATACCCTTTCACATTCCTCAACCTTAACCTCTATGCTGATTCCTCCACCTCATTCACCATTCCTCCACCCCATTCATCCTAATCCTCACTTCAACCTCCCTCACTTACCCCTTCCCTGTAATTCATCTATTCCCCTCTCGGTTAACCCCAAATGTTTATTCTACTCCTCCACCAATAAGCCCAAACCCATCCCGCCATCATTCATTCCAATCATCATTTACTTATCCCAATGCCTCTCCCTATTTACCCAAATACTTTCCTTCTTTTTTTTTTTTTTTTACCTTATTCACTATTCCAATAATCCCATTTTTGTTCGTCTTAATCTTCTTTCTCACTCATCCCAGTCCACAACCAAAACCCTACCTTTACTCTTCCCTTCCAAAACTCATTCCAACCGTTTCCTTGAAAATTCATTCAAATTTGGTATCTCACTCTTCCGAATCCTTTTCCCTACTCCTCCTAACCTCCTTCCTGATTCCTCAACCTCATTTGCCTTTCCACCCAACCCCCTTCCCCATTCATTCCCATCAGCTCCCTCATTCATCCCAGACAATTTTCTGTTTACCACAATATGACCCCCCTTTAACCCCTCCACCATTCATCCAAACCCCATCTTTCTTCTCCTTCCAAATTCCCCCATTCATCCCAATTAACCTATCTTATTCATCCAAACCCTCCCTCATCACTCATCCTTCCCCCACCTCAATATCTCATTCTTTCTCATCCCACAATAGAATGAAGTCAAGCATATACTACCCCTGCATCCTGATCCTGTTAAAGAAACTCTGCAGACAACAGGCTCCTGTGCATGTCTTCAGTACCCCTACCTACCAGAAGCCCAGCAGTACCATAAAGCTCCTGTTTCATCATTTCTTTGCCCAGTTTAAAAACCTTCCTCTTCTAGCCAACTTTTAAAAAGTCTTAGCAGGAGTTAAACCCACTCCCTCTCTCTTGATGATCACTTCACTGGCTACCCTGTCTATACAATTATGTCATCTAACACACTTTCTGTTGCAGAAAACAGCTTTTGTCTTTCCTTTGCCTCCAGAACTACTTCTATTACGAACCATACTCTTCTGTTCAGCACATTTTCAACCCGTGGGAGCTTCTCCTCCCCCGCTGCATTTCCATAATCACTCTCCATGCCAATATAATTTAAAAGCATGGTCTGCCCTTGAAAGGTAAAAACAACAGATGGCAGAATACCTTCTTTTTGGACTTGAAGACGTTGCATCTGAAGGTGTTGCTGGACCCATCTCTGGCAATGTAACTAAAAATCTTTAAATCCTGAGAGTCATGGGACACATAGAAAATCCTAAAAGAAAAGAAGCCAGAAAGTGACCCAAGACAAATGTACAATAAGAAAGATGAAGTGTTTCTTGATCCTGAATGGGCTCGGTTTTTAACACTAAGAAGGCTACTTTTGATATATGGATTTATTTAACAAATTACAAATGCATAAAAGCACAAGATGTACACTAAAGCACTCTGATGTTTGGCATCTACACTGAAAACGTTTTATGAGCAGAAAACACCGAGGCAACATTGATCAGCAGTTTTTTTTTTTTTTAAAGGACGCCAAAACTACTTGGCAGACTTCAGAGCACTGAAATGATCCCGCATCACTTTTACTTGCTAACACATACATTTTACTTGCAACCTCATTGGTATGAAATCCAGTTAGCTTTTATCTAATGAATTCCTATGGATATAATTGAAAACATGGGTTACAATATTATTGCCATCCCCACCTACACTAGTGTAATACCTTGTTGAAAGATCTTTGCTCATCCTTCCTGCAGAACATTTCTATTAAGAGTCTATTTATGATCTGCATTTTTAATCCACACCTCTGTCAGGGACATTTACAGCTTTTGTTGTGTTTTTAACTAAGGCTATGATTTCCAGTATTTAATTATTTATGTATTTCTTATCATTTAGTACCTGACTTTTTTATATTCGATTTTAACTATTTATTTATAATTGCTATTGCTGTTAACGGTACGCGTATTCGTATTTTTGGTACAGGCTTTTGGTACAGGACCACAAGTTTGTTTAGACTCTGCCCTGTGTAGTGTCAAGGGTTTTTGTTTTCTAATAATTATTATAATTATCAAACTGAAAAACACACACAACAATGGCAGGAGTATAAAAAAAGAAATTAAAGTTAGAACAGTGTCACTGTGGCTACATACCAGAAATACGATTTGTAGTGTATAGTAAAACTACTTTTTTGTTAATTTTGATAAACACACACTATATAATATTACCAAATTGTAACAAATGTAAACTATTTAATTAAATGTTTCCATTTATAAAATGTTATTTAATCCATTTAATATATGCCAATCAATTTGATTACTCAATTGAATCAACAAAATTACAAAATTTTATTGCATTCATTTCATTTATTTTATTATATTTATTATATTCATTATATTTTATATTATTAAAAAATAATATAAACTATTATTTTTATTATTTAATTAAGCAGGACGTTCATTTGAAATTGCTTTAAAATTCTAAACTGTTGATGTTTCCATTTGTTAATATTAATAAATAATAATAATGTAAAATAATAATAAAAAATAATAATATGAATAATAATGAAAAATTACACGCAATTTTATGTTTTGCATTTCTTCCCCCTAACCTTATGAAAATTGAACTGGCCCGTGACCGATGTACGTACTGAATCGTGAAATTTGTGTACAATTACACCAACAGTACTTAAAGAATTAAAAATTCTTAATTTGTGCTGTTGTTAGTAATAAAGCATAAATAATTGACATGATTAAAATGAATGTAAAAGAATTAGTGCATCTTAAAGGTATAGAACAGAGTCACTTAGTACTGGTCTGGCTTTATTATTTGTCAAATTTAATCAGACACCATAAAAAACAATACACAACTGATTTTTCTTCACTTGTGCCAACTTTCTCATTAGTTAATTTGTTGGAATTTCTGCAGCAACAGAATGCAGATCTTGTATACTACAGCAGCAGAGTTGGCAGAAACTCACATTAACTATTCATGTTTAGAGAAATGTGTTCTGGAGAGAATAACATAAATAAAGTTCTTTCTTTAGACAAGGAAAAGCATCTCAGGACCACAATAGTTTCCATTCCTATCAACCAAAAACAGCAATTGATGCTACACCGGGCACAGACTCAGTAAAATTGGGCAGTTGGGGATTGGTAAAGCATCACCGGGTCAACTTTTATTAAACACTGTAGCATCAGATTCATGTTCTCTGTTAATGGAAGTGAAACCAGATGTGGCCTTCTGTTATTGTAGTCGATTCAGCACAAAATTTGACATGTTCTAAGATGCTTTTCTGCTCACCTCGGTTGTACGGAGTGATTATGTGAATTATCGTAGCCTTTCTGAAAGGAACTGCATGAGTTGTGTGAATGTGCATACAGTGCCCTCCACAATTATTGGCACCCCTGTTTAAGATGTGATCATGGACTTCTAAAAATTCTCCTTTTTTTTTAAAACAACATAGAACCCAAATGCAAAAAAAGAGAAAAATCCAACCTTTCATTTAAGTACATAACTTTGGTGGTAAAAAAAATCATACATTTAGAATAGAAAAAAAAATTTAAATCATGTGTCCCACAATTATTGGCACCCCTAACAATTCCTCTGAAAAATTTAATTTTTTTTTTTTTTTTTTATATACATTTTTCTGTAGTTGCTAAGGTTGGTCAGGGTATCTAGGGACTTTTAATTAGTAATTCATGATTTCCTGTTTCCCTGGGGTATAAATATGACGTGACACAGAGGCCTAATTCTCTTACCCATTTGTCAACATGGCAAAGACAAGAGAACACACCATTCAAGTAAGGCAGATGTGTGTCGACCTTCATAAGTCAGGCAATGGCTACAAGAAAATAGCCACTCGCCTTAACTTGCCGGTATCTACAGTCAGAGGAATCATTAAGAAGTTTAAAACAACTGGAACAGTGACAAACAAGGCTGGAAGAGGTCCCAAGTTTATCTTGCCACAACGCACAGTGAGGAGGATGGTAAGAGAAGTAAAAAAATTTCCCAAGCTCACCATCACAGAATTGCATCAAAGAGTGGCATCTTGGGGTCACAGAGTCTCCAAAACAACCATCAGACGCTCTCTACATGCCAACAAGCTGTTTGGGAGGCATGCAAGGAAAAAGCCTTTTCTCACTAACACTCACAAACGTAAACGTCTGGAGTTTGCTAAGCGGTACTGGGACTTCAACTGGGATCGTGTGCTTTGGTCAGATGGGACTAAGATTGAGCTTTTTGGCAACAAACACTCTAAGTGGGTCTGGCGTAAAACAAAAGATGAGTATGCCGAAAAGCACCTCATGCCCACCGTGAAGTATGGTGGAGGATCTGTGATGCTGTGGGCCTGTTTCTCTTCCAAAGGCCCTGGGAACCTTGTTAGGGTGCATGGCATTATGAACACTTTGAAGTACCAGGATATTTTAAATAAAAACCTGATGGCCTCTGCCAGAAAGCTGAAGATGGGTCGTCATTGGGTCTTTCAGCAGGATAATGATCCAAAACATGTGGCAAAATCTACACAAATGTGGTTCAGCAGTCACAAACTCAAGGTCCTCCCATGGCCATCTCAGTCCCCAGACCTCAACCCAATCGAAAACCTGTGGGGCGAGCTAAAGAGAAGAGTGCATAAGAGAGGACCCAGGACACTGGATGATCTAGAAAGATTGTGCAAAGAAGAATGGTCAAAAATCCCTCTCTCTGTGTTCTCCAATCTTGTGAAATGTTATAGGAGGAGATTAAGTGCTGTCTTATTGGCAAAAGGAGGTTGTACAAATTATTAACATCAGGGATGCCAATAATTGTGGCACACATGATTTCAAGTTTTTGTTTTTTTTTTCTAAATGTGTGATTTTTTTTTACCACCAAAGTAATGTACTTAAATAAAAGGTTGGATTTTTCTCTTTTTTTGCATTTGGGTTCTATGTTGTTTTAAAAAAAAAGGAGAATTTTTTGAAGTCCACGACCACATCTTAAACAGGGGTGCCAATAATTGTGGAGGGCACTGTATATGCAGGTTCCTGCAAAACTGGCTGATATGCGTGTCTGGAAATTCATCCCATCTGAATACTTAATTGTGTACCATTGTGCTTATAGATTAAATAAAAATGAGTGTCCTAAACAGAAAAACAAAACTTGTAACAGTTGCCAAAGTCACCTGACTCACCTGTACACAGGGTCATGCATCACTAGCATTTGACTTTCATCCCATGTCCATTCTTTCCTCTGTGGGATTCAAAACTCAGAATCAAACACAACGATTCTGCAGCGTTTTACTGAAGCATGTCCTCAATAAAATATTACCATGAAAAAAACATTACAGTTTACCTTCTGTTTCTTGCGAAGTAACACTTTTACGCCGTCCACTGAGACCACCATGTTCACTTTCTTCTTCTTGATGCTTTTCGCCTTGAACTCGTACTACGACACAAAAACATGATGGCTAAGAGTGAGGAAAGCTTTAGCAATTGTGAAGCGGGGAAATGCAGGTCATGCCTAAATGACCAAGCGATTTCTTTTACAAATAATGAACCACACAAGTGGAATGTTGTTGAGGCTACTGAGACAACTGAGAATTTTCGTCTAGACAAGCGTAGAAATCCTCCACACGTATTCTCCAGTATAAAAGGGCTATTAGTATAGAAAGAATATATAAACAATAATATTCATAAGCATAATTATTTTTGTATTTACTTAAAGTGCTAAAAAGATATGTCTGTCAATTTTTTAAGTAGTTTCGCTGCTTGTTTGTATAGTAAATTGGAGCCAATACTTACACAGCTAACTAGAGAAATTACACCTAAATTATTTAATATAGGGATGGCCTATATTATTTCAAAAACTTGGTGTATTTACAGAAAACCTTTTTTATATATGTTGTTCATAAATATAATTGCTAGTGGTAATAATAATAATAATTATTCATCACTAGTCATAATCTGAAAGCAAATGATGTTCCCTACATAAACACAGACAGGGGTAATGGAAGAGAAGTCATTGCTGAGTGGATACGTTGTTGGACTTCTAATAAGAAGACAAACCTGCCAATGCTGGGCCCTTCAGCAAGGCTCTTAACCCTCAACTGCTCATTGTATAAATGAGATAAATGCAAGTCTGTGCGAATAAAGGTATCTGCCAAATGGTTTTGAGTGCAAGATCTACAGAGCACTGACCTAAACCCTATTGAACACCTTTGGGATGAAAGGTGTGTCCACCGCTCTCGAGCACTAACTAACGCCTTGTGGCTGAATGAGCGAAAATCTCTACAGGAACACTCCAAAATAGTAGAACATCATCCCAGAAGAGTGAAGATTATAATAACGGCAAATGTGGATTAAATGTGGAATGGGATGTTCTAATAAAACTAATGTTTTGCATTAGGCAATAATAATACTTATAATAATAGTAATGTATATTTAAACTATTTTTGGTCATTTATTTTTTATATATTATTAACTAAATTACAATCGAGAATAATAATGAGAAATTAGAATATGTAATTAGTATGCAAAATAGGATTCCATAAGACATAGAAGTGCTGAAAGTACAATACTCTGACTTACATTTGTAAGGCAACAGAAATTGCCTCGGTTAGCTCCTTTTGTAAAACGACTTTGTTGTTCTTGTTAGGACCAAATAGGTCCTTGATTAATCCATGCATCACTAGCACGAATAAATGATTTTCTGATAAACAACTGCAGCATTCATTACTCAAGTCAGGTCCTTTCATAAGCTGGAAGAGAACCAGTGAAGTGCATTTAAAGAGTAGATGTGGCAGGAGACAAGAACAAGCCATGACAGCTGATACCTCATGTGAGAGGATGATAAAGCCTTGCTCTTTCGGTACACTGCTTGTGGTAATAATTTTATATAAGTGCCTTGAGAATGACATCCAAAAGTAGGTAGACTCTTACAAACGCACTGTCACTTTCGTTAAAGCGCATATTAATGCTTTGAGTAAGACATTTGACCAGCAGGGACGAACTGCTTTTCCTGTCTTTCAGTTATACATTTTTACCACTAATAGTCACATAAAACACAGAATGCAATGAAAAATGCAGAATGCAAAGATAGGGCTGGATTCGCTCGTGTAGCGAACACAAAACGATTTAAAAACGTTTTTGGAAAAAAAAACAAAAAAAGCCTTTATTAAAACCATTTTTGCTATTTTTTTTATTAATCGGCATCGGTCGATTGTGCTGCAAATTAGGTCTATTATTATGCAGGCGCATCTGACACACCAAACCGTGTGTGTACGTTCGCCGCTTGCTTGAGGGAACAAAAGTATTCCTTATCAGCAGGTGGCAGTAGCGTGTATTCGCCATCCAAACAGGGAAACCGGAAGAGAGAACTGTCGACACTGTATATAATGCAAACACCTGCTCCTATAATTACTAAGTAATTCGTGTAGCTTTTTTCCATTGTGTTTGCTACGTTGCAAGAATAACAACAAGCGTGTTCCGTTTTTGCACACATTCGCTAAGCTAATTAGCCAGTCGGAGTTCTCTTTCTCGCCGACGAGCTCTGCCTCCAACTCGACATACAGAATCAGTCGAAAAAAAAAAACAGATGACGCGGTTTGGAAGGCCAAAGGTGCAGAAAAAAACTAGAAGAGAGAATAAGAATAACATTTATAAAATGCTCGTATTGTTAGCGAGCCTTTAACCAGCTGTAGATTAGCCTAAAGGTTGACATGGGAACCAAAACCTGGTAAAGTGTACTGATTGAAGAGGCTTGTGTTGTTCAATAACGGTGTAATTTAAGCAGCTTTCTGTATCACATCTTATTAAATAACTGTTAGATTTAATGAGAAAAAAAAAGAAAATCGGACAAACATATTAGCCAACATCATATATCGGCCATCGGCTGCCCCGATTTCTAAATATCGGCATCGGCATTGCCCAGAGAAAAACCCATATCCACTCAAAACAAACAAGTTTATAGGCTTTGGTTACCCACAGCAACAAGTTTAATTCTGAGGAAAAAGTGGATTTTTGAAACGCTACAAGACAAATTAAAAAGAAGTGTGTTTAATGAAAGTACGAATAACACAAAAGGACAAAGAACAGAACTGCAAGTTTGGAGTTTTTTGGTTTGAACAAATGGGTTTAAACTTTTCTAATAATCATGTCTGGAATTTAGAGGAAACTCAGCTTGAACCCAGTAAAGCATTACAGACTTGAAACATGGACTGTGTGTGTGTGTGTGTGTGTGTGTGTGTGTGTATGTGTGTATTGTGGGTTGGGGGGGTGAGCGTAATAGCTTTCTCCACCTTGTTATTATGCAATATTGGGATATAATCTCCTGCACAACTCTAATAGATCCATTGTCAAGCTGGTCACAGATATCACATTTCATCTGCCCAATGTCTAATATCCCAACCAGCCTTTGCTGTATTTAGCTTAACCTGTTCTCATTAACCCCTAGATCCGGACCACAAAATGATCTTTTTTACCTTTTTACATCTTCACAAAAGGAAGATTCACCAAGCTAGGGATTCTGGCAGAGCCAAACAAACCTTTACTCGACTGAAGCTGTGCTTGGGCATGTAAAACTCTGCCCTATGTTTTCTCATTTACTCTGGGTAAAAAAAAAACAAAAAAAAAAACGAGTCTCCACAGGAGCAAAATGAATCTTTGGTCATTAGTAAATCATGATCATGTAATCAAAAAAATGCTACGGGTTTTTACAGGATTTCTCAAAAATTGGGAAAACGCTTTAAACACGTTGCCCTAAACAAATTACACATATTTATGTATAATATTTATAGGTGAATATACTTTATTCCCAGTTCAAATAGCCAGTGTAAGATCAGTGGAGTTTATAAACTGTGTTTAACTATAAAAAATGTAGATTTCAAGCCCAAGTGCACTAAACTTTATTCAATATTTAATGCTCACCCACTTTCATAAACATCTCAGTAAACAATTAAAAATGCACATGCAGCGTTCTGAAGTTTAGCAAAGTTATATTTGAGTTTCCTACTACATAAAAACGACCTTGTAAATGATTGTATTATCCCTTCAAAAGACTGTTTTCTTTCGCACTGCAGGAGATATCATCTTAATCATAACCAGTCATAATCTCTGAATGCAAATGATGTTCCCTGCATAAACACAGAGGAAGAGAAGTCATTGCTGAGTTGATACGATGCTGGACTTCTAATCAGAAGGTTTTAAATCCAAACCTGGACTCTGCCAACCTGCCAATGCTGAGCCCTTGAGCAAAGCTCTTAACCCGCAACTGCTCAGTTGTATAAATGATATAAATGCAAGTCTGTGTGAAAAAGAGTGTCTGCCAAATGTAAAATTTAATGGTTTACATGGTTTTGAGTGGAAGATCTTAAGTGGCCCGCTACCTCAACCCTACTGAACACCTTTAAGATGAAATGGAACATTGACTTCACCCCAGGCCTCCTCACCTCACCTACCATACATGAGTACCTGACGGTACTAACGCCTTGTGGCTGAATGAGCAAAGATCTCTAGAGGAACACTCCAAAAACTAGTGGAACATCATTCCAGAAGAATGGAGATTATTATAACAGCAAATGGGGCTTAATGTGGAATGGAATGTTTTAATAAAACGAATAAAACCGAAGATGTTCATGTTGTGCATTAGGCAATTCTTTGTATCATGAACAGAATTTATGCTTAAAAAACTAGAATATTTACAATCAGTGTGGTAAATACATTATCTAAATACAGTGGAACCTCGGGTTACGAACGCCCCGGCATACGTATATTTCAGGTTACGAATCGCAGTTCATCAAAATTTTTGCCCCTGGTTACGAACAATATATCGGGATACGAACGTCGCTCACCAAAAAATCGCAGGCAGGTTGGTTGTTTTTGCTCTATCCACACAGCTCGTCACATCAGTTAGCGTCCTGTGTCCCTAGCGAGAGCATCGTGTTACTTATCCGCTTGAACTTTTCCCGTCGGCAGCGTAACAACTCGTTAGTTGATGCTCGTGGAATGATGAGATGGACAACATTAGCCGATGCATAACCACTTTACTTGTTTTTATGAAGATAGATTAGCAGGGTTACAGTCTTTTCCGAAGTACAATACCCATAATGAATTTCACTCTGGACTTCAATACCAACTGATAGTAGCCTTAAAGAAACAGCTCTCATTTTCCCTCTAATGCAACAATTGTCTCAGCGTTCGTGTTAATAACACTGTCTTTAATATTCTATAATATAATATATAATAATATATAAATAATATAATATAATAAGATTCTCCTTCCAAACAATACCTCTCCCTCCTCCCCCTTCTACGAACGTCGTCTCCTGCAGCGAGTCTTCTCAAAGGGAAAGTACCCGCTAAAGATCTTTTCCTCTTTTGTATGTTTTTATGTGGTATGATTTTAATATAACATGTTAAAAGTAAATAATATTAGTGAATATTGGCTTTATTTTTATTTAAGTAATATTTTTGGTTGTCCAGAACGAATTACCGAAGTTTCTGTTCATTATTATGGGGAAATTTGTATCGGGATACAAACTTTTCAGGTTACGAATAAAGTACCGGAACGAATTAAATTCGTAACCCGAGGTTCCACTGTAATATGAATCCATAGTATGCACATTAATTAGAATATAAACACCTACATAATCTAATATTTATGCAATCAGGCAACTGTCCTTCATGTAGCTTGTAGATATACATTAGCTACAGGAACTACATTTGGTGCTCAGGGTGCCGATAGAATGCAACTACTCCTTTCCACTTTTGTTTTTCTTCATAATTATTGTCTATACGTTAAAAACAAGACAACTAACTGCTTATAGGAACAAAAGTTGCGAGAAGGAAATTGAAGAAACGTCAAGATTGTTCCAAGAATTTAATAAGTTGTAACTGATGCTTTGCTGCTTAATTGACTATTTTGCACAGTTGAGGACAGAATCTCAAGTCAAATGTATGACTAGGAAATAATCTTTGATATATTTATAGTAGTGTTTCATAGACCATAAGCTGGCTTGTGTAATATATAACTGAATTTGAGAATGCCAAAAAATAACAGTGTACAGTATATAGTGTGTGTGGTGTGTTTGAGAGACCCCTGAGACTACAGAGGAGACTCAGTTCTCTGGGCACTCCATATAAACTGGGTTAAAAGCTGTCGTTTTTTAAATGAGGAATGTCGCAAACAGTTTTGTGAATGTACACAGGAAATGCAAAAAGAGTTACATCATACATCAATTTACTGTATCTCTATGTAAATTTCTCTCCAATTCTTATATGTCAATATGTGATGTAGGCTGATATTGCCTCAATGTGATTTTGAGATGTGTGGTTATTATGTAATGATTTTTTCATAATGCTCAGGACACTCAAATCGATAGCACAAACCACTATTTTAACTCAAAGATCCAGGATAATGTGTATGCATACACAAATGCAATCACTTCCACAGCAATTCAAAGATTTTACAGTTTTTTTTTCTGTCCAATCTATGCACACACGTCTTATGTATTAATGGGCAATTGAAGCATTGGCAACCTTTAAGCTAAAATCGCATTTAGCCTCGGTTAGCCTAGTCCTCCTCTCTGTCTTTCTTTCAGTCAGATGTTCGTTTCCATAGGCAATAACTCTCACACTCAATGGGACATGACGAGTGGGGATTTCCTCATGACTTTTACTCAAGTGCATAGTGTACATGTCATTATACCATGAATTTATCGATCTTTCCATCTTTCGATCTTATTTAAATCTGAAACTATGCAAAAAAATCTTCTTTCCTATATCTCATTCTATATACAGTATCCTTCTGTTTTTTCCACTATCTTTTTCTCTTATTGACCCAGAATCTTATCTATGTAATTACATTTCAACCATCCATACATCCATCCATCAATCCATACATCTACCTAAACATTCACCCATCAATCTAATTATCCATCCAACTATATAATTTGCCAGATGGATGGATGGATGGATGGATGGACAATTAATCAGTCTTCCATTAATATAATTATCCATCTATCCCTCTTATCGACCCATCAAATCATCCATCTGTCTTTCTAATCATTCATGCATTAATCTAATTGTCCATCCATCCATCCATCCATCCATCTGGCAAATCATCAATTTGACCCTCTAATCATTCATCCATTTATCTAATTATCCATTAATCCATCCATCATTCATCTATACATTTAATTAACAATCCAGCAAATAACAATTTGATCTATTTAACCATCCATCCATCCATCCATCCATCAAGCCACATTATCATTGCTAATTTACATTTAAATTAGCATTTATAGCTGATGCAGTACACAGTTTCTTCCTGCAATGACACTGTGAAATGTAGCTTATGCCAAACAGACATCATACAATAGTTTGTAGTGTCTCAAGGATGGACGATAGACAAGAAAGTCACCTGAGCTGAATTTCAAGTGTCGAAAAGTCGGAATACTTGTGTAATTCAAGATGTACTAGAAATTAGTGTTTCAGACTGGGATTAAACGTGATTTCAATAAAAGATCAAAAGTATGATTTACCTTTCTTGGGAAAGGACAGTTATATATTTGGACTTTCTAAGATGATGAGTACTCTGTCCATTTCTGTGGCCCGAATTATTTCATCACATGGAATATGACATTCTCTTTTCCACTGGTCCTTTTGTGCACCTTATAAATACAGAAACTGGTCATGTGTGTAGCTTTTACAGGAAACTCACAGACTGTTAAAAATGAAGTACAAATGTCAACTCAGCAAACAAGGGCTTCTTGGGAACTGTAAGCAAACATGCTTAATGAAAAATGTGTTTCAGTACTGTAGCTCCGTATTTACTTAACAATCAGTGATATTCATGTGTGTGTAGCCATTAGAGCTTAAAAGAATTGTATATTGGCAAAGGCTTTTACCAATGAACACTTGATCTAAATGTCCCTGAGGGTTGTCAAAACAAAGGTTATTATCAATATCGATGCGCTTTAAAGCACCTTTCAGATTCAGGATCCTGTGGTTTTCTTGAAACCATGTATCAGTGATGGAACAGGAAACTGGAAAACGGGTCGTAATTTCACTGTTTTTTTTTTTTTATCATTTCCGAAGGCATTTAATATTTAAAATGAATAAACCTGTAGTCATGTGATGTGCCATGGCATGAACAAATTATTACTGGTGACCATATTACAATTTGGAATAAATACTATAAAAATATAAAAAAATATTTTATAACGTTATTTATTTAACGTTGTGCGATGTCTGAGAAACAATTCTGAGAAACAAAGAGAAACCTTGCAATAGAGGCTGTTGTCATGTAATACTCTGAGAAGAAAGGAAGAAAATGTGGAGATAAGTAACCAATACAAAGAAAACAAAACACAAAGAAACAGAAACCTGAGAGTGAGGACAAGACTGTGGGAAACCAACAGCAACCATGGGAAGATAGATGTGAAACAATGAGTGCTGTGGAAGTTGAGGTTATATACAAGTGCTAATGAGCTGTGAATGTGATTTAGTTATAAACAGTTATTTACACAAGCCTCTCTTTTTTTTACCCCTCGCTACATTAGCAAGAATGTCTTCTGTCCTTAAGGCTTTCCTGTAGCAGACAGGATTGTATATCCAGTGGAAGGAAAAATAGCTAGTCTACAAATATCAAGTGTTTCTCTACACGTGGAAAAAACGAGTATGTTTATAGGTACCAGGATGACAAGGAAGTTTATGATCATCTTGAAACAGTGTGAGGAAAGCAGGTCACCATTCTGTTTCCCTATCTCTCTATCAATCCTCTTTCTCCTGTTATACATTTTTTTATCCATCCTCCTTTCATTTCAGAGTTCACTTTCCTCACTGTTCTCTTTCGTCTCTCTCGCTCAGCGTTCTCTCAATGCTATCTTCTCTTTCATCATCCTCCTAGCTTTCTTCTCTCAGTCTTTACTCGGCCTTCTCAAAGCTCTATAAAAGGAACCCCATCTTCCTAAGCACCTTTTGTTTGCCAGCCTTTGTAGCACTTGTGCACCTATATGCTCATACACACACACACACACACACACACACTTGCAGAGAATGTTTTGCAGGGACAACGGCTGCTATGGTAATAGGACACAAGGGGCCTCATGTTACTGGTTCAGGGTCTGGAGTGACCCTTGATTTGAAAGAGGGAAAGCAGGAAAAAAAATGGGCGGATCCCCGCTGCGTCCATTCACTTGAATTGAATACGAAAGACAGACAGATGGTAGTGTGATTCAGCCTGCTCCTATAGGTCCACTAATAAATATTCTTTCATTAAATATACTTCAGTTGCACTCGTAAACATTAACTTGGACGGCACACGCGTGTACAACTGTGCAGTTTAACTCTATAATATATGGAGTTTCCTAGTGGGGAAGGTAGTGAAGTGTCTGTGTGTGTGTGTGTGTGTGTGTGTGTGTGTGTGTGTGTGTGTGTGTGTGTGTGTGTTTGTGTGTGAGTCTGTTAAGACTTTGCACAAACAAACAAATAAATAAATACACATAAAATTAAAAAAGATTTAGTTCCAGAACAAGAACAAAGCAAAATTCAGAAGTGTGGTTCGATAATAAATCAGAAACTCTGGCAAAACGGGCGTGTGATATGTCTAAACGTTTAGCACAGAGAGGTGAGTTGAATGCTGGAGAATGTGGTGACGCCATGTGACGTCATTGACCCCTTGCAAAATAAGGGAGATGCCAGGCATGTGCCAGGCAAAACACTCATCTCGTGGTTCGCACTTAAAACAGTTTTGCACCGTCAAGCACCACTCACATTTTCCTCAGCAAATGTCACATACTAGTGAACTGAACATAGTATTTACTCACAAATCTCTGTTAGGCCTGTTTTAGAGGAATAACACACTCCAGACCAGGCTTTCATAATATGTGATTAAATTTGTCTAACTGTTGTGTTTTATTTCTTACCAAATCCACATTGTTTAGGTATAAAGAGTGGGGCTGAAAGTTACATTCTTAACATGTCCTCAATGTAAAGAAATTGACATCATTACACACAAGGTGAAGGGCTGATGATTAAGACAGACTTTATTAAAGCTTGCAATATTTTAGCATTTATAATAAGCATTTCCTCTCTTCAAACAGCCTGGAGAATCCACAGTGTACAAAGTGAGTGGCATTTTGAGGGCTGAACAAATTTAGGGTAACTCCTATAGGTCACTACTATGAATTAGCTCATGGGCCGGCACACAACAATGAGTCCTTTCTTCCTTTCATTCATTCTTTCAGTAACCCTAGTTCCTTTCGTTTCAGCCCATTCCACAATTTCCTCTCTCAGCTTACATCATCTTTTTTTTTTTTTTGGGGGGGGGGGGGGGGGTGCATACTACTTTGTCACGTTTTCAATAGTAACAGCTCGTGTTGATTTTGTTGATTTTATGCTAAAATTGAGCTCTTTTTAAAGTTCTTTGTAAACATTAATGAAATGAGTCTCTGGTACATGGTCAGCACATTGTGACATTCGTTTTTTAACCAAGAAAGGTTACTGTACTTACTTCTATTATGAGATCTTGTAAAGAAAAATATATCATGTAAATATATCAACTTTAAACTTTGCTATAGCAGACGTACACTATATGGACAAAAGTTAATGGTCACCTGACTTTAAGATGTGCTTTCTGAACATCATATTCCACAATTAGTCCATATTTCCTGTTGTAATAATTTACAATATTCCGGGAAGTTGTACAACTAGATTTTCCACTAGAAAAGAGGCATTGCCATGCAGGAACAGGTCTTGGTCTACTAGTTCAAGTAAAAAGAAAATTTTCTTCTACAATGTAATGAGGTAACAGTTTGGGAAAGAACCACATATGGCTGGAAAAAATCAGGTGTCCCAATATTTTAACCATAGGGTGTAACACAAAAGAAAGAATACTCTATACAAAAACGTCTGGAAGAAACAAATTAGTCTACAATTTCAAAATAGCACTGGTCTAAATACAGGTCAGTAATATTCTCTCCCTCTCACTTACACACATACATTTCTGTAATATATTTATATTCCCATGTTTTTGAGTGTGCTGTTTATGTAACAAGGTGACCCATTTCCACAAGAATCATATCCCAACATGCAGAGAGAGGAATAAATCATGAATCTCAAACCATGGGGTATCAAACCCTGCTCCACTGATATCGAGCAGTTTCAATTACTGTCACCATCACCACACACATTGATACCACTCCATAATCTGTGTCTCGGTCTCCCAAGTTTTAGACCTTGCTACAATTATAAGGCAAGCATAAAATAAAATGATACGTTTGTGTTTGCAAGTTGAAAAAAAAATTCTAAGTAGCTGCTTTGCAAAGAATTGCTCCTATGTTGTTTATAAAATCTGGCACAATGATTTGGCATTATATAAAATAAACATAAAATAACCCTACACCACACCATAATTCCTCATGTTATTGAACACAGTTAGGACAGTTCCGACTGATTCAACTTTTGCCACTTTGTCATTGTCACATCTTCCAAATTTGATCTAATCATTAATATGTTTTTAATAATCTTTGTTCACCACTTTACTGTATGTGTTTGAGTTCTTTCACAGAAAACAAAAACTAATTTTAAGCAGATTTGTGACTTTGATTATGTAAAAGGCCTCATATGGGGAAGGTGGTAGCTCAAGTGGTTAAGGCTCTTAGGGGTTTGAGCCTTAGAATCACCAAGTTGCTACCCTTGGGTCCATGAGCAAAGCCCTTAACCCTTAGTGCTCCCGGAGCACTGTATCATGGCTGAGCTTGCTCTCTGACTTCCGCTTTCTAATAAACAAAGAAAGAATTTCACGGTGCTGTAAAAGTACATGCAACAAGTATAAAGCATCTTTTTTTCACCTTTTTTCACCAAACAAAAATCATTTTCCACGAGTTCCTATCCATTGAAATGTGTGTAAAATCCATTATTGGACACACTGAAGAATTTATCTAAAATGAATTGATCTAAAATGATGAATTGATCTAAAATGGATCGTCAGGTTTCACAAAACCTTGTGGCATCCATGTCAGCACAAGTGCATAGGTCTATTAAAGCACGAAGTTCCAAATGCTAACAATCTCTGAAATTTTTGAATATACACATGATACACACCCACCCACAATACTTTTTTAATTGCAGTTATATTTATGAAAATGTCCTCATTTCCACAGGAATCACACAAACACACTACATAAGTAAAGCATGACTCTATCTTTGGGTTGTCAAACTCATTCCATTGCACTGTTACAGCGCTACTTTAGGGTTCCACAAAAAACCTAGTGGTTTTCAAAAAACCTAAACCAAATCGTGCTCCATTTCTGAGCAACATTCTCAAAAAAATAAGGCAAGGAAAATAATTCCTATAAAAATCTCGTTTCATAATCATTTACTGTGTAACTGACCCATTAGCATTTATATACTGACTACAAATTAGCCTTTATAAAGGACTTTTCCTATGAATATGTATTTTCTGTGGCACTGAACACAATAATCCTCACACTACCACTATAACGTTGACAGAACCAATCAATGAATCAAGATAAGTAATAATTTTTTGAGGATGTAGCAACACAACCTAGCATAAACAATAAAGAAACACGAACCACAAGGGTTTCAAGATTTCATACAGTAAGAATCTATGAATAAATGACGTTAAGACTTCACAAAGATAATGTGAGGTGACTGAGTATAAACAGACAAACAAATTGAGAAGTAAACACTGAATGGGTAAACACACGAGAACTAAACATTGAACAGGATAGAGATAAAGACACGACTAAAATCAAAACAAGGCGGGAAAAAATGCAATTCAATATGAAAGCAGAACTACTGACTCTGAGAACCACCAAGCAAACTGGGAGAGCATATATATGACACATACTATTGTATGTCTAGCTAGCATGACCAATACTGTAGTTATAATAAAAGTGAGGGTATTTACTACTAAAATTGGGATCTTCCCACCTGAAATTATAATTTCATTACTTCAAAGACAGTAAATTGTTGTGCAAATCTATAATCAGCCTTTTAGCTAACAGTCCTAATAGCTACTCTAGACACTTTCCATTATCCCCAAACTTCATGTTCTTAGATTCTTCATTACTTATGAAAAAAGAAACCACTCGATACCCAATGATCTAAAATCAGGGCTACTGTTCCTATAATTCAAGCCAAATTAAGATGTCATCAGTCTTTGAAAATAGATTGCGTCCTATCCCTTAACCTCAGTCGAATCCTATGACTTGGATACCTGCAATTACTCTTGTGAAAAATGTGTCAGGTTGCCGCAGCTGGAAGGACATTCAGTACCACTATCCTTCAGCTACAAGCAGAGATCTAAAACTCACACCACAACATATCTAATAGCTGTTTACTGTATATTTATGAAACATTATAAACTACATGACTGCTCACATTCCAGACACAACAATCAACAAGAATTAAGCCTGCTTTAACTCAAGTCTCCTAAACGCTCCTTTTTTTAAGGATCTTTTGAAAATGCTTCATCGTTAAAGAGCTCGTTTGTGGTTAAAGCTCGATGTGTGGTGACTTACTTTGCAGGAATGACCTCATCGGTTATGAGCCTATAATCATTGTCCAATGCCATATTTACTTATACTTGGAAGGAAAATGCTACCATGATACGGACACACAATACCACTTAGTACTAGATGCAAGTTTACTGTTTGCTGTTGCACTAATGAACAGGTGGCACAAAATGACAGTTAGTGATGGCAATCTAAACAAAGCAGATTGCTAACGGTGCTCTGTGTAAATATCAAGAGCAGTTACTAGAATCTTCTTGCAATATAAGTTTCCTAATAAAATATCTAAAACATCAATCTAGCAACATGCAGGAGAACCTGACTATGTAGCAAATACTAGCTAGGAAAAAAAATTCAGGCAATGGAGAGTGGCAGTGAAAATAACAGCTTCTACCAAGTATGGTATTTTTGATGACCAGCCACTATTATTCTTTGGTAGTCATAAATTCTGACAAAAAAAAATCTTTAAACTTTTCTTTGCAATCATACTCAATACAAGGTAACAAATTTACCTCATGTATAGGTGTTTTTATAACTTCAACTGACTGTATAAGACTGTAGAAAGGACATTACTAACAATCTTACATTCTGGTGCTCATATTAGTTCTCACTCCCTCTTGTTTTGTATTGCTTTAAGATTCATTATCACACTCATGATATCACCCAAATGAGGATGGGTTCCCCTATTTAGTCTGGTTCCTCTCAAGGTTTCTTCCTCATAACGTCAAGTTTTCCATTGCCACAGGTCACCCCAGGCTGCTTATTAGGGAACAATACACATAATTCAGCTTAATTCTTAAATTCTTTAAAGCTGCTTTGAGACAATGTCCATTGTGAAAAGCGCTATAGAAATAAAGTTGACTTTACTTGTTTTTCATTGTCACAAGGTAAACCATGTAACAAAACAGATATTTAAAAGCTTCTAACACCCCAAAATTGTATTTATTACCAAGCTACCAAGTTCTTTAATCATATTTGTATTGTATTGGTGAGTCGGCATAATTGAGACGGCATAATTACCATTTTTCATAAATAGATCAATTTAAAGTGGCACAAAATGTTTTTTTTGCAAACACTTCAATTCAACTAAATTTTATTTAATTTAATTCAGTTTTATTTGTTTATTTGTAAGTTTTAACAAATGACATTTTCCCAAAGCATCTTTACAGAGATAAATAGGTTATAAAATTAATTTATCAGTTTATCCCTCATAAGCTTATCCCTAATGAATGAGCCAGTGGTGACTGTGACACCTTGAGAGGAACCATACTCAAAAGAAAGCCCATCTCCATGTGAGTAAACCCTGTCAGCTCAAAGCGGTGTTCAGTGCAACAACTGAAATTAATGACAACTGGGTTGTATATTAATTTCTAGCCATCCATCAACCATAATGGTATTTGTCCTAAAGACAAGTAACTGTATAATTTTCAAGAATGGAGTATCAACCAAACAGTCTGGGTGTCTTTAAATAGTGTCTAATATAAGGTCATATTTTATGGCTACAATTATCATTATACATGTTATTTATCACAAATTAACTTTAAATAAAGTATAGGACCAGCACTACATATCTTTTCTGATAAGCTGCCTACTTGAAATCAGGTCTGTAAATGGAGAGGACATCAAAGATGCATTGTAAACTGTAGTTTACTTATTTACATTCAAAAATTACAATAGGACACAAACATTTAGCTCTTACCGTATGCACAACATGTCAAAATGACAGTTTATTAGGTCATTTGTATTTCTGTGTGGCAAAATTGGACCAATTCACTGAAAATTATTAGATATATTAACACATTATTATTCAGATCAATGTAGGTACAACACACACACACACACACACACACACACACACACAGACACACACAGACACACACACACATACACACAGAGCAGGTGGGAATCAAAACTGTCTCTGCATACCTAATTTTCAGTCCTATACAAAAAGAGCGTGAGAAAGTAAGAGAAAGACAGATAACCGAGACATTCTCATTACAGCAACCTAGAAAACATCATCAGATACAAACTTCATAATGCAGTCAGGCCTTGTATAATTTCTTTTTAATAAGCAGGAAACTATTCTAAGTTTGATGGTCCGCAGTCAATGACAAAGACATAAAAGTGGATGAAAGGTAGAGGAAGATATCCTCAGGTAAAAATAAATCCTTGTGATCTTCTGTCATCTTCGCTGACAATCAACACAGAAAACCCACACGTTCAGCACACCAGGCTGAGAAACACAATCAAGCAGCAAATCAGAAGAGAAGAGAAGAGAACAGGAAAAAAAAGAAAGAATAACAGAATAAACACATGGAGAACAATGATTAGATACCCACTGGAGAAGTGTGCAGAACAATATCATCTATGAGAGGCATAATAAATGCAGTATTAATGTAGGATAAATCACCCAGTATAAAGGAAGATTAGCAGGGATGCAACAACTAATAAATCAAAAAGATAATAATCAATAATGACATTCATTGTCAACGAATGCCGTTATCGATTAGTTAGTAACACACCGGTGTCATGGATGAAGGCGAAACATCAGCACGGTAAGCAAAAACTGTATGATCCTCATCATGTCAGAATGGTATTGCTTAACGAAGTTTTGATGTTTGTTTGCTAACTTCGGGACGATCGCACTGGATCTGTTCTGTCGTGACTCGCGAGCATCAGGTTGCGCAATCAGCTCGCTCACGATATAGTGATGGATTCAACTAAAACGGTGCGAACAAATACTAAATCTGAAAGCAGCGAATAAAAGCAGCAGTAAACAATAGTCACTGTTGTGGTTTTCAGCGAATGCTAACGAATTTGTACACCGATGTATTGTGTTTTCTTTCTTTTTAAAGCTGTTAGCTTGCTGCCTTTCTCTGTTCTATTCTCTTTTCATAGCATTTCTCTACAAAAATGGTTAACTTCTCTGTTTTTATAAGTGATTTACTGCAGCTTTACTACTACGTTTTTAGTGTTTGTATATTGTATTTATGTTTATATCATTTTATTTTTGAATTATTACAAAATTTCATTAATGACATTATAGATCCTTTATTGTATCTTCACAACGAAACAAAATCTCTGTGAATTTTTTTAAGCATGGTTGTCACCTTGCCACCTGCAATTATCAGTAAAAACAATACAAATGTTTATTTACACAATTTACACCTTGCACACTTACATTTTTTATTTTATTTTTTTACTTTTTTTTCACAGAAAGAAACAACCCAGAAAGAGTCAATTTGTTTAAAGGAGAAATTCCCCATGTACCACTATATGCTTTAAAATGTCTAAATTAAAGACAGTTAAATTCATCATCTGGTGTTTGCATTTTTTTTAGTACACTTTATTACATATAATACCCTGAATTAGTTTCTATATAGTTATTATAATCAAAAAAGCTTATTTTACTAAAAAAAAAAAAAAAAAAAAAAGAATTATTCGATTCATCGGAAAAGAAATCGCCCGATAATCAATAATCAAAATAATCGTTAGTTGCCGCCCTAAAGATTAATATCTTGCTTTAGTCCTATGATGTGATATTGTATTTTTCAATCAAAAGTTTACTTACAAACCTCAAACTAAGTAAAAGAAAAACCATTCTGTAGAGTTGAACCAAAAATAACTTATTATAATTATTAGATTCCAGTTTCTACACAATAAAGCTGTAAAGCAAATGCTTCTCATCGAATGATTAACAAAAAAGGTTGACATTTTCTATGAGGAAATTATTATTATTATATCTTTTTCAAATGCGCCTCCTGTGCAGAAACTTCTAATTACGTAAATCTTCGGAATAAAAAGCAAAAACTGCCTGCATTTTTGCCCATTATGTTCGAATATAGAAATGACAAAGAAATACCAGAGGCTGATTGGTAAAAGACTCGTTTACAATTCAATAAAATGTATAAGCAAACTGTTTTGGAATGTGCCGTTATGGAAATTATTTCCATTTGTTTCCATTTCACTATGAATCGAATGTACGGTATAATTCAAAAAAGCAAAAAAGTTCAACATTGAGGTTCGAACAAATTGGATTCAGTATCAAACAAAATCATTTTAGATGTTTTGTAATCTTAAACTCATCTCAATTTTCATCAAATTCCAACCCCTTGAACAAAATATTCAGCTTTCACTGAATTTACATGCGAAGAATCATTGAAACTCCAATGTTCCGTGTCCCCAGTATGCAAAACCCTTCTATTAAAGGAGAACTCACACTGATTTGTGTTACTACAACCCTATTTTTCACAAGCTCTGTTCTAAACATAACCTCTGCATAGAAATGACAGCATGTGCGTGTAAGTGCACCGGGCTTTAATCTCATTTATCCACACTTGGTTTTGTTCTGTGCACCTACAATAAACCCCCGAGAACAATAATAAGCAAACACCACTACGCAAATTAGGCTCAAGGTGAACCACCTACTCACACATGCATGCACATGCCCATAGGTGCGTTTAATAGAGATGATGAAGTGGAAGGAGATTTTCTCCCCCCAACTACTTATTAATGAACCACATTTAAACTGCTGGAGGAAGCCAAGCCACAAAAACACAGCACCTGCAGAGGAACCCAAAAAATGACACCCAGCAGCAAGGGTGTGAACTTACTCTGATTCTCCGCATAGCAGCCACGATCTCCATGCGACTGTTGGGTCTCGGGACATCCAGACTTCCAATATACTGTAACACACAAATGCAAGTAGGAAAATTTAGGAAGGAGTCAGAAGTAAAGAAGTGGAAAGAGTAATCAAATATTCCGCTCTAGTGAAAGTACTGTTACTTCAATGACATTTTACATAAGTACAAGTACAGATACTGGTCTAAAAATCTACTCAAGTAAAATGTAAAAGTCGAATTTACAGAGTTTTAACATTTTTTTTTTTTAACAGCGGGGGGCGGGGGGCTGGGCAGGGCAGGTGGGGGATTCTAGTGTAGTTCAAAATGGACAAGGGAATATAAATCTCAAACTTGTTGTTTTTTAATTGAAGGAACACCTTTACAAATTAAAGTGCGAAAACAAAAAAAAACTACAGTCCATGACTTGAGTCTAATGTGAGTTATGCACTTTTGCAGCAAAAAAAAAAAGTCCTGTTATAATAAAAAATAAAGTAATAATGTAATTTATGATGAGAGAAATCGCAAATGCAGATTTAGAATTCAGAAAGTGAGCTCACGAACTTCTGATCCTACGCCATTTTGTTTTCAGCTCTGTCTGCATCACTGGCGCTGTCATTTCTGTCTCCAAGCGCTATTTTCAATTTTCTTTTTTACTTAGTAATGGATATGATTTAAAAAGTAGTTAAGTACAATACTTCAAACAAAAAATGACAGATTTTAAGAACTACTTTAAAAAGTAAAAGTACTTTTAAAAGTACCAAAAAAGACTCAAATTGAGTAACGCGAGTAAATTCAATTCAATTCAATTCATTTTTATTTGTATAGCGCTTTAAACAATAAACATTGTCTCAAAGCAGCTTTACACAAAAAATGTGGTGATTAAAATTAAATAAGATGTTCTTTATAAGTAAGTTTGTCCCTGATGAACGAGCCGGTGAAGACTGTGGCAGGGAAAAACTCCCCGAGATGGCATTAGGAAGAAACCTTGAGAGGAACCAGACTCAAGAGGGAACCCATCCTCATCTGGGTTGCACCGAATGTAATGCCTTACTTTCCACCTAAGCCTATTAAGCTCTCAGACGTGGTCTTCAGTTTGATTGTGGTTTCTTGATTTCCTGACAATTTGTATTTCTTGTCTTATTAACTCCAAGGGAGAAAATTCTGTACCTGTAATACAGTAGGGCATGAAAACCTTTGCTGCTTTGAAAAAAAAGACCATCATACACTTCTCATTAATGCTCACGGTAGAGCACCATCTTCAATCAACAGTACAAGGATTG
The DNA here is from genome assembly GCA_039877035.1 of Silurus lanzhouensis. Classification (NCBI taxonomy): domain Eukaryota; kingdom Metazoa; phylum Chordata; class Actinopteri; order Siluriformes; family Siluridae; genus Silurus; species Silurus lanzhouensis. The sequence goes on from JBCEWE010000477.1 coordinate 1,120,407, forward strand.
AGACAGTGAAGTAATGAGGTGCAAAGTTTCCATGTTTGTGTACCACCTTCTGGTCGTTCTATCATTCATTTTCATTCTACAGAACATTCCACGGTCTAAATACTGGTCCCAAGTAGAGACAGCCAGTTCACTCAATCACCAGCTCAATGCAAAAGAGTCAGACTTCCAGATTTTCAAACTCCTCAGTCTATCATGGATGATAATCCCAGCAACCCAGGAGAGAAACAGCCTGTACTCATGACCTCGATATCCACAGCCCATGACAGCAAGACAAGACAGCGATGTAGACAGAGATATTCATCAACCGAGTTCCCACTTGCACACTGATCATTTCATGCAACTGTTCATTCTCACCATACCTCTTTATCTTTCCTGGTTGAACTATACTCCTGTAGTCTGGTGTGCCAGGTCTAAGCAAAACATCTCCTGCTGTTTCCTGAAAGAAATAGCACTGGGGCCTGATCCTTGCCTTTTACCTTTCACTGCTGTTTCGGCTGCTTGTTTGTCTGGCTTTGTTTGCACTCATGATTCATCTTCTTAAAAATCTAAAGAATTACTGTTGTGATTATCTCAAACATACTACTGGCAATATGCTCTTAACCAAGATCCTGTACAAGTCACCCAAAAGAGAATAAGTTCCTGTTTATTCTTCTATTTCAAGAGGTTTTTTTTTTTTGCCACAGTTTCCGACTTACTGAATAGAGATCCAGATCGAGACTACTACTTTGCCGCACCTCCTGCTAAAAGTGTTATACGAATAGGAAATTTTGATTGACATGCAGATGAAACATCAGAAGTTATTAAGTTGGTCTGTACCGCTAATATACCTGAATTTCCAACACTATAATCAACACCTTGGAATTGGATTGCATCAGACACGTCTGTGATTTTAAGAAACCGAAGCCAAAAGACCTTTAGAATGGTAAAAGCAGACACTAATACTTTAAAGTAAAACGTCCTACATTTAAAAAAAATCTAATAATCAGATATTCCCCAGAGATCTTCCAAAATATATCTCATGATCTGTTAAATATATATATATATATATATATTTTAGTAACATTTGGGAAAGCTGTGATAAGCTATTCTGGATCAAATCCACTTCCACTTATCATCCACCTTCTCCAAACCTTTTTAAATCCTTGCCCACAGCAAAAAAAAAAAAAAAAAAAAAAAAAATAAGATCTCGAATCTACATGAAAGCTTCGTTCCTCCCAAGGATAAAAGTTTAAAAGATGAAAATCTAAAATACGCCTTAATCATCCGTCACACAATTTGAGATAAACACTGACACTGTGGAAATAATCGGTAAGTAATTATCAATAGATTTTCTGCACATATCTCAGAAACTATGCAAATGCTCAGATAAAATAAAGAAAACAATAATCATGCCCCCACCGCATCTTTAAATGTCCGCTTTAGGTGAGTGTGTGCCCCCAACAGCCTCAGATTGCTGTTCTTAACTGACTGGTGTGAAACCTTATGCTATCTTTTGTTTCTTTTTTTAATCCCATACACCTTTAGGTTTGATGTATCCTGAGATGCCCTTCTACCAAGGTTGGAAAGAGTGCTTATATAAGTTGCTATAGACTTCTATGCATCTTAGACCAGTCTGATCATTCCCAGCTCCAAGATGTTTCGGCCTGCCGACTCTCTGCAGGTGGGATGTTTTTAGTTTTTCGCACCATTTCTGTGTAAAATCTAAAAGTGTTTGTCAGATCAACCGTTTTGGAAATACTCTGTTGTCCTTCTTTTACTTTTTTTTTTTTTTTTTTTTATTCTAATTATTATTTTTTTCATATGAATATTAGCTGAAGCTCTACACTTTTATGCAATGCCACATGATTGGCTGATTGGTTCATGAATGCAAAGGTTTACAGTTTTGCCATTAAGGTGGATGGTGAATGTAGGTTTCCTACAAACTAACATTAGTTCCATGATTTCATTTAATGTCTACAAAATGATATTAAATTGTCTGAAAAGGGAGTATTGTAATATTAAACAATAAAGCAGCTGCTTCCAGAGTTTGAACAAACAAAAAGACCTAACTTTTCTCATGCACATCTCAAAAACATGTATTGTGGCAGATGATCATGGTCTGATTCAGGAATTGGACTGCATGCCACAAATATTTATTCATTGATAACTTGGATTTGACTTGGTCAGTGATGTATGCATGTATATGTCCTGCTCTGGATCTTCCTTTATGTAAACCGTGTGTAAGGATGTAATCGAAATATACAAATCATTGCATATATATATATGGTATAGTATGAAAAGCAGAGTCATGCACGAGCTTCTCCTGCTCAGGTTACTTCTGAAAAGATTCTTTTCCACTCTTGTGGTTTTTTTTTTTCTTCGAGGGATGTTAAAAAATCCCAAATGCTGCGTGCAATAATGAAATGCAAATAAGTTGAAGTCCACGCAAAAGCACTTGACTCGCTTTTGGCTTCACCTTGGCTTGGAAATTAATGCCGTGCTGAAACGCCTCGTCGTTGTGCAGCGGCACGCGCGAGTCCGCCGCGTCATCCACCAGGTTGTACCTGTTCCGGCCAGGCATTTCCTCCCCAAACTCAGGAAAAATATAGATATTTATATTCAGAAAATAAACTAAACAATCCACACGTCCACAGGATATTCCACTCCTAAATCTGCGCTGGGTCGAGATCCACCAAACGTGTCCGTTTCTTCTAAAATGTCCCAGCGTGTAACCGAGGACCGGAGACCAGCACGCATTGTGGAGCAGGACAAATAAAAGGAGGAAGGATTCCCAAAATAAACAAAATATTAAAAAAATATATATGTATATTATTTTCCCCCAACGTGCCCCTCCGACCTTTTTCTGGTTTGTTAAATCTTTTATTACAGAATTCTAACGAAATACTGACACTCAGAACCGAACCCGTTACCGCACTTCGAAAATCCCAAACAATTCCCAAGAGCTTCCTCCTGCTCGAGCAGGTTGGCACGCGGGCCGTGGGGCGGAGCTCATTTGCATATCAAAGCACAATCTCGAGCGTATTGGAGCAAAGTTCTGTCACGTGACCGCGCAGGGACGTTGTTGTGTATGTTTACACACCGCAATTCAAAAAATGACCGTTGTTTTGCGACCTGGTTTGAGCTCGACGAGTCACGTGACACACACACACACACACACACACACACACACACACACACACACACACAAAGATTTTATTCTTTTTATTTTTGGCAATAATAATAATTTGCTATATTATTCATTAGTTGCATCTGCAATAACTTTTATTACTGACTTTCTGCCTCAAATGTCATTTTATGCTGCTACACATTGCATTCACTTAATATATAACTTTGTATGTATATTTATATTTTCTCTCTTTTTTTTGGCTTTTACTGTGAGCAACTGCAACCAAACAATTTGCCTAGAAGATCAATAAATGATTCTGTTTCTGAATGATTTATATTACACAGGCTGTATTATTCAACATATATAATACTTACATTATTTGGCAGATTCCCCTATTCAGAGTCACTTACAGTTATCTCATTCATACAACTGAGAAGCTACAGGGTTGCTCAGAGATCTGCCTTTGAATTCACAACCTTTAGATACAAAGTCCAATGCCATAGCCATTACGCTAACACCTCCCCTATATAAACATAGTTATATTTTTATACATACCGACCCAACAAAATAAAGTACTTTCGTCAAAAAAATATGAGACACCTGCTTTTGGAGATTTTTGAGGTGCTCAAACTGCTGTGAAGGGCCAAAACTTGATTTAGGGCCATGAGCAGAAAGTAAATGTTGCATGTTCATACTAGGAGAAAGCTGAAGAGGTAAGTGGTTTCAAACATTTTGGAGATATTGACAGAAGTACAGATTAAAGTGATCCATTGTAATTTGTCCTTAAAGTGTCCATGTGCTGGTATAAGGTGACATGAAGTGACATTGTGCTGTGCCAGTCCCAAATTAAAGTGACAGTCCAGAGTCAAAGTGACATATACAATAATGCAAAAATAAATGTTTCCCCCAATCAGTAATCTTTGTTCCCAAGGTACACGCTCCACCATTTCATCTAACTCATTAAAAAAAATTTCTTTCTCCTCCATCTCACAACCCACTTGTGAAGCATAAGCACTGATGACATTAATCATCACGCCTTCAACCTCCAGCTTCCTGTTCATCAGAAACTCTATTCCTGGATAAATGGGGAGGGTTGCGTTAGGAAGGACATCCAGCGAAAAAAAATGTGCCAAATCAAACCAGAAATTCATACTGAATCGGTCAAGGCCCGGGTTACCAACAACCGCCACAGGAATTGTTAGCCAACAGGGTGGCATTGGAAATTGGGCTACTGTTGGCCAAAGGGGGAGAAGGAGAGGAGGAAGACGTCTACAGATGTAGCAGGAAAAGAAGAAGTGGAGGAGAGTGGAGGTTCAGGTTGGTACTTTAAATGTTGGTTCTATGACTGGTGAAGGGACAGAGCTAGCTGATATGATGGAGAGGAGAAAGGTAGATATGTTGTGTGTTCAGGAGAACAAGTGGAAACGGAGTAAGGCCAGAAACATTGGAGGTGGGTTTAAACTGTTCTTTCATGTTGTGGATAGGAAGAGAAATAGTGTAGGGGTGATCATGAAGGAAGAGTACAGTAAGAGTGTATAGGAGGTGAAGAGAGTTTCTGATAGGGTGATGAACGTGAAGCTGGAATTTGAAGGAATGATGATAAATGTCATCAGTGCTTATGCTCCACAAGTTCAAGTTCAAGTTCAAGTTTATTTCTATAGCGCTTTTCACAACGGACATTGTCTCAAAGCAGCTTTACAGAATTTAAGAATTAAGCTGAATTATGTGTATTTATCCCCAATGAGCAGCCTGGGGTGACCTGTGGCAATGAAAAACTGTTATGAGGAAGAAACCTTGAGAGGAACCAGACTCAAAAAGGGGAACCCATCCTCATTTGGGTGATATCATGAGTGTAATTATGAATCTTAAAGCAGTACAAAACAAGATGGAGTGAGAACTAATATGAGCACCAGAATGTAAGATTGTGAGTAATGTCCTTTCTACAGCCTTATACAGTCAGTTGACATTATAACCCTCAAAAAGGTCCAATGTCCAATCTCTACATGAAGTCGAATCCAAATGGTGCTGGTACGTCTCTAGATAGTTTGGGATGTTTGCTGGTCGGCATCTGCTTCTTTAAAGGTCCATAATCTTTAAATAAGAACGTGACTGGAGCTGGCGTAACCTCGATATGCCTCAGGATGGGTAAAAAAAGAGAAGCAATGGAGAGGAATTAGCGTAGCTGCTATTCAAGATATTAACAAGCACAAGTTGATAATGTGCATGTGATCAGATGTAATGGAGCACAAGGTTATGATATGTGATGGGTGTTATGTGTAGAACTCGCTAAAAAGATATGTTTTTAATCTGCACTTAAACTGGGAGAGTGTGTCTGAGCCCTAAACACTGTCAGGAAGACTATTCCAAAGTTTAGGAGATAAATCTATAGATAAAAAATCTATTTTTTTGGGATCTCAAGGAGCGTGATGGATTGTGGAGTGTTAGAAGATTGGATAAATACATGGGAGATAAACCACTTAGGGCTTTGTAGGTAAGTAGCAATATTTTGTAGTCGATTCGAAACTTAACAGGTAGCCAGTGTAGGGGATGATATGATGGTTTGTATGATTGGTTTATGTGGTCATATTTTCTCGACCTTGTCAGGACTCTGGCTGCTGCATTCTGAACTTACTGTAGCTTGTTTATTAATGATGCAGGACATCCACTTAGAAATGCATTACAATAGTCCAGTCTGGAGGTCATGAATGCATGGACGAGCTTCTCTGCATCAGATATAGACAATATGTTTCTTAGTTTAGCAATATTTCTAAGGTGGAAGAAGGCTGTTTTTGTAACTTGGTTGATATGATTTTTAAAAGACAAGTGGGTGTCTAAAATAACTCCCAGGTCTTTTACTGTTGAACTAGTAGTTACAGTACAATCTTCTAAATGCAGGTTAAAATGCAGGAGCTTCTGTGTACTGGTTTTTGGGCTGATGAGCAAAATCTCTGTCTTATCAGAATTTAATGATAGAAAGTTATGCATCATCCAATCTTTTAATTCTTTAACACAGTTAACCTGGACAATTAAGATGTTTTGTCTGGTTTTGATGAGATTCATACGTTAACTGGGTTTTATCAGCATAACAGTATAAGTTAATTCAATTTCAATTCAATTCATTTTTATTTGTATAGCGCTTTTAACAATTAACATTGTCTCAAAGCAGCTTTACACAGACAATGTGGTGATTAAACGTAAATATGTTCTTTGTAAGTAAGTTTGTCCCTGATGAGCAACTGTGGCAAGGAAAAACTCCCCGAGATGGCATAAGGAAGAAACCTTGAGAGGAACCAGACTCAAGAGGGAACCTATCCTCATCTGGGTTGCACCAAATGTCCATTTGAAGCAGATATACAATGTTGCGGGGTACAGTGAAGAAGCAAACTGCACTCCCGAGTCAGTGCAGCAGACCGCCGACACCAACTACAGTCCAATCCGTCCTCAAAAGCACCCGTTCTACTCCGGAATTACATGGAACCACCCAAGGTGTCGATGAGAGACCGTCCCAAGCTGCACAGAAGTGTAAAGATCCACGGAGGGGAGAGGGGCAGGAACAGTGGTCACTGGAACCTCAGGAGCATGTTTAACTCGACCAAGAGAGAGAGAGAGAGAGAGAGAGAGAGAGAGAGAGAGAGAGAGAGAGAGAGAGAGAGAGAGAGAGAAGGATATGGATTATTAAGTGTCCCTATTGGTGTATGAAAGTTAATGTCACTGTGCAGTTTGGACTCCAGCAAGACTCGCTATGGCAGCATAACTAAAAGGGAGAACCAGAAGGCAACACAGACATGAGGGATCTCTGGGATAAGAGACGACCCACCACACCACCGTCAACAAACCCGAGTGAACGTGTGAATGTGAGGGGACGACAGCATACAAATATACCAGTTCACCAAACACTCTATATCCATGTTCCCTCCAGATCTGAGCCTTTACCTAAGAAAAATCTACTGATAAAAGGCTTGACTAAATAAATAAGTTTTCAACCTCGACTTGAACACTGAGACTGTGTCCGAGTCCCGAACACTGATTGGAAGGTTGTTCCATAACTGTGGGGCTTTATAAGAGAAAGATCTGCCCCCTGCTGTAGTCTTCATTATTTGAGGAACCAACAGATAGCCAGCACCTTTTGATCTAAGTAGGCGTGGAGGGTCATACTGGTACAGAAGTTCACTCAGATACTGCGGTGCAAGACCGTTAAGTGCTTTATACGTCAGTAGTAATATTTTATAATCAATGCGAGATTTGATTGGGAGCCAGTGTAGACTGATTAAAACAGGGGTGATGTGGTCGTATTTCCTAGATCTAGTGAGGACCCTTGCTGCTGCATTCTGAACTAACTGAAGCTTATTTATGCATTTACTCGCACACCCAGACAGTAAAGCGTTACAGTAGTCTAATCTAGAAGTAACAAAAGCATGAACTAGTTTTTCTGCATCCTGTAACGACATCATATTTCTAATTTTAGCAATATTTCTAAGGTGAAAGAAGGCGATCCTGGTAATATTATTCACGTGAGACTCAAAGGAAAGACTCGGGTCAATAATCACACCAAGGTCTTTGACCGCCGTACATGCTGAAACAGAAACACCATCTAGAGATGCTACGGAATCGGAAAGTTTACTTCTAGCTGCATGTGGTCCTAGTAAAAGTACTTCCGTCTTATCTGAGTTGAGCAGAAGAAAGTTATTAAGCATCCATTGTCTAATGTCCTTTACACACTTCTCAACACTGTTTAGCTCATCTGGCTTTGCTGAAATATACAGCTGTGTGTCATCAGCATAGCAATGGAAGCGAATCCCATGTTTATGAATGATTTCACCAAGAGGCAGCATATATACAGAGAAAAGCAGTGGGCCTAAGACAGATCCTTGAGGAACACCAAACTTTACCTCATAGAGTGTGGAGAACTCACCATTTACATCCACAAACTGATAGCGATCAGTCAAATAAGACCTGAGCCAAGAGAGAGCTGTTCCCTTTATTCCTACAATGTTCTCAAGTCTAGCAAGCAGTATAGTGTGATCAATGGTGTCAAAAGCTGCACTAAGGTCGAGCAAAACAAGTAAGGAGACAAAACCCTGATCAGAGGCCAATAACAGGTCATTTACCACCTTAACTAGCGCCGTCTCTGTGCTATGATGAGGCCGAAATCCTGACTGATACACTTCAAAAATGTTATGCATAAGTAGGTGTGAGCATAACTGCTGTGCTACAACCTTTTCTAAAATTTTGGATATAAAGGGGAGATTTGATATCGGTCTGTAGTTGGACAACTGAAATGGGTCAAGGTCCGGTTTCTTAATAAGGGGGTGGATAACTGCCAGTTTGAAGGATTTAGGTACATAACCAGTGCTAACGGAAGAGTTAATTATTTTTAAAACAGGTTTAATTACCTCTGGAGTTATCTGTTTGAAACTTGTAGGCAAGTTAATCCCATGCCTTCCAATAATATTTCACAACAAGTGGGTTGTGAGATGAGGAAGAAAGAAAAGTTCAGGAGTGAGTCAGATAAAGTAGTAGAGAGTGAACCTAGGAAAGAAATATTATTGATTAGGGCAGACTTTAATGAGCATGTTGGTGAAGGGAAAATAGGTGATTATTTCCTTAAGGAGAGAAATGTGGAAGGTCAGATGGTGGTAGATTTTGCTTAAAGGATGGAAATGTCAGTAGTAAAAACTTATTTTAAGAAAAAGGAGGATCATAGGGTGACGTATAAGAACGGAGAAAGTGCACACAGGTGGACTATGTTCTATGTAGGTGATGCAACCTGAAGGAGATTGGAGACTGTAAGGTGTTGACAGGGGACAGTGTAGCTAGACAGCATCGGATGGTGGTCTGTAGGATGGTTTTGGAGATGAAACAGAAGAGGAGGAGAGTGAGGACTGAAAGAAGAATAAGATGGTGAAAACTGAAGGAAGAGTGTAGTGTGAGATTCAGGGAAGAGATCAGACAGGGGCTCGGTGGTGGTGAAGAGGTGCTGGATGATTGGGAAACTACTCCAGACGAGATAAGGGAGACAGCTAGAGAGGTACCTAGTGTGAATTCTGGAAATATAAAGAAGGACAAAGAGACCTGGTGGTGGAATAAGTAAGTGCAGGAGAGCATAAGGGGAAAGAGGTTGGCAAAACAGATTTGGGATAGACAGAGTGATAAGAAAAGTATGCAGGAGTACAAGGAGATGCGGCAGCAGGTAAAGAGGGATGTGGCAAACAAAGGAAAAGGCACATAAGGAGCTGATTGAGAGGTTGGACACTAAGGAAGGAGAAAAGGATTTGTACTGATTGGCCAGGCAGAGGGACTGAGCTGGGAAGGATGTGCTGCAAGTTAGAGCAATAAAGGATGGAGATGGAAATGTGTTGACTAGTGAGGTGAGTGTGTTGAGAAGATGGAGGGAGTATTTTTAGCAGCTGATGAATGAGGAAAATGAGAGAGAAAAGGTTGGATGATGTGGAGATGGTGAAGCAGGAAGTGGATGGGATTAGTAAGGAGGAAGTGAGAGCAGCGATTAATTTGTCACCCAAATGAGGATGGGTTCCCCTTTTGAGTCTGGTTCCTCATAAGGTTTTTGCCTCATGTGTCTCACAGTCGCCATGGCTGCTCATCAGGGATAAACACACATCATTCACCTTAACTGTTAAATTCTGTAAAGCTGCTCTGAAAAGCACTATAAAAATAAACTTGACTTGACTTGATTAAGAGGATGAAGAGTGTAAAGTCAGTAGGACCAGATGATAGAAGCATGGAGATTTTTAGGAGAGATGGCAGTGGACTTTTAACTATATTGTTTAACAAGATTTTGGAATGTGAGAGGATGCCTGAGGAATGGAGAAGGTGTGTGCTGGTACTGATCTTTAAGAATAATGGATAATGTGCAGACCTGCAGCAACTACAGGGGAATAAAGTTGATCAGTCACACCATAAAGTTATGGAAAAGAGTAGTGGAAGCCAGGCTGAGAGAAGAGGTGACTATCAGTGTGCAACAGAATGGTTTTATGCTGAGGTAGAGCACCACAGATGCATTATTTGCTTTGAGAATGTTGATGGAGAAGTAAAGAGAAGGTCAGAAAGAGTTGCATTGTGTGTTTGTGGATTTAGAAAAAGCGTATGACAGGGTGGAGAGAGGAGTTGTGGTACTGTATGAGGAAGTCAGGTGTGTCAGAGAAGTATGTGAGGGTGGTGCAGGACATGCATGAGGACAGTGTTACAGCAGTGAAGTGTGCAGTAGGAACGACAGACTGGTTCTAGGTGGAGGTTGGACTGCATCAAGGATCAGCTCTGAGCCCTTTGCTGCTTGCAGTGGTGATAGACAGGTTGACAGATGAGGTCAGACAGGAGTCTTCGTGACGTCCTTGATGTCAGTCAGAGTCATAGATAAAGTTTATAATGTTTCCAGATGATTGATTTGTGGTGAGTGTAGGGAGAGTAGAAGAGCCTGGAGAGGTGGAGGTACGCGGTGGAGAGAAAGGAGTAAGACAGAGTACAGAGTGTGTGAATGAGAGGGAGGGCAGTGGAGTCAACTGTGCAAAGTAATCTAGAGTGTGTTAGAGAAGTGAAGAAAAGAGTGCAGGCAGGGTGGAGTGGGTGGAGAAGAGTGATAGCAGGAGTGATTTGTGATAGAAGAGTATCTGCGAGAGTGAAAGGGAAAGTTTATAGGACTGTGGTGAGACCTGAGATGGATTAGAGACAGTGGTATTGAGTAAAAGACAGGAGGTGGAGCTGGAGGTAGCAGAGCTGAAAATGTTAAGGTTTTCGTTGGGAGTGATGAGGATGGACAGGATTAGAAATGAGTTTATTAGAGGGGCAGCGCATGTAGGACGTTTTGGAGACAAGATAAAGGAGGCGCGATTGAGATGGTTTGGACATGTGCAGCGGAGGGACATGGGGTATATCGGTAGGAGAATGCTGAGGATGGAGCCCCCAGGAAGGAGGAAAAGAGGAAGACCAAGGTTCATGGATGTGGTGAAGACATGCAGGTAGTTGGTTTAAAAGAGGCAGATGTAGAGGACAGAGTAGTATGGAGACCGATTAACCGCTGTGGCGACCCCTAATTAGCAATGGTTCTGTTTCTTTAACCAATCAGATTTTAAATTCGCTTCACAGGGCCTCACAGGGCCAGCTAGCTAGCGGCAGCATTTTTCCGTCCTCTGATTGGTTGGTCAGAGGAAAATTGTTACAGCAAGTACAAGTTCGACTGGCAAAATATGTGTGCAGATCTGCACACATTAATACATCTGAGTTAGACTTGATTATGCCCACAAAGGCTGACGGAGGAAGAGAAATTGATTTGGACATAAAAATACATTTTCAAGAAAAGCTAGACATCGTGAGGAGGTCGGCCAACTCCGAAGCTGGCTATCTTGTATCAGCCCGGGAAAAGGTTTGTTCTCCACTTCCAGACCAGTGAATACGAGCAATACCACTGGCTTATAGTCTCTGAGGAGTGGTGCAAATTATGAATCTGCATCTCTGGTGAGTAGGTTGTATTTTATTAACATTTTAATGTTTTTGTCAGGTTATTAGACAAATTTTGATTCTGAACTGCTCCAGATGATGTAGGTGGCACAGTTGCGGTTGTAGTGTAGAGGTTTGGAGTCTTAACTGGGTTTCTTGCTTTGGTATTTATCCTCCATATGTGAAATGCCTCTTTCTCTGTAATGCCACGCATTGTTTTATTGCTTTTTTGTATAGTATTGATGGTTTCTTTGATTGTGACGTGATAGTGGTAGTATTAAGAGGTGGATTAAGTCGGGTAAGTCCCCACTGAAGGCCCAGGTACCAAATGCATGGCCTGTCACTGGAAGCAACTAAGCTGGTTTGCCAAACAAAAATTATGTTTTCATGCAAAACAGCATAGTTGCTTCTGTCTACCTGCGTTTTTCTGAACCGCAAGAAGAAACTGAAGAACCTGGGGAAGAAACTCACACGGGAACATGGAAAACTAGGTGGTGCTGGTATTAGGAAAGGACCAAAAGCACTTTCATGTTAACAAGTTAATAGAATTTACATGCATTTTAAATTCAATGGCAAAATTATATGCTTGTATTCTAAACTGGGCTTTTTAAATAGTCACTGGATGGATATCCCATTTTTTAATTGGACATGTTTTGAGCATTATAGTGCTCTGAAATAAAATCAGATATTATATAATTCCATAATAAATAAGCTTTTCATTGTTCACAACTTTTTCCAAGATAATTTTGCTAAATGCTTAGGAAACTGTTCAATGTTAGACATTTTTATAACTTAGCATACAAAGGAGATGACCTATCTTCTTTAATTAATTTTTTATTTATGAAATTTTGAGTACTTTATTAATCCTGAAGGGAAATTGTCATTTTTCACATAACCCAGCTAGTCAGAGAACAGGGCACACCATGGTACAGAGACCCTTGAGCAGATTACAGTAAGTGCCTTGCTCAAAGGTTCAACAGTGGCAGAGCATAATGCATATGGCTATATTTAATACATATTTACAAATACAATTATTCATATTTCCACCTCTGGGAAGCGTAAACGTGACATGTTTAAGTGTCTACTATTACATTAAAGGAGTTTGGAGATTGAATGTACTGTGAATCCTGTTTTAAAAATTAGAATTAGAGCGCCCTCAAGTGGCTGGTTCATGGAACAAGTGCAAAATTTGTGTAGTGAAAACAAAAAGCTATAATGTCTCCATTGTTATCAGGATATTAACATTTACATTTATGACATAAGATCATTTCTCCTGAATATTGGTGTAGAATATTGCTAGAGCAACATGGCACGATGTCCTTTTTTAATTGCGATGTGACTCTTTAGATCTTTCAAAATCTGTCAAAATCGTTTTCACCATATATAAAATCAAGGTTTTCACATAAAAGGAGGTGATTAGGGGGTTAATCCTATTAATGTGTTTTCGGTCATAAATCTACAAACTTCTTCTCCATGGTGGGCCAGCAAGGCCTTCTCTGCTGCCCTGAACTACAGTAGAATCAGACTCTACCAAATCAGAATCACTGGCTTACATTTCAGTATATTTCTGTCCACGTATTCAATTATTCCTGATAGACTATTCGTGTTGCTGATGTCAACAAAAAGTATTGTAAGACCACCAGAGTCAGCACTGCGACTCAAACTCCATGTTGCTGTTGCCTTCTAGCAGGTGTATGATCATGTCAGCATTTTCACATCTTTTGATTGGATGGTTAGGGATGGATAGATGGTTAGCTAGTCAGCGGCAGCAAACCGCATCTGTAGCAAACTGCACAAGCTCAAATATAATTGTGTGAGACAGAGGAAAAACTAATTTGGTCATAGGTACACTTACAAGGACATTTACAAGCTGGATATTTCAAGAGAAACTGGACATCATGAGGAAAAGTCAGTCAAAAAATTTCAAACATTTGTTAAGCTTTTATATATATATATATATATATATATATATATATATATATATATATATATATATATATATATATATATATAGGTTTAAAAGCTTAAGAAATGTTTGAAATATTTATTACGTATATATACATACTTTTTTCAATAGAATTTGCACAAAAACAAATAATTTGCCTCAGAAAAAGCGCAATACACAGAAAACCCAGGGTCATTTTTATTAGGTTAAGACACGTTGTATGTGATGCAGCTTTGGCTGCAGTGAAAGGAGACTTGTTGTTGTTTGTTCTTCTCACTGCATGTGATTCCTGTCTGTGATGCAACACATTATTATGCTGAGTTTCTGTATAATGTTGATGAGTTCTATAACCGTGGTGTTATAATCATGGTATTTGAAGGCGGACTGATTCAGGCAGGACACAACCGAAGGCTTGGGTTTGAAAGGCTTGGGCCCGCTGCTGATAAAAACAAAATGTATTATCTGTACTAGTGGCCCGAAATACACTGACCAGGCATAACATTACAACATTACAACATTATGAAGTGAAGAACACTGATTATCTCCTCATCATGGCACCCGTTAGAGGGTGGGATTTATTTATTGGGCAGCAAGTGAACATTTTGTCCTTAAAGTTGACGTGTTAGAAGCAGGAAAAATGGGCAAGCGTAAGGATTTGAGTGAGTTTGATAAGGGCTAAGTCAGAGCATCTCCAAAACTGCAGCTCTTGTGAGGTGTTCCGGTCAGTATCTAATAAAAGTGGTCCAGTGGTGAACCGGTGACAGGATCATGAGGTTCACTGATGCACATGGGGAGCAAAGTCTAGCAACAGATGATCTCCTTTAAATCAAATTGCTGAAGAAGTTGCTGTTGATGCTCAGTCAGAACTGTTTTGGCAGCAAAAGGGGGACCAACACAATATTAAGCAGGTGGTCATAATGTTATTCCTGATTGGTGGTCGTAAACGTGGTCGGTGTATACTTAACGTCGCACTGCTCTACAGCGCCTCTCGTGGTTCAACAACAACAACAACAACGGAAAAACAGAAACGCATTTTATCTCGTGTCCCTCTGTGGGTTCCGTCCGTTGCGTGGTCAATGAGACCAAAACAGTCGCGGTGAATGTGGTGACAGTGGAGGTGCTTTGGGACGTGCACCGTTTTCTGGCACGAGGAAATCAAGAAGCTTTTCTACATTTCTAAAGGGGATTTTGATGTTTCATTCGTTATTAATTCGGTATTTTATTCCGAGATTAAAGAGAACATCATGGTGAGGAGGATGAACTGTTTAACGGAATAACAGAGGCAGAAATAGCAGGTGATTATGCATCTTATATATAGAATGTGCATGAAGTAAACACTTTTAAGCTAAGTTAGTGTTTATTTTGTATTATTTGTGTCTCTGATTGGTGTAAAATGAATGCATTGCAAAGCTTGCACTTCGAGCGTTTGGGAAGATTCCATCAGTTGTGGGTTTTTTTCTTTTCCCCTACAAAAAAATGAAAAGAAATGCATAAATGCACAAAAAATTGGGTTAAGAGTGTTGATTTAATATACGATTGCAACATATTATGGAGAACAAATACTATTTAAAATAGAAAAAAAAATGTGGTGCTTGTTTATTTAATTGCATGCAAAAGCAATGCACCGATTTTGTTTATTTTATTTATTTATTGCTAGATCTAAGGTAGATGTGTATTTAACAGGCTTATGCGCGAGCTGAGACACTATGACTGATCACTATGAGAAGCCCAACGTGCACGAGCAGATGGAGGCGCGCGCTACCGGGCATTTGCCGGCGTGTTCACCGGCATCCGGTCCTCGTGCTCCAGAAACCACCGGCACGTCCGAAAAGAGCTGTGGAAAAGTTAAGGGCAAACCAATTACCGGAATCGTGAAGCGAGGCCCCGATCTGGTTGCTCGGAGCAAGGCGCGCGCATGCGCTCCCGGCGCCGCCAAGGGCGCACGACGGCACGCGCTGACCCCCGCCGGAAGTCCGTGCAAAGCCGCGGAGGATGAGGACGCGACCAGAGGTGCAAGAAATCCACGATCGGTCACGGTGGACACGTCCAAAGCCAAAACGTCCCTGGAGGCGCTCAAGCTCAGCATCAGACAACTCAAATGGAAAGAGGTGAGAGAAACTGCAGGAGTTGTGACGTCACAACTCCTGCATCTTAGTCAGCAAGGGCGTTTGTAGTATCTCTAGAACCCTGGCTCTGGGCATCTCACTGATTCATATGCACGTGCATCCACACCTGGAAGAGATGCACTATAGCTGATCCACATGCCAAGATTTCCTGTGGAAACCAGCAGAAGCTCAAGGAAACCCACGAGACCACAATTATGCAGTTATTTTGATGCGCAAGAGTGCAGCACAGCATTTAGTATAGCCACATGATTATTATTATACAGCAGGTCTATAAACAGTGCTATTTTACCAGTATGTTCTATTTACTGTTGCTCCTGAAGCAGAAATAGATCCTGAATAAAAAAAAAAAACACACTTTATAGCTGGTTAATAACTGTATATTGATTTATACATTCCAGCCTGTGTTACTTTTTTCATCTTCATCAAACACGCTTTCAAATTGTGTTCCCGAAAAAAGGATTGTTTGCCCGGCAGAGAAATACACACATCGAAACACGCGAAATATGAGCGCTTTTGCAATGTTTGACCAATCAAATTTATTCAAGTGGTGAAGCGAATTGTTGCTTACTATATATATATATATACAGTGAGGAAAATAAGTATTTGAACACCCTGCTATTTTGCAAGTTCTCCCACTTAGAAATCATGGATCAGTCTAAAATTGTCCTCGTAGGTGCATGTCCACTGTGAGAGACATAATCTAAAAAAAAAAATCCAGAAATCACAATATAAGATTTTTAAACTATTTATTTGTATGATACAGCTGCAAATAAGTATTTGAACACCTGTCTATCAGCTAGAATTCTGACCCTCAAAGACCTGTTAGTCTGCCTTTAAAATGTCCACCTCCACTACATTTATTATCCTAAATTAGATGCACCTGTTTGAGGTCGTTAGCTGCATAAAAACACCTGTCCACCGCATACAATCAGTAAGAATCCAATTACTAACATGGCCAAGACCAAAGAGCTGTCCAAAGACACTAGAGACAAAATTGTACACCTCCACAAGCCTGGAAAGGGCTACGGGGAAATTGCCAAGCAGCTTGGTGAAAAAAGGTCCACTGTTGGAGCAATCATTAGAAAATGGAAGAAGCTAAACATGACTGTTAATCTTCCTCGGACTGGGGCTCCATGCAAGATCTCACCTCGTGGGGTCTAAATGATCCTAAGGAAAGTGAGAAATCAGCCCAGAACTACATGGGAGGAGCTGGTCAATGACCTGAAAAGAGCTGGGACCACCGTTTCCAAGGCTACTGTTGGTAATACACTAAGACGTCATGGTTTAAAATCATGCATGGCACGGAGGTTCCCCTGCTTAAACCAGCACATGTCCAGGCATGTTTTAAGTTTGTCAATGACCATTTGGATGATCCAGAGAAGTCATGGGGGAAAGTCATGTGGTCAGATGAGACCAAAATAGAACTTTTGGGTCATAATTCCACTAAACGTGTTTGGAGGAAGAAGAATGATGAGTACCATCCCAAGAACACCATCCCTACTGTGAAGCATGGGGGTGGTAGCATCATGCTTTGGGGGTGTTTTTCTGCACATGGGACAGGGCGACTGCACTGTATTAAGGAGAGGATGACCGGGGCCATGTATTGCGAGATTTTGGGGAACAACCTCCTTCCCTCAGTTAGAGCATTGAAGATGGGTCGAGGCTGGGTCTTCCAACATGACAGTGACCCGAAGCACACAGCCAGGATAACCAAGGAGTGGCTCTGTAAGAAGCATATCAAGGTTCTGGCATGGCCTAGCCAGTCTCCAGACCTAAACCCAATAGAGAATCTTTGGAGGGAGCTCAAACTCCGTGTTTCTCAGCGACAGGCCAGAAACCTGACTGATCTAGAGAAGATCTGTGTGGAGGAGTGGGCCAAAATCCCTCCTGCAGTGTGTGCAAACCTGGTGAAAAACTACAGGAAACGTTTGACCTCTGTAATTGCAAACAAAGGCTACTGTACCAAATATTACCATTGACTTTCTCAGGTGTTCAAATACTTATACAAATACAAATAAATTGTTAAAAAAATCATGCATTGTGATTTCTGGATTTTTTTTTTAGATTATGTCTCTCACAGTGGACATGCACCTATGATGACAATTTCAGACCCCTCCATGATTTCCAAGTGGGAGAACTTGCAAAATAGCAGGGTGTTCAAATACCTATTTTCCTCACTGTATGTGTATTTGTATGTATATATGTATGTTTGTATGTATATATATATATATGTATGTATATGTGTATATGTGTGTATGTATGTGTGTATATATATATATATATATATATATATATATATATATATATATATATATATATATATAATATATATATATATATATATATATATAATATATATATATATATATATATATATATATAGCTGTGATTTTCAACCACTCACAATTGGATAATTTCCCATTAATTGGTCCAAAGAAATTATTTATTAACCAAAATAATTTGCCATTTTCGAGTACCGGGGCCTGTCAATAGGTGGCAGTGTAGGTAGCACAAGAATTACCTTGTTAATTCAAGACAATCGCATGAATGATGAGTGCGACAGGTAGCAATTGACAGCACTGGATATATATTCGAGAAGGCAAAAAATGCAAACTCCGGACCGGGCTCTGGACAAATTCGAACCCAGATGAAGGTCCTGGTATAAGTGGTGGTCAAAAGAAAGCAAAAGCAGTGAGCTTGAGGTAAAAAAAAGTTATCTTTCATTTGGATTTACTGTTTACTGTTGGGGATCTGACTGTACCGACTTTTATGCTTGGTGTGTAAGGTGTGTGAAAGCTATCCAATGCTGCCATGGTTCCAAGCAGACTTAAACGCCCTCTCTTAATGAAATACCTGCAAGGTTAAAAAAAAAAAAAAAAAAGGACTATTCTGTACGCCTGCATAAACATATTAAGAAACAGAGAACTTTATTAAAAAAAAAACCCACAAAGTTGAATAAACAAGCTCTTAAAGCTAAACTCATAGCCAAATCAAAATATATTAAATTGTCATTATATTAACTGTGTTAGACTGCAGTCATTTTGTACAATTTTTGTGTCATATTTTTAATGTCATATTATGATGTTGAGGTCACAGGTAGAGGTCAACCGATTCATCGGTTTTGCCGAGTGATCTGCATGGATAGTTGATTTCTGGAATTATCGGATGGCAAAAATCCATACCGACAGTTTTTCCGGGTTAAGTTATACTGTTCGAGAGCGGCCTCTAGAGGTGATTTAGATATTAAGCATTTTTTACCATGCATTAGCATATGTTGTTTATTTAGAAATTACTAATTTTTAAAAATCATGTGGATTCGTTTTCATTTATACTGTATTTGAATTAACTGATGGAATTGGATAAATTTGTTCTGGATGACTTAAATGGCCGGTAAATGAATTTCCGCATGAATTTTAACAAAATATGCTAAAGCCTGAATACATTATCACGAATAAGATACCTGATTAGTAAATTTATCTCCTGAATGATACTAGAGTCAAATTTCCAATGGCTCATATACTTCAGCTGAATATTTTATCACCCATCACTCAACTCAATTTTGTTCTTCAACACTTTCAGAGTCGCTCGTGTATGGTTACATTCCACATTCTGGGGTAACAGGAATGACTCCATGCCTCCCATAAATATATTAAATACCCATTACATGGCACCATACGCACGGCCATGTGTGTTGTGTGATGGCTGCCTGGTGCGAGTTATACACACGATGAATGCATGTGAATACTCACTCGTAACATTAAACCTTCCTAGTAAGCCTTGGGTTTCATTTGATCCGTATCTGTTTTACCCTTTTGTCCTGTGCTGTTCGCCTATAATAAACCGAAAGACTCATGTACATTCTTGGGTAGTGATATTGGTAATGAGACGGACTGAAAACCAAAGACAAGTTACTAAAACTGTCACTCAAGTAACTAAATCCGACAGTGTCTGACAGCAGAGTAAAGCATGTTTGGCTTTGGTGGCTATAACTTAATTGTATTGGGTTGCTCATAACAATGTGAAGAGTTATAATGATTGGCATTTTGAGTAAGTTTGTAGTCGTGTGTATGTGTGGAAACATACATGTTTTTATGATTTGTTGATGACCATATTAGGATGTTGAGGTCACAGTTCGAGGTCAAACGGTTTTGGATCGGATAGTTAATTGCTGGAATTATCGAATGGCAAAAATCCATACTGATAGTTTTTCCGGGTTACGCTATACAGTACGAGAGCGGCCTCTAAAGGTGAATCACTGACACAACGTACTGTTTATTTGAATCATAAGTGCGACAGGTAGCAATTGACAGCACTGGAGATATATTTGTAAAGGAAAAATGCTAACTCCGAACTGGGTTCTGGACAAATTCTAACCCAGATAAAGGCCCTGGTATGAGCGATGGTCCAAAAAAAAAGCAAAAGCAGTGGGCTAGAGGTAATACAGTAAAAGTTATCTTTTGTTTGGATTTATTTTGAGGCATCTGACTGTACTGACTTTTGTGCTTGGTGTGTAAGGTGTGTGAAAACTATCCAAAGCTGCCATGGTCCCAAGCAGACTTAAACGCCCGCTCCGAACAAAATACCTGTCAGGTAAAAAAAAAAAAAAAAAAAAGACTATTCTGTACACCTGCATAAAAATATTAAGAAACAGAGAACTTTAATGAAAAATATAAGTTAAATAAACGAACTTTCAAAGCTAAACTCCTAGCCAAATCAAAATACATTAAATTGTCATTATATTAACTGTGTTATACTGCAGTCATTTTGTAAAATTTTTTGTTGTCATATTATGATGTTGAGGTCACAGGTAGAGGTCAACCGATTCATCGGTTTTGTCGATTGATCTGCATGGATAGTTGATTGCTGGAATTATCGGATAGCAAAACTCCATACCGATTTTTCTGGGTTACGTTATAATGTACGAGAGCGGCCTCTAGAGGTAAATCACAGACACAACGTACTGTTTATGATTTACTGATCATGTTTACTGTCTTTTCTTTCATTCAGTTTAGTATTCATTCAATACTGGTTTTATTTATTTGAAGTGCTACTTTTTGTTTCAGTTTAAATACTGTTTATTAAATCTTATTTTCTTTAATATTTATTAATATAATTCATATATTCATACTTATTTAATTTAGCCCATTTTCAAAATTCTGTGTTTTATTTTTGTAATAAAGTTCAGTAGTATTTTACATAGTGTTCATTTTTTTTTTTATCCAGTATTCATTTTAAAAATGTATTAATTATCTTCCTCATCCTGGTCCTTTTCCAACTGTGTAATTATGCTGTTGGTATGTTTATGCCAATAGCACATGTTGGCCTTTCTCTGGAAGTGTAGATCATTCTGAAATGTACTGCATTATTTAAATAAAAAATAAAAAATGTAGTGAATGCCATTCTTTTTGGTGTGTCAAAAAAGTGTCTCAGCTCTTCCTGCTGACGATAAACACATGGGTCGCAGTTTGAAGGTAGAAAATGATTAAGCATGATTAGTGATTAATCTGGGATAATCTTATTTCTATCCGATCCCGTTTGCAGGTCAATGAGGGACTTAACAGACAGAAGCCAGTGTGGAAGCTACTTTTAAGTACTTGTATAAAGTTTGAATATAAAATCCTTTCTTTTGTTTTTTTTTAAACCAAAAGACTTGTAAATAATGAGAGTCACTGATAATAATAGAGATTTTCCTTGATTGTGTGTTTGTTTCTCAATTGCATGTGACCTTTCCACAACCCTATTTACACATTCCTAATCTGATCACATCCCTCGTTTCCTCAGTGTAACAGGTGCCTAATATAGAAACAGTGCTCCATCTCTATTACCCTGTTAAACAGTGACATAGTCCTCACAGAATCCTATCTGGTACACGTCATTTTACATACAGTTTAAACATCGCGTTTATATTTCATTCTTAAAAAGGCACAGCAGGCTCAAAAAAAGCTCACTATTGAGACCTTTTCATTTATCGTTTTCAGACACCTGCAAGTTTTTGCAACAAACTAAAAAAATGACAAAGACAAACAAGATTTGGACAGTAAATGATTAGAAGAAAGTTTAGTGGACAGATGATTCTAAATTGGACATTTTTGGCTCCAACTACGGATCTTGTGCAAGATGGAGAAGCTTAATGTTTTGTGGTTGTTTTGGAGCAGTGAAGTTTGGAGACTTATTCCAAGTGAAATGCATTCTAAACCAAAATGGCTAATTCCATACTTCATTGCGATGACATTCTGTGTGAACTGTGGCTGATAGGAACCAACACAATGACCCACAACATATGTCAAAGCTTTGTAGCGTTTTTTAGAGAGCAAACAGTCAGCTGGCATGTTATCTATCATGGAATGGCCAGTCCTGCCCGATCTCTGCACCTAAAGCCCATTGAACTGCTCTGGGATGAACTCAATGAAATTTTGCACTAGTGAAGAACACCTTTGGCAAGTTTTACAAGAGACATGGCAAAGTA